>VZDJ01007747.1:39073201-39122599 GCA_008694505.1 Cyanoderma ruficeps | reverse complement strand
TTTTTTTTTTTTTTTTGAGCCTGGCAGGTCTGCAATGTGCTTGAATATCTGGGAGCACAGACCAAATTTCTCCCACACAAATGATCCCACAAGAATCCAGCTCTGCTGCCCAAGACAGAGGGAAGGAAAAATCAAGGGGTCAGAGGAAAAGAGTAATTTCTTTCTTAGCAAGAGATAAACCTCTGAACAAGAAATTTTCAAGTCCAGCAAGCTACTAAGCAAACTTAACTATGCCAGAGAGTGAGCTGCAAAGGGGAGGAGGAAAAGCCAGTCTCTGGGGATGAGATAATGCACATCTGACATTCTCACCTGACTTTTCAACACAAGGCTTGAGGAACACTGCAGCAGATTGCTTGCGAGGCTGCCTCCTCCCCAGCATAGGATATTTGGAGCAAAAGCCATCTATTAGGAGCAGTTGAAGGTACTGCCATACAGGACCTGTGCACAGGTATGACTGCAGGATCTTTCAAGGGCTTTCTTGTATTGTCTTGTCACCCTCCAGGTCTTTCCCACAGAGGGCATTGACAAAATATTTGCCCTCTATAGCGGCAGGTAGACGCCCTCTTGGTTATCAGCCATGGCTCTTCTAACCAGAATTTTACATTGTGTCTTGTAATGCACACACCACCTTACCTCTGCCAACAGAGGAAGAATCTGACTTGGAGCCAAGACAAATGAAATGTTCTCTGCTCATTGCCCAAGCCGAGTAAAGCACTGAAAATAAACAAATACGTGCCTAAAACTGCTTGGATTTACTGGTTTTATATCCCAGGTTAGCTTGGTTCAGTGAAGGATTCTTAGGGACATTTTTAACCTTGGCAACCTAAAAGGGAGAAGGATCATGGTGCCTAACACCCTTCGCAGGAGAAGAGAAATCTTAAAAGCTGTACATGATCAACAGCCCAGCTTCTCAAACAGCACTACATCTGCTTCAGCTAACAGTGGTCTCTGGGAAGTTGAGGTCCAACCTCTGCCTGCTGAGCCCAGGTGCAGATAAAGCTACCTTTACCCACCTTATATGCTGCAGCTGTTTTGCAGGCAGGTAGTGGAGAGCAAAGCCTGCATTTGAGGAAAAGCTCTTGATGGCTCTAAGTCATTTTTTATGTTTGGTAGCACACAAAGCTGTTTATGTCTTTATGATGTTGCATAGCATTCAAGCAGAAAAATGCTTAAAATTAGAAAACTTCTTGTAAAGAAATTCATATGAGCACCTTCCTGTGCTCATCAGGGTATGAGTCTCAACAAAGGCTTCCCTTAAAGAGAAACCTGCATTCCAAGGTGATCTTGCTGCTGTCTACAAGGAGGAGATCCTATTGACTGAGGCAAGAACTGAGATCTCCTCAATGTGCAGACTTGTCTGGTAAGACATTGAAGGTTGACCCTAACTGGATGCCAAGTTCCCACCAAAGCCACTTCATCACTCCCCCTCCTCCAGTGGATGGGGGAGAGAAATCCTAACAAAAAGTTTGTGGGTCAAGATAGGACAGGAAGGCTCACTCACCCCTTGGTGTCACGGGAAAAGCTCAACCTGGGAAGAATTACTGTATTATCAATTAGATCAGAGTAGCATAATAAGAAATAAAAACTACATCTTAAGACCCCTTCCTGCCATCCCGCCTTCTTGCTGGGTTTAACTTCACTCTCAATTTTCCCAATCTCCTCCATCCAGCTTGGAGGTGGCTGGAGGTGGCTGGAGGTGGCTGGCATTTGTGAGAAGCTTCTGGCAGCTTCTCACAAAAGCCACCCCTGTAGCCTCCCCACTATCAACACCTTGCTTATAAACCTACTCCACCAGGCAAATGGGGGAAGCAAAGCTCAGTCCTGGCTGCACGTGTGAGCACTGAGAGGGTTTGGTGCACTGTGATGGGCACTGGTGGGAGCCAGACTTTAATGCAGAGCAATGCAATGTGTGGAACTGAAACAATCACTGTGGGACAGTGGTACCTGAAGTGCCCTTCCAGGATCAGTCACCACCACAGCTTTATCCAGGTAGGAGGGGCAGCGTTCTCCTGTGCACAGCATGGAACAAAGCTGGTGAGGAAACACAAGAGGGAGCAGAGAACAGTGTTTAATAATGAACATCTGGCTCTCAAAGCACAGGCTGAGAGGCTGATTTATTGACACCGAGAAAATAGACTATTGTGCTGTGTCACAGGGACCATTCGACTGCCTCTATTCATTCCTACAGATATATGAACTGCCCATCTCTTATAAATGATCTCCTCCTGTCTTAGGTTGTTGCCTTCTCACTTCTTTTCTCTTCTGCTCTTCCTGGAGGGTATTTTTGAGCTGTAATATATAAATATTTGACAGCAGTGCTTTTTGTTTTTTCCTTGGCTGTGGTCAATGGCAGCATGTAAGAGATGTCTAAGAGGGATTTTGCTACTTGTAGCAAAACCAGATCCTTTCACTATGGTTTGTTCTGCCCTTTCATATTCTGGCATGTAATGTGACCAGGCAATCACTGGTTATTACTACTGTCTGAGGACTAAGACATCAGGTGCTCTGCTGCAAACTGCAGACCTGCTCTTCCCAGGTTCTTTATGAATGGTCCCACCAAATATTAGTGAGGCCTTGAAAATCCCTCAGGAAAATGAATCTCCATTGTTATTGTGTAAATAGGAAAACAAAGGCACAGTCAAGTCCCAACACAAATTATGAACTGTGATTCTGGGACCCCCTCCATTCTTTGCTTCCCCGTGTTGATGCCAAGGGCCTCATTTTCTTGTGTAATGAGATCTGTATTTCCCACCAGTATAGGGTGGAAGAGAATTGCTGTTTGAGAATAGAAGGAAGCATTTGCTATCTCTGCTCTGTTTCCATTTCCTTTGGCCCAAATAATGCTGTGAAGTACGAGACTGGAGGAGGGAAAAGTATGTTGTAGAAGCAGTCAAAACTTAGCATTCAACTAAGGAAATGTCAGTACAAATAGTGTTTGTGCAGTCTTAATTCAGGCCTCTCCATGCATATGCATTTGAAGACAGATCATGTTTCCTCTAGTCCTCCTTGTTTCTGGCACCTCATTTAGTACTCAGAAAGGATGATGCACAGTTTGTGAACAGTTAGTCAATAATCTCTTCTATCCTTACTGTTGTGGAAGGGTCTGGTGTCTTATTTAATGCCCATCTTTAAATCCTGCTCTGAATACAGCACTATTTACTTTCTCCTGGGCACATCTCTGGAACTCATTGGTGTTTGGGTACTTCAAAAAAACAAGCACTTGTTGTAACAGCCTGCAAGTTAATTAGTGAAACCAAACCCCTTGTACCAGGGGGGGAACCAAGACATAGATTTGGTTGGAAACCATTTTTAAATTGGAATGTTCGGTGGAAAGACATTGAGATGTTGGAGTATAACAAGAGAAGGGCAACAGAGCTGGACGAAGGTCTGGAGCACAAGTCTGATGAGGAGCACCTGAGGAAGCTTGGGGATGTTTTATCTGGAGAAAAGGAGGCTCAAGGGAGACCTTATCACTGTCTTTAACTACCTGAAAGGAGGTTGTAGCCACGTTGGAGTCAGCCTATTCTCCCTATTCCCCCAGGCAACAACTAATCAGACAAGAGGGAAAGGCCTTGATTTGCACCAGGAGTGGTTAAGATGAGATATTAGGATAAAATTTCTTTACTCAAAGAGTGGTCAAGCCTTGGAACAGAGTGTCCAGGGAGGTATTATAACCACTATCTCTAGAAGCGTTCAAAATAAGTGTAGATGTGGTGTTTAGGGACATGGCTTAATGGTGGACTTGGCAATGCTGGGTTAGTGGTTGGATTTGATATTAGGGGGCTTTTCCAACCTTAACTACTCTATGATACCAATGACCATTTCCTTTGTTTCTAACTGCTTGATCCAAGCTTATGGCAGAATAACTTCAGTTCAGGATTACCACTGTTCAGGTCTTTCCCTACGAAACAGCCATGCAGGCCTCCCTGCTGCTGCCTGTGTACGAGCTGGGGAGATGCTGTGCTGGAGCTCTGAGCCTTGGCACTCAGCAGTGACAGGTAGATCAAGCTAGTTAAACATGGAGTAAACCCAACAGATCTGCTCTGGCAGATCCAGACAGACAGAGCAGGAGAATGTCTAAAGCCTGCTGGCAGAGCTGCCCGGGCAGGCTGTGAGCCAGCAGCCTGGGCTCGGACACAAGGACTGTGGTGGGCAGGAGACTGAACACACGGTGCCAGAGCCCACTCCGGAGGCTGATCTTTCAGAGCAGTACAGACAAAGCTAATATTGCCTTGGCCTCAGGTTTTCGAGATTAAAGGCAGCATCAATGCTGCTGGAGCCAAGAGGAAGTGTCAGTCTTCAGAAAATGTCACCCAAAAACTGCAGGCCAGTCTTAGAAATAATCTGCAAGCAATTTGTCCACAGTCATATGGGAAATCTGTGGCAGGCTGGAAATATGATGCAGACATCCATCTCCCAGCTCAGTGTTTTAATAACAAAGTTGTACTTCCCAGATACTCACCTACTTTGTTATTTTTTCCTCTATCAGAAACATTTTTTATACATGTCTATTTTTTTTCCTGCAACACCTTTACAAGGGTGGATCTCTGTTACAGACCATTTTTTCCTCACTGAATACTGAGGGTATTCTAATGAATTTAGTTTATAGAGCCCTGTGAAAATATTTTTGACAATTAACATTCAAGCACTCCAAATACATTTGCTAGCCTGCGGGAACATAAAGCAGTGAGAATTTAATTCACCAATGAGATGCAATGTAGAGGGACCTGCAGCTAAAAGGTATTAGCATTTTAGGAACCACAGTCCAAGGGGAAAAATGCTATAGTGTGTTGCATTCAGAAATATGAGTGAGTTGGGGTAAACAGAAATGCTGTTCTATAAAGTGATGCTTAGGGAATAGCTAGTCAAACCTTTCTGCTTTGTGGAATTAATACTTCCAGGCACAAAATTGATCCTTTTGAAACTTTTTAGTCTTTTAAATCTTGTTAGTGTTCTTCTGTGCAAGTTTAGACAAGACTTAAGCAGCTAATTTCAACTGATACTTAATTTTTGTAGAAATTCTGGATACCTGGTGACTTGGGGTGAGGTCAGTAAAAGGATCAGTCCAAGCCATTGTCCAGGAGATGGTAAGGCCAGAGCATCATGGCTGTTCTTAACCAAGTTAGTCAAAGCTTGATATATATCACAGAAGATCACACTTCCCACTTCAATAACCAAACAAAGAAATGCAGTTAGATGCAAAGGTTATTGTGAGAAGCCCTGTTTAGATACTCGTTACTGTGTTTCTTTACCTGCATGCCACGGAGATAGTTTAAGAGCAAAGTCATCCTCTCCACAGGGCGCAGAGCTCTATTGGCTATTTTAAGACATAGAGGCAGCAGGAGAGGAAGGACTACTGATGATTTGAGAAATGATAATCACTGTGCAAGGGCAAGATGCACAAGTGCCAGTGACTCAGAAAATTGCGTGCCAGCCGGAGGGAGGACTGCAGGGTGAAGGGGTGGTGGAGGCACAACCTCTGCACAGCCCAAGCTCGGGAAACTGCTGTTCCTTTCAGGCACAAGTGTGCTGTTGTGACTCAGTTCAAAGCCACATCAGCCAATTGAGAGATATTTCTGAGCAGTGAATTGTGAACAACTTATTCCTTCCAAAGCCTGCATCTACCCCTTTGAAATCACATTGCAGAGATTTTTCTGGTGCCAGAGTTATCATTTAAGGACAGGTTTTATTTTTGTGGCAGGGGATAAGAAGGGTCGTTTCTGGACAGATGTTTGTGTAAGCTACAGCAGTGAATTCATTATTAGATGGGGGAAAGCAAGCTAAAAAAATCAAATAGTTAAACATGTGGATATATTTTGGACACCAGATTCTTCCTGGATTAAAGTTGGTTACAAGCACATAAGATAGCAGGAGACAATTCTGGTGAAATAACTACCTATGGGGAGTCTCCAAGACCACAGAGGGAACAAAGCCAGGGTGTCTAACTTGGACATCTGAGGTTTGGTATGATGCCATGACATAGAGAATGTGAGGTCAAGAGGACCCAGGTGTCATCCCCTGATGAGGTTAAGGTGAGTGTCTCTGTTGTACAGAACACAGAAGCCTTTGCAGAAAATGTTAGAGAAAAGATTCAGGAATTCAGATGAATAACTGCAGAGATGTTTGGGAAGTGCAGGAATACTTACAATAATTCATGAAAAGGCTATTGCTAAAATATAGAGGCAAAGACAAAGATGATGAGAAACAAACCCACAGGCTGAAAAATGTTTTCCAGCACTATGAAACACATGGTGTCCTTACAGCAGTGGAGCGTGGACCACTTCAATGCTACCCAAAAAAGTCAATTGCCTAATTGTCCTGTGCAATTCCTCATCCCAGTGGGGTCCTTGCCCTAGGTTCTTCACATCTCCCAAGTCCTGTCATTATTAGCAGTATTTGTGCCTTCTGGATCTCAGGATGAATTTGAAGGCTTGTGAGACCCCATGTCTTCTTCATCAGTCTTTCAGCCAGACAGGGACCAACTGGCCTTGGTATGAGCCTGTATCATTGCACACAGCAAAACACGACACTAAAACATGAAGGGCTTTCAAAAAGAATACTTGGGGGTTTTATTGACATATTGTCCACAGGGAGTTGGGAGAGAGAGAGATTTGGAATGTTAGAGAAGTGTTAAGAAGCTGTCAGTGTAATGCTGTCATGTGTTAATTAATGCAGGGGAGAAGATGATTATACTGAAATTATACAAATAGCCTTATCTCAGGTTAGCAGCAATTGACTGGAGTTTAAATCATTCACCAGAATTAATTAAATATTGCATCCAAATGCCTCAGAAATTATCGTGGTGCTAATCATCCCAGAACAATAGCAAGCCTCACCATTAGCTGGTATGAGTTGGTTTACTCCACTGACTTCAAAATACCTTATCAAACCAGTCAAACAATAGGAAACAATAATCAAAGGACTTATTTCAACCACTGAACAATTCTAGCAGCAGCTCAGAAGAAGAGAGGATATTGTTATCAATTTTCCCAGCACAATGTCTCAGAGCTAGCTCATGTTATCAGACCAAAAGCCATTACAAAGAAAGAAGACATCACAACCTGAGGGGCTGCCTCTCTGCTTCTGGAAAGATACTGAGAAACAGGCCATATTTACCACTTTATTCTGAGGCAAACTTAGCCACCATCTCCCCATCTACAATAGGCCTATGAATATTTCCCCATGTGGTTATAGAAGCCAGGGAAAATCAAGAGCAGGTGGGTGGACTTAGCTTGGGCTGAGGCTGTCCTCAGATCATGAGGAGAACCTAAGTCACAAAGTTTTTGAAGACATCTGGGCTTCGGTGAGCTTTGGAGATCCCTCAGCTTCAGGGATGACATAAAAGGTTCTCCAAAGTTGGTAGGATTGCTCAGGGTCGAGAGCTGTATGTATGGGAATGTGAATAGTCCAGGAAAGGAGCACTTCTTCCGCCCTGCTGCCTGCTTCCCTTCTTAAACCCCAGGAAGATATGTGAGCAGAAAATTCTTAATCTTACAAGTTAATCTGAAAAGCCTCCTGTAGCTGTAAAAGTAATTCCAAACTGCAGATGTTCACAGCTTGTAAATCTTATGACTGCATGCAAACCCAAGTAAAAGCACAGGAAACCCATGCACCCATCACCAGTGAACAAATTAAATTAACATCTAGCTTGTTACTAGGGTCCTTATGCTGCAAACTTGTCAAACACTCATCCCAGCAGAGGCAGAGGTGCCTTTTGAAGTGGCCCTGTGAGCCACCAGCCAAGCTCATCAGCTCAAATAAGCAAAGCCTTCAATCCTCTGCCCGCCACATCACAAGCATGCCCTTCTCAGCTCATTTGATTGCTCTTGCTGGACTTTTTGACATAAGCTGCCGCTCTCCAGCTTCATTTTCTTCAGCAGTGCCTAGGGACTCTCCGTGACAACTGATGATAAGGTGAATTTGTTCTGTACAAATTACAGTTGCTGTTTCTCCCTTCCCCTGGGAGAGCAGTGATTATTTCCCTCTCAGGAGTTGTGCTGGGTTTCTGGCATTTGCACTGTCTGGCATGTCACTGGGAGATGGTGCAAACCCATGTGACTTCCAGTGCATCTCTTGGCTGCTGGACTCCCAGGCACTGGTCCCTAGTCCTGTGGGTTTGGTCCTCAGGATATTGCAGCATAAGCAACAGCCATCAGTCAGCTAATGCCTCTTAAATTATTTTTTAATTGTTACTCTGCAAACAGTGTATTAAAGACAGTTTTAGTCAAGGGGGAAAGTCAGGATCACAAGGACTTTTTTTTTGATACAGGGCATATCCATGGCTGCCATCTGGCTGGGTTCTCTCTGAAGGTGCTTTAGTTTCCCTCTCCTACTGCACAATGCTTGTGCTGGGCATCATTTTAGCATCATGGTTTACTCCCTGTAAAGGACTGTTTGCAAGCTGAGGAGCTTTCCTCCCCTGCAGTGGGGTTCCCCAGGCAGTCCCACTGCAAGTCACCCTGTTGGGGGCTACCTGGGGAAACCAGGCCCCTTTGCAGTGCTACAGGTGTCTACAATGCAACAGGGGACCCTGTAAGGCCAGGGACTGTCACCTCCTACCATTCACATCTCTGAGGTGCCTTTACTCATATTATGCCCACAAATACAGCTCTCCAGTGTACTCAGAACTGGAGTCACAGCCCCAAGGTCAGCCTTACAGGCAGTCAGGAGAGCAGCGGGGCAGCTGCTGCCACAACACTGCACTTCAAAGAGGCACAGGGAGCAGCCAGGCCTCAGTCATCCCATGTGTGCATGTCAAAGTCAACACAGGAAGGCAGTCCTAAGGGAAAAACAACCTTCCTCTTCACCATTCACCTTTGTCACCTCTTCTGTGACTGATGAAATCCCCGGCTTTGCTCTGGAAACCTTCCAAAACTTCTCTAATCTCTGCAAGTTTTCTGTCTGCCTTTTCCTATCTTTGTAATGGTTGGCAATTTTCTCATCCAGTTATTAAAAAATGATCCTGATATGCAAGGGGCACCTACAGAAACAACAGCAATAAAAAGATGGTTGATGCATAAAGAAATGACTACCATAATCTGGTTGGAGGAAAATGCAAAATTTTAATTGCTATGTGACTGGCACACAGAGAAGGACATGGTTTCCGTGTGTGTTCAAGGAACCAACATGTCTGATGTAATTACAGAATTAGTCATAAACAGCAGCAGTCAGCAGTGTCAGGAGGTTTAGAAAAAGGAAATGTGGTATCTAGATGTCTACAGTTCAGAATAATGCACCAGACAACAGATTATTTTTAAAAAAAACCCCACATGTACCCAAAAATGGAATACAGAAAGGAGTAGACAAAGCCACAAGATCATCTGAAATGGAACCAGGTAGGAAAACTGATGAGACCAAATGCATCTGAAAATGCTTTTGTTTTAGTGCATGCAGCTTACCAGGAGGACAAGAGTTGTGCAGCAGCCACTGCCCAACCTGATGCAGGATGCCCAGGAGCATTTCTAACCTCCTAAACTACAGCAGAGCACAAGCCCTCATCCCTCCACAATGGGTATGATGCAAGTCTGAGTGCAAGCCTTGGTCTGGCCTGTCATTTCTGTATCCATAAGGTGAGCAGTGCCTCTTGGTTTGCTTACACTGTGGACTGCTGTAATTCCTTTCATCAGATGCCAGCCCTTGGCATATCTCTTTTTGGTTTGGGGGCTTTTTTTTTTGTAGCTGAAAAACTGGAAGTTAATTGGATTTTGTGTTTGTTCTGAAAGCTCTCCAAATGTTCACGTAAACAAAAAATCTTTGTCCTCTACATCCCACCTATGGCAAATAAAATCTGTTATTTTTAAATTCATGGTAGGACAAAGGAGTAGAGCAACAGTAAATCTTGTTTCCAATGATGCTGGTTAGAAAGAGATGCTGTGATGCCAGTTGTATTTCTTGTGCCCTGTAAGGCCTACTAGTCTGCTGCAGTGTGAGGGGCTGTGGGGCTGAATAATGTGGGGAGTCCTGGATGGAGCTTGAATACCTGAGTTTCATTTTCAGCTGTCCTAACCTACACAGAGGGCAAAAACAAGGTCTGTTTTCAGCTTTGGTCTTTCTTCTGACTCGGGCTTGGTAGTGAGGTCAGGCATCTCTCCTTGACAGGAAAACACTGTGGCGAGTTTTGCCAGCAGTCAATGGTGAGCAGCAGTGGTAAAGGTTTCCACATCCATGGAGTTCAAGCCTCTCTCAGTAGGATGGATGCAGCATCTGTAAATGAAAGAGGATTACCTTGAAAACACTTCTTTGCTGTTGACTCATTTTTATCTCTTTTTCAAAATACTTCACTTACCATACTGCCTCCATTAATTTATACAGAAACAATTATTTAGCAGGAAATACTGACTTTTCAAACTAAGGGGAGAGGGAAAAGAGAGTCTCGGGGCTCAGAATTACCTGAAATTTTTCGCCTGTCTGCTCAAGCACTGTAGGGAGCTGTACAAAGTCCTCACTAGCTTGGCCATGGGCAGACTCTTTGGACCAAGCTTTGCTGAAGTTTCTCCTACAAGTAACCCCGGAGGATGTCACTGTGGACATGTACAACAAAGGTTGTCTCTGCCTGTGGATGTTTGTTTCCTGTCTCAGGAGTGGGGATGAAATAAGCTTACGTCAGTTTCTCTTCAGCAAACATGGAAGCAGCCCTGTGCAAATATCCCTCTTAACATGACTTCTGCTATCAGGGGAAAAAAAGAGAAAGCAGCACTCATGAGGTCTTGTCAGGTTCCATAATATTGCTTGACCTTTCATTTCAAGTACCCTTTTCAGATTTTTAAGATCATGTGTGAAATGTTTCATTCATCAAGGTACTTGAATATTGTTAAGTATTGAAATCACTGGAAGTCTTTTATTGGCTTAAGAGGAACGCTGGTGAGCCACCTCTGATCCTGCACCTGTGGGGTAGCTCTTTTGCCAAGCATCACAGGCTTAGCTCTTATCAAAAGGATTCTTAAGTCTTCAGGAGCAACCAACAGGCGAACAAGCAGCTTTCTGACCTTGCAGACATTTGAGTGGCTCTATGTCCCTGAGGAGCTTTGGGCAATGGCTTTTTTTCAGTTCTATGTTGTGTTACCAGGCAGGAGGAGGCACAGGATGGATGCATCCCCTGATGGATGCCTCCCCAGTTCATTCTGTTGACAGGTGGAGGAGTTCCTTCTTTCCAAAATGCAGGGAAGAGCACACAAAGCCTTCTTCATGTCTCCAGCTTTCTTTGATCCATCTGAAAAGAGACTGAAAGTTGCCTTCTCTGGGATTTACTTCCAACAACCATTAACGGCACTTTCGATTCAGACTTCCTTGGTTTCCCTTCCTCAGACCTTTCCAATGTGCTGCCCAACACATCTTGCATTTTCTATAGTTTTAGGCAGAGACATGCCTTGGAGGAAGATGTTTTAAGAACAGCTTCCCTGTTTTTTATATCCGTAGCAATAAATCCTGTTCACAGGATAATGTGGTGCCCACTAAGTGCAGCCCATTCTGGAACAGCAGTTTGCTGCAGCCCACAAATAAAATTGATTACTTCAGCTATTTTAAGGTATTTCCAGTCACAGTTATTCCTCAACAACATGGATGGATATTTTTCCAAACTAGGACACAGCTGGTTTATATTATAGCTGCACTCACAGCATCTGAGAAGGAGTCAGATGAGTCATCCCAAGAACCTTTCAGATGTGGGGTGGGAAATCTATTCATGTATTGTCAGACACTGATCCAATATCCAATGGGCTGTTACACAGAGCAGATAAGCAATGGATCTGGTGAGAAAAGCTCTGCTTCTGATGCCCTTTCTCTCTTTCCAAAGAGAGAGAAAAAAAAAATAGAGCCAAGCTTGACTGTTCACAGAGGAGATATTTGGTGTATTGCAGGGAGGAACATGGCACAAAGTAAAATTAAACTTCCAGCAACAACAGGCTTTCAGATCATGTGCGTGGGGCTTGGAAGGGTTAGTGTGGGTGCTGGCAGAGCCAGGTGCTTTTGAGATGTCTGCATCACACCCTGCAGGGACCTGCCAGGCCACCTGCCTGGCTTTGGGCACCAGGAGCCTGCTGGGCATGAGGAGGTGTGAGGCCACCCTGACCAGCACTGGACTCAGCCTCCAGGGAAGAGGCAGATGCAATGGCCACAAATGAGCTCTGGAAACCTGGCTGGTGACTTTGGCCCTCAGTTGAAGGCGATCAGAGAATGTCACTGTCATGGTTATTCATGCACCTAACCTGTAAATAAGAAATTCC
Source organism: Cyanoderma ruficeps (assembly GCA_008694505.1). NCBI lineage: Eukaryota > Metazoa > Chordata > Aves > Passeriformes > Timaliidae > Cyanoderma > Cyanoderma ruficeps. The sequence continues at coordinate 39,110,378 of VZDJ01007747.1, read as the reverse complement.
CTGTGGCTGCCTTATCCTTCACCTAGAGGGGATTTTTGCTGTCACTGACTGCCTGCAGACCCTTGCGGGAAGAGCTGTGGAGAGCTTGTTAGTGGGCAGTTCCTCCTTTAGGAACTGAATGAGAGGCTGAGTGGGACATAATGTAAAGGCAACCATGCAGATGAAAGTCTAGATGCTGGTCACGTCTTTCAGCTACTGTTCACTGACTGTATGAGTGTGGCTGGTAGAAAAAGGGCTTGGCAGACTAACAAGAGAAGTGCCATGGTTTAAAAATACAGTCAAAATCTCAGCTTGTCTGTGTTCAAAGGAGAACAGGTCTCTTGTGGAGGATGTAAATGGCAAGCTCCCATCCCTCAAGGGAATCATGTGTGCCCCTCTGTGCAAAAATCTTTTATTCACTGCTGGCCTAGGTGAAAGCAGTGAAAGTTCAGCAGGGAGCAGAGCAAAGGAAGCCTCCATGGTTCATATGTACAGCCAGGCCAGAGGATGGAAACTCTTCTACATGGTGTGGCAGCATGACAAAAGTGGAGGTAGTCTAGCACATCTTCCTTTCCAGCTCCCCTGGAGATTGATTGGGAAAAGGGCCTGGAGGAATCACCTTCCTGACATTGTATCCTTCTGCATTATGGAATCTGTATCCTCTGGTCCAATTGAAGAAGGTCTTTGTTCTTGGTATATTATTTAAAAGTCCTTATTTTCCTGAATATTTTTATCACACATTATTAATTTTCTAGGCTTCAGAACTTGCATTTTTATCAGCTCTGATCTGCTTCCCCTCTCTTTCTCTCTCATATGGTGCTTTTCTGTTTCTGATTGGAGCCTTCACTTTGTCACAGAAACTGGAAGGGACTTTAGCCAATATTGTCTTCTTTATTGATTGTGGGAATGTGATTATTTTGATTTGAAAAATTGTTGCTTTCCATTAGCCTTCTGTCTTTGCCTTTCCTCCTGTTTGCTTATAATTTGCTTATAATTTTTTTAGTCTGGAGGAATTGAGCCCTTCTGAATCATCACGCTTGTGTGTCATTTATTAAGCGGGATTGTCCTCTTTCCCCTATTAAGCAGTAAGATTGTCACTCAGTGCCTGAGGTTTTGCAGTGTGCAATGTGTACAAAACCCCAGAACATGAATCTCTCCCTGGTATCAGCAGCACCTTTCTGCTCCCCTCTTAACTGCAGTCAGACCTTGTAACTGAAATCCCATGGTTTTCATGTCTGAGAACATGACTGTGCTATGGTGAAGACCTGCACTATTGCATAAACATTTCTTAGCTTGAAATTACCTAAGAGATGTCATAACCACAGGGGAAATGTATATTTACTAATTTCAGCCTTAGGGAACTGCTCAGCCCATGGTACCATCTCCCAGGTGAGGATATTCAGAGAATGCTGCAGCTCCTGAGGAACTTTTGGCCCTGCATGAGCAGAAGCCACCCCATTTCACAGCCACTGTTTTCCAAACCTCTTGAACCCTCAGGGGCAGAGTTTCTCAGTGTTAGAAATTGTAATATGGTCTGTGGGCAGAGCAATTATGCCAAGACAGAACTGCGTGGTCAGAGCAAAGAAGCTTTATCAGGAATCTGCAGAGCTTCTCCCTTGACCATGTGCCCAGGGATGTGGTGCTATCCCCACCCTTCTCATCCAGTTCAACTGAGGGTCAGGCAAAGGTTCTAAATGTATCTGCAGTTTACACATAAGAAAACCTTAAATGCACCTGCAGAGAGCCAACACCGAAGGTCAAGCATAGAACAAGTGGAGCCTTGCTCAGAGCTGGCCCTGTGGGCACTGAGGGAGGATTGGCAGTGCAGAAGGCCCTCCACAAGACCAATTGGACATAAAGGGGGCACAGATGCTGCAAACAGACTGAAGCTTATGTAGCAAGCAGCCAGGTCTGAGCTTGACCCAAGGCTGCTGGAAGTCAGAAAGGTTCCACAGCATCTGCTCATGGCACCCCTAGAAGCACACTGGGGCTGGCAGAGGTATCACAATCCTCCTCTCTACGGTAAATAAGAGAGGCAGGGATGCTGGGCAGAGCAGGAACAGGAACAAAACAGGTCTCATCAGCTCTTATTATTCTCACAAAATATTGTGTGGACCTGTGGTTTTGCAGCCAGCTTTGGCTGTAGGGCCACAGTGCCATTGGCACACAGGTGAAGAGGGTTTGTGCACCCAGGAGTTCAGGAAAGACGGTGGCTGAGGGCCAGTCACATCCTTGCAGTGAGTACGTGGCTTGACTTTCAGACAAGCTGAAAATGTTTTAGTCAGGCTGAAGTTACAAGGAATGAACAGGGGGGCAAAATCCTGGCATATTGTGAATGTCTTGGCATATAATGCGTGCAAGCCCTTAATACAATCCTAGCTAAGGAGATGATGAGGAGTGGAAACAGCATGGGCACTGCTGTTTAGCTCATTATTTAGACATATAAATGCCTCATGATGCCATTGACTGTGCTTATACAGCCTCATTTTTGAGGTAATTAGTTGTTGGATTAAACACAAATCAGCTGTGATCTCTCTCAATAGGAGAGGAAGGGAAGATCTTTGCATTGGCCACAGAGTAAGTGTGACTGAACAGGAACAAAGGAGTTGTGCTGTCAGCAGAGCAGACCTGCTGGAAAAAATAATATTTCAGAGAGAACAAAATTTTCATCTTTTTCTTCCTTTTGGGAAGATATGAAGCATACCAAGGTTTGCAAGTACCTTGAACTACTTCCATGGATATTTTTATCAAAAACTTTATTGTAAAGTCTGATTTACTAAATACTTAATGTGTTTATAGACAAATTTGTGGCTAAATACACATTTTTCTGGAAAAAGAAAAAAAACCCACTTAATTACTCTTCATTTTTTGTTACAACTTTTTTGTTTCCCCAAGAAAAATAATGAAATTCTCTGAATGCTGGGCAGGACTGTGGGAGGCTGAGACTGGAAGCTGCAGAAATAAGTCACCTGCTAAGTCACACTGCTAGGCAAGTGTCACTGCCAGGAGAGGGTGAGCAGGGGCATATGGATAAATACCATTATATACTGAATAGCGAAGCAAAGGAGACACTGGAAGAAGAACAGGAAAATGTTTATTTTGGAAGGTATGTGAATTTTCTGTTACAGAAGCAAAGAACACAGAAAATTCAGTCAAATGCCTGATATCTGCATTACCATTGCATTTTAAGTGCTTTTTGTACATTGTCTCTGGAGTAGAACAAAACTGAGCTAGATCCGAGGATAAAATAATAGTAGGTAAGGTCCTGTGCCATTTCCCACAGAGAATCATAGAATCACAGAATGGCTTGGGTTGGAAGGGATCTTAAAGATCACTTTGTTCCAACCCTCCTGCTGTGGGCAGGGACACCTTCCACTAGATCAGATTCTCAGAGCCCCATCCAACCTGGCCTTGAACACTTCAAAGGATGAGATATCTGCAACTTCTTTGGGCAACTTGTTCCACTGCCTCACCACCCTCACAGTAAAGTATTTCTTTTTCATACTCAATCTAAACCTTCCTTCTTTCAGTTTAAAGCCATTCCCCCTTATCCTATCACTACATGCCCTTTTGAAAAGTTCTTCTCCAGCTCTCTCCTAGCTCCCTGATAGTGATCGTATCTCAGCTCATCTCTGATAACTCTGTTATAGCAAATTCACCATCCCTGCTGTAAACCTACTTGCATCTGTCAAGTGGAAGACACTTGTGCCCTCTCACCCCACAGATTAGGTGAGGGAGTTTGGTGAGTAAAGAAATAAGTGATTTATAAATGTTTGATTTGTGTTATTTTTCTTCGACTCACTGCCTGGGCAAGGGAGTTTGAACTTTGTATATCTTTGAAGGTCAGTTCTGAGGATCAACTTGCTAATTAGATAGAAATACAACTTAATCATTATTGCAGCAACCAAAGTGACTGTACACTGCTACATTTAGCAGAGAGGGGTTTCTGCTTCATTTTTTCCTTCATGGAGCTACATTGCAGACATAAAAGGTAATATTCCCAGCCTGTGAGTTGACATGTGGCTATGTAAGAGTGAAAGCTCTGTGGTTGCAACCTGCGTCTTCTAAAAGGTAATTAAATCAAGTTTTTTGAGCTCCACTATATTGCACAAAAGCATGACAAGCAAAGGGAAAGTTGAACAGTCAGAGCAGCTAGAGGAGTAATGAGATTTGAAAGCTAAATTTGAATAGAACAATGGATCAGAAAGGTGCCTTAAAATATAAAGAATTAGTTTGCTTTCTTGGTTCACTTGAAATAAAGCAAAAAATGTGTTCTTTCCCCCAGAAAGATTATTTAAATCCAGTATAATGCCAAATGGCATTAGCAACATGCTGTTTCATTTAATTTCATTTCATTCTGATGCCCTAAATACCTCACCTCAGTCACTGAAAATGTGATGGAATGGCTCATCCTGGAATCCTGTTCAGCCTTGAGAAGAGATGACTGAGAGAGGATCCTATCCATGTCCATAAGCATCTGAAGGGAAGGTGTCAAGCCTGGATGGAGCCAGGCCCTTCTTGGTGGTTCCGAACAATAGGATGAGAAGCAATGAGTAGAAACTGGAACACAGGAAGTTCCTCCTCAGCGTGGGGAAGAACTGCCTTACTGTGAGGGTGACTAAGCACTGGAACAGGTTGCCCAGAGGTACTGTGGAGTTTCCATCTCTGGTGATCCTCTAAAGCTGCCTGGACACAATCGTGAGTGATCTGCTCTCAGGGACCCTGCGTGAGCAGGCAGCTTGGACTAGAGGGCCTCCAGTGGTCCATTCCAAGGCCAACCATTCATTGACTCTGTGACTCTGTTAATTTGTGACCCTATACAGGAAGGGGCCCTCTTCCCAGCACATATCCCCACAATGCTCCAGTCTGACACACCGGGCTCAAAACCCATCACATTATAACAGAGGAGTGCTGGTGTGCCCAGGATATTTTCAAGGATGTGGCATGGTGGCAGCATCAGGTCTCATGATGGCATAGTTACTATGTTTGTCATCATCTCAAACAAGATACTAAAACACAAGAATTTTGCCATGGTGCACCATTGCCTGGACAAGCTCGAGGAGACTGATGGAAGATGCAGTTCAGCTGATTTTCCAATCCTCCAGATCTTCTCATATGCCAATACAAACTGGAGGGATGAGATCAGTAAAGGCATTTAAGACACAAGAAGAGAAAACTTGGAAACACAGACATCAACTGAACGTGATTTTCAGTCAATCACATTTTGGGGCAGGATATAAGCCAAGAAAATTAATACAAGAGCATGACGGGGAGGATGGTTACATGTACAGAGGATTTGGATGTCAGCCCTCAAATAGTCAGAGAAGCTTGCAGTCTGTACTGTCTACAAATGACAAGACCTAAGTGTGGGATCAATACAAGGCTGACATGCTAAATCAATGTAAAAGGGTATACCTAAACCAAGTGTCACAAATCACATTTAAGTCCAGGCACTGAAAAATAGAGAGGCAAGTCACAGTGGTTGCACAATTATATTTCAATCTGATCTGTGTTTGCTTATAAAAACATTTGTGCATGTTTCTACCTGCTGTCTCAAGTGACAAGTGTGAAGATGAGGGATTTGAAGGCACAGAAAATGAAGCAGAGCAATAGAAGCGTGACATGGGCTGACACAGTAAGTCTGTGACCTCTTTGTGGCCAGTATGGCAATTGCAGCAGACCCACATGCCTCATCTTCTGCAGACTGAATGGGGCAGAAATTCACTGAAAAGAGTAAGACAAGACCAGAGTTTTTTCTTAGAAAAAATCCAGAGGTTATGGAGAAGTGCATAGTCCTGGGCACTAATGGCCAGGCTGAGGGATCTCAGTACTGTGGATATCTAGACTGTGGGAAAAACCTTGGTGAGAAAAGGCCAGATTCTGCCAATTTATCCCTCTGAAGAGGGTTTTTGAAGCAAGGATATGGCAACCACAGCCTTGGTATTGGGGCATGTGAATGCTTGAGACAACACCAAGCATTGGCCCATCAGCCCAGCACAGTGTGTGAACACAAACAGCTTCTAAATTATTAGAAGCCTGAAATTATTGTCCCTTGTGATGCCTTTCTGCTCCGTCCAAGCAAAGATGCAGCTCTTCATTAGCAATTCCTGTCCAGTGGCTAAAAACATGCTGAATGAAGGGTTTAGCTTAATGGCATGTTGGTCCAACAGTATAAACATAAAAAATTATAATAATTAGAAAGGGAAAGCTGGGTCAGGAAAATACCTATGGCCTGGACTGCACCCAAAGACATTTTCTCCATTTCTGTTATGGTCTTCTGCTTCCAATTCTACTACAGTTTTGGCCTCATAAATACTGTCATTAATTGTTATCTAATCTCCCCTGAGTGCAGGGTTCATGGCTTGAGCTTCTCCTGAAGTTGTGATACCTCAGGGAGAGTCATGCCATGGAGAGCCACTCTGAAGATATTCATAGGGCAAATAAATTCCTATCTGAGAGACAGAGTAACAACAATAAGACATCTATTGTCTCACTCACCGAGGGAGGCCAGGCCAGCTGCTCTGCATAAAACCTTCAGCATCCAAGGGGAATAAACACTGTCTCTTCTGAACAAACACCCACACTTTGCATCCTCTCCATTTTGCATAACATCTGCTGAAATCAGTGTTTGCCGCTTCAGGCAGGAAAACGTGCACCCATAAAGAAGGGAGCTAGACCAGAAATTATTTGCAAGCCAGCAAGAAGGGTTTGCACCTACTTTCCTTTAGCAAAGGTGGGCAAATACCCCTCCAGCTCTGCTCCAGAGCTTAGTGGTACCATCAAGCTTGCCCAGTCTGGTGGTGCTGTTTCCTTTGGGTATGCTTCACTGTCAGCTGTAACTGATAGAAGCCTGTGAAATAATGCACCATTTATTTCAAGATCAGTTTTGAAAGGAATTGTTGGTTCAGTGTTATGGGCTCAAAGGAAATATCTTCTCCAGAGAAAGCACTTCCTCAAAGCAGGCATCTTGGCACATGACCACCGTGAGACTGACACTTCATTTTGTGGTAACTGAACACTCAAAAGAAGCCATGGCTGGGGATCTGAATGATTTCTTTATTCATTTCAGAGCAGAACCTGGCCATGTTCAGGCTTCTACGGAGCTCCAGTTCTGCACGTGCGCTGCATTTTAGGAGTATCTATTTCAGCTGCATGCTGTGAGGACAGCAGTGTGCCTCAGTGCCAAAGATCAGCAAATGGAAATACAGTTCTATGGAGGCATATGTCCAAAGGCATGTACCTTGTGGAACAGTGCTTTCAGAGGAGCAGATAGCCCACAATGTCAAGCTTCACCACAGCAGAAACAGGAAGCCTCTGAGAGACTCCCCAGAGCGGCAAGGTAACAACGAAGTATTTAGGAGCATAAAGACCTTTACAGCAGAGTTAAAGGATTTATTAATATCAGTCTGCACCACAGAGAATGCTGGGAAATACTGGCCCCAGATGTATTTTTTCAGGCTCAAATTGTAGACAGTGAGATGTTAAAACATGAGGTGTTGAAGAAGCTAAAGAGCCACAAGCTGCTAGGAATGAAAGGTATATACCCCAGGAGAACTGGAGGAATTTAAGGAAAGAGGAGCTGAGTTGCTAACAAAAATACGCTGCCTCTCATTTATGTCATATCCATGTTTCAGAAAGAGCTGATCCTAGGATGGGGGACCAGCGAGCCCTTCTCCAGTGCCAGCTGCATTGGCTGAAACTAATCAAAACCAGAAGTTTAGTTGGATGAACATGACAGAATAGGGACGACTCAGTCTGGATTCACTGAAGGGAAATTGTCTCTAATCTACTAGGTTTTTTTAATACATTGCCAGAAGAATGGATGTGACTTTCTTAGGCTTCCAAGAGACATAGGACAAAGTCCTCCACAGGAGGCAATCTGGGAAACAAATACCCTGGTATATGACACCAAATATTGTCACGGACTAGAAATTGCCTAAGAGAAAAGAAAAGATCAGTTACAACAGGCCAAAGAATGTACATGAACCTTCCCCTTTAGGATTTTTAATAAGGAATTAAAGAATTGACAGAACTGTGAGATGTGTTGGATGTGCTGAAGGCTGTGAGGAGGGTCCCACCATTGGGGTGTGCTCTGTCTCCTGCTTGGTGAGGTTTGGAAATGCTCCACACAGAACAGTGCCACTAAGCAGCTACTTGCAGGTTTATATGACACCAGTGTTGCCAAGACAAAATGCCAGCACAACAGGTTTTGAATCCTTGTTTTCAGTTGCTTTGTAACTGAAGCTGGTTTAAATTAGTTTTGTTGCTTTTCTAGGAATAAATCTTGCAGCCCTTTCTCAAAACCACTGCTCTGTTAAAATCTCCACGCAGAATTATCTCCATGCAGAATTTACCTTTCTTGCAATCCCATTGACATATGTGCAATTATTCCATAAAGGATTGCAGCCCAGTGGGATAGCAGGATCAAGCTGTGATTCAGCTCTTACCCCTTCTGAGCTGCTGTGCAGCACAGTGAACATTACAATTCCTCGAGCTCACTGTGTGGTGCTGGACATTGCATGATTCCTCATCAGCAGCAAAGTGATCCTTCATCTGAAGTTTTTTGTACTTCTTCCATCTGAAAGATCATGAGAACCAAGCATTAACAGAGCTGTTGTTTAGGAAGAGGAACCATAATTTAAAAGGACTGGAGAAGGGCCAAGATGTGTATCTCCTTATTGCTTATTTTCCCATTAAGTCATCTTCAAGTTGCATATCAGGTTCAATTTTTTGATAAGGATTCTGCAGACGTCATATCTCCTGTTCCCAGACACCTTTCTCTACACCATGTTATGTGTATAAAGGCCTTTTTCCAGAAAGTATCTTGCTTATAGTACAGAAACAGCCTCAATAAGGGTTTTTCAGGTACTGATTCTGTTATCAGCTAACTTTGCAGTTCTTACAGTCTTCTACTGTTCAGGCATACTTTATTATTCCTATTGTGATATCTCCATCTCATCCAGACATACTGTAAAATTAGAAAATGGCAGAGAATTGGAGTACTGAAACAGATGACTACTTTTACCATGGCTATAAATACTTTATTTTAGCAACTAAACTGCTCTGGGAGCTTTTCCTATGAAGGAAATCTAAGCTTACTGAGCTATTAAGCAAGCAGAAGAGAAAAGTGTATCTTTGTGAAAAAGTACCCAGATTCCATCAAGTGTTTTATTTGTGAGCTTTGACAGGTCAGTTTATATTCTCACCGAAAAAAACCCCAACCCTGTAACCACCCAAGTTCACTAGGCCAAACAAGTAATTTTGTGTCTAAAATACAACTTTACTGACCAGTGGTATGTAAAGAGAGATCATAGAATCATAAAATATTTTGGGTTAGAAGTGACCTTTAAGGATCATCTAATCCAACTCTCCTGCAATGAGCAGGGACATCTTCCACTACATCAGCTTGCTGAGAGCTCTGTCTGATTTTTCAATATAAAATGTCTCTGATTAATGTTTTTAAATGGACCCGTGGATGCATTCTCAGAACCTCATCAACACCAGCACTGTGACTAGCCAGAAAAGGACCTTAATGTTTTTAAGATAATTTAGTTTTCCCTGGAGACCCTCAGTGAGCTTTGATATGTACCACTCACCATCTGACTTCTCACAAATACTTAAATCAAGTAGATTAAAGAAGAAATTTGGTTTTATTTTGCCTAATGCTCAATCACACACACACATCTACAAGTCTTAGTTAAATTGAGTATAATTAAATTGAGTAAGACCAGATAAATTTCTGTTGTAGTCCTTGCCCATTAATTCCCCACTCTTTGTCAGTTTACAAGGTACCTTCTTTTTTTTTAAGACTGAATCATTGATAAAACACTAAACTTGATTAACTCAAGTATTGTTATCAGCATTCATAGGCTTAGGGCACCACCCCTGTATTTCCGTGCCTCCTGGAAAAACCTAGACAGTTTTGGGCAATGGAAATGATACTCATTACAGACACAGAACCCTACACAGCTGGGTTTTCAGTTCTCTTTTGCAATAGCAGGATTGTACAAGAGCCTTGTGCTCTGATCCCACAATGGGTGGAGATGAGTGGTAGGGCTGTAGTTTTAAATGTATTTATCTCATTATAAAGGGTCACTTATGGTGCAGGAGTGCAAAGGTTTGCTCATCAACCATCACTCGAGTTAGCTGAAAGAGCACATTCTCTCTTATGCTGTCAAACACAAATCATCATGAGAGGGCACTAAAGAGCTGTCAATAGCGACACGCTTTGAGACAAGGGTTGTGGTGAGAGGCAATTGTCAAGTATGAAGTCATCAAATATTTCCACTGAGATCTGAGATTGTGTGATTTCAAAATGTCTTCAAAATACAGGGAAGCTGAAGTTCCCAAAGCCTTTTAAGATCCTGTTTTAAAACCTGAGCCTATGAAATATCTGGTCTGTCAAGATGAGAGGGGATTTTTGAAAAGTGGACAAGCTCTTATAATGATGAATTTCAAATATTTCCTGTTTCAAAAAATATTCTGCTTGGGAGATTAGAGATATCACGAGGCCTTAGAACACCTGGCAGCACACATGGAAAATGAATGAATGAAATGCAAATTGGACATCTTGACTAGTAAAGATGGACTATTTTCCTTCAAACACTGGGTTGTGAATTGAGTGCCAAAGCTCATGCAGTTAGATTCAGCAGAGTCAACCCTGACAAATTGTAAAGAAAATCTCCTATCTCATAGACAAAGCAGAGGATTTTCAAAATTAAAATGGGCTGTTTCACAAGTGACTTGTGAGCATTCCTATGGGACAGCGCTGCTAACAGATGTCCTCAAAATTCTCACAGGCCCCCTTGAAATGGAATGCACATATGGCACAAACTGCAACCAGACACTCGCAGCACACTGATCACTAGGCTGATCACTAATTTTGCAATCCTGGTTTAAATCTGAGCAATTGACTCAATGGAACAAGGTCACTTGACACCTCTCAAACCCCAGGAATGCCAATAAGAATGTATTTGGGATTTAGACAAAGCATAACAAAACCAATATCTGTTTACTTGCAATTAATTTTCCTTCTTAGACATTTCTTTACAGGGAACATTTGAGGGAATAATATGAAGATGGTTCCAAGACAGGGGCATATAAAGGCATGTTTGATTAAAATCCAGACTCCAAATTTGTGCCTCATAAGGCCAGAACATTGTGACCTTAGTCTTCTAGTCCAACACCTTCCCAAAGGTAAGATGTGAGTCTTCTCAGAGTTCTGTTCTAGCAAGTTTATGTTCTTGAAAAAAAAAAACAACACCTTTTTCTTGATCCAAAGACTTTAAAGACAAGAAGCAATGAAATATGGAACATATTCTTTTGTAAACTGTTCCTGTTACCAGTTTCCATCAGTGGTAGAAACCTTTATTCTGAAGTTGCCTGGCCTCAGCTCCTCATAGTTGGATTCCTGCATCTTTGTCCATAAAAAGTGAAGTCCTTTGGTGTCAGATTTCTGCTAGACAGTGATCAAAAAACTCAGTCACCTTCCATTTTTTCCATAAGTCACAGAGATGTTTTTTCTTGTGATTGTTTTTCCAAGCCACATCCTGAGCCAAATTTATTGACATTTTCTTGGATTCTGGACCCCAAAAAGGAGGACACCAAAGCAAGAGACATCCTGCATGGACATTCAGTCCCATTTGCCTTTCTAATCACTACATCAACCTGTAGGCCACAGCTGGCTAAACAGCTACTGCTGCTTTTTAATGCTTTACCAAGTCAGTTTTCCAGAGACCTGTGTCTTGGGCTGTGAAAATTTCTTAGAATCTTTCACTCTAAATACAGTATTTGTATTCAGTCATGGTAGAAGTCATCCTGTCCACCCAGTTTCACTTTTGCTCAATACCTCCACTCTCTGGAGGTGCTTCTCTGGGCAACCTGTGCCAGTGCCTCACCACCCAATGAGCAATAGAAACACATAATAGCATGGGAACAAGCCCTGTGCATCCTTGATAGAAATTTTCTTCATTAATTATGATTCTTGTTATTCTGAGATTGTCTGGTTTAGCCAGTTTACCTCCCTTCTATTGTATGCTGAGTGGATTTTTTTGAATCTCTTCCTCAAAACTTTTAAAATGATCTTTTGTTTCCATTGTCAATTGAAATTGTGTTTATTCAAAAATGAACTAATTACATGATTTTGCTTCTGAGTAAGGTTTTCAGAAGTTCTGATGCTTGACTGCAGGGTTATGAATATTTTTTGACCATTTTAAGACAAATCTTTAAAAAGCTTGAGCTAGCAATCATATTTTCACATGCTTCTTTCCAAGTCATTTGGATTATCACTGTTTCTATTTGTAAAACACTTCTCTAAGGGATTGAATATATGTATCCGTTCACTACAATAATATTCTGGGCTTCATTTTGCCTGTATACAAGAAATCCAATTAAGTAAAACCATTTGTATCAAAGCCATCACTAAAATTAATTCTGTGGTCAGTTCTTCTGAGACTGTCAAGATGAGGTTTAATACTGAATTTCCTGGATTAGATGTAACAGTTTGAGTAAGGAGATTAACTTCTGTAATTTTTAGAAATTCTAAGGCTGTTTAGTTTTGGCAGAAAAATGCCTCCAGCATGTATTAGAATAAGGATCCCCTCTCTTTCCCTCCAGCTGCATTTGATACATGTGAATTCTCTGCATCTACAAGCAGATAACTGAAGTGTGAATGGTCGATGTGTAGAAGACATCAACTGTTAATCTCTCTACTCATTAGGACACAAATCACTGACTGTAAAGGACTTGTTTCTGAGCTGTCAGAAAGATCCCAGCAGTTTTGGTCATGTCATTGCCTCTCCTTCTTTTGGCCACTTAATCCTTTTTCAATATAGTTCTTCCCTTTGTATCTCTGATAATTTGACTAATTCAATTCTCCATATTTTGATTTTCTATTAAATGATTGCTGACTGTTTCCTTGCTTTACCCTCTGCTTTTGGGTATTGAGTTTAACATTAGTGTAGTCAGACCTGTTCTTGGAAAACTGCTTGTCTTCTTCCTTCAGTCTGTTCTTCAGATGAGGGATTTGCTACAGCCATGAACAGTCAGTATAGATTTCTAACACTGGCTTGGCCACTGACTCACTGCCAATTCTTTTCCATCTTGCATTGTTTACAGGAGAGAAAGGCTTTATGACATCTCCAGGTGTTCCTGTCTGTTAAGACCCTTTCGAGTTCCCTGAAGTATTGCGAAAATTTTCTCCCTGTTCCATTCTGAGAATCTGGAAATTTGGGGGAGTTTTGAAATCCCACTGCTGCCTCCTTTCTGTAGGCTAGAGGGAGTCCAAAACACAGGTGGGAAATGAGTGTGATCTACCACAAGAGGCCTGCCCCTATGACCACATCATAGAGAGGCAAAGTTACATTTTCCTGTCATCAGGAGTGCCCTCACATCCATGAAATTCCCTCAGCAGCATGCCCATTCATTGATATTAGCTTAGCACCAAACCACCAAGGGCTTTGTTCTTTGTCTCTTCAGTCTTTTCATTCACAGAGCTAAAATTACAGTTTGGTAACTATGAAAAGTCTCATGAGGCAGATTTTGCATGATTTACAAGAATCAAATGAGAGAGTTCAAATGCCTTCACCAGAGTAGCCACACAAGGTGTAGTTCTGAAGATATAATTCTGATTTCTCTGAGTTTTCCAACATGCTTCCACACAGCAATGATCCATGCATACTTCACCCATCTGTCTTTGTCTGCTGCCGTGTCTTCAGTATCTATTATGACCTCACTTTTCCTTATTCAGTCTTCCTGCTATTTCATAGGGATATAACTCAGAGCAGTCACTGCCAAGGACATTCTGATTTTTATCTATCTCATTATAAAATTATATCTGTCCTATTTTTTTTTCTTCTTCTGCACATTTAATATAGAAACTAGTAGAGGAACCTTACAATTAGCAAGGTGAGATGACTGGGTTGGTTAAGGCTACAATAACTTATTATTTTGGTGATTATTGAATGAAGCTTTATTGTAGGTGAGGAATATAGTATTTGTTCAGGCCGGGTGGAAGAAGTAGTCAAGCTCTTTTTAAAAAGAGCAAATTAATACAGCCTTTGGGCAGTCAACCCCCACAGCTAAAGTCATCTGTCATCAAATAATGTTGTGTTGTATGGTTACAAGCCTTTGACTCAAGATTGAATCTAAATGCAGGGAGTTTGGCATTTTTCAGATATTTCAGTGAATGAGGAAGAGAACTAGAGATGTAAGTCTCAGAAGCTGATAGAAAAGGCAGAAAAATGAGTTATTTAAAAAAAGAACAGTCAGAGAGGCTTTAGAAGGAAATCTAAGAGATGTTAGTGGCAGACTTAAAATCATAGCTTGGAATACTGGCAGCTGGTGTATGTCCAGTGTATTTTGTGTGTTTGCGTGCATTAGCAAGATTATCCCAAAGAAGGTCTACATTACCCCATGGAGAACAGCACTCAGGATCCCATTTATAAGATATCTGTTTGCATCAACAGAGTCATATTCAAGGAAGAACATACTTTAAAATATTACTCATAATTTTGTCTGGATAATTATTTTTCCCTCTAATCCTACATAGTTTCAGTTGTGGTTAGACAGTTGCTGTTTTTCAACCCAAATTACTCCAGCATCATGGTGAATAATTCCCATGAGTGCTGGAAGTGTGTTGGAAGCTTTCCAGACAATGCTGCTCCAACACTTCCCAGGCATTAACTGCTCCCAAATGTCAGAGTAAGGTGCAGTAACAACTGAATGTGTGCATATTGCCCTCACAGAAAAGTAACCCAAAGTGTACATTTGTTTAGGTGTATAGGTGACACACATTCCAACTTATGTTTTCACTACACATTTTGAACTGCTCCATGAACTCTGTGCAGGTCATGAACCCTGGGTGATTCTCGCCCACTCCAGATTAAAGAAACCAACACTGTAAACCAGAGATTACTATTATTAGCAACACGATTAATTAGTAATGTATGTCATTTCCTTAGGGAGCCTTTCCAAGGGGGTTATAAATGCCCATAGAAGATGGCACACTATCAACCTACATGGCTTCACATATTTTGTCTATGCATATATGATTATCACCATGCCTTTGGCGTGATGTTGATTCTAAAGTTAGCCCAGCATTAAGGGGTATAAGGCACAGTAAGATGAAATCAGAAGGAGCAGAACCAGGGTAGTGGGAGAAGAGGCCAGGAAAGAGAGCAGGGAGCATATTTCACATATCAGCATTTGCTTGATCCAATTTAGGAACGAGCATCACCCCGCTGTGGTCATGGTCATACAGTATTTATAGAATGCCATCTCCTGCCTCACAGACATCTAATGGCAACTAAGCATTTGCTCCAAGAGTAAATTTGAACCAGCTGGCCTTTGGGACCAATGGGATATTTTAGAGAAAATCAAAACAATTTGTTTACTTGTGTGACTACCCCCAAACCCAAGTGTTTAATCTTTTAGAGTCATTAATGGAAAGCTCATAAAAATCAATATTATTCCCTGGCCCAGGTCCAAAAAGGTACTTAAGTGAATGCCAAACTTCATGTGTGGAAATAATCCCACTGATGAGTGTTCCTGATGAATTGGGACTTTCATTTTAAAATACTTACCACTTTTTCACTCTATGGTGCTTGTCATAGTATCATTCAAGTTTCAACTTAATTTAGCATACACAATAAAATACTGCTCTCTATTGCATCTACTCCATATGATCTTTAGAAGAAGAGGGAATTGTGATTGCATGCAGGTTTTTGTGAAAAGCAACTAGGTGTGCATGTTAAAAATTAATCTTCATCAGCAGTTGGAAACATAAGCCCATCAGATCTGCTAGGCAGGCTCACAGTCCAAGGAGTACATTTCATTTTCAGGCATCGCATCACATTGTTTCTGAACTACCGTTTTCCAAGAATTTTCATTTTGTGAGAAGCTTCAGACAGCTATAGGTTCAGCACTATAACTTCAAACCACAAATGAATTTCACGTAAGAACATCGAGGCCATTTATCATATGGTAGAAAATCTGCTTTCACATCTGGTGTGTTATTCCAGGAACAGCCCAAGGTCTCTGTTATGGTCAGAGAGACACCCAGTGTGGGACTAGGCATCTTCTATACCTTCTACAGCAAGCTTTTGGGATCATATCTGGGGGACACCTGAGGTGGAATTAACTGGGCAGTCCTCACCAGCATTGCTCCACTTCCTTAGGAGGCGAATACCCAGCCCTGTCCCATTGGATGGGGTGACCTGAGGCTCTGTCAGGACAGTGGCCTTTGCCTGCCAGCCCTCAATTCTGTGCCCTGCAGAGAGAACTGAACACCACCCTATGAAGGTGCTGAGCATGCAGCTCTTGTATTTTAGTATTACCTTTTCATAGGTACACATCTTGCCTAAAATTTTTGTCCTATTGTTCACCTCCTGTGCTGCTGAGCCACTGTTGGTCTCCACACCCCTCCTGTAAGGCATGAGGACTGGCTGAAACATAGTCCCCATCCTGGTCTTCCCTTGCACTGGATCTTCACCTGGCTTTGAGCACATCCCAGGAGCTGCTGCATGAATCAACACCAGTGCAGACCTCATTCTGCCCAAGTGCTCTGTTTTCCAGCAGTGGCACTTCCTTGAAAAAGCTCTGTGAGCATAGTGTGGAGTCTGTTTGGAGACACAGGCAACAAAGAGTACATTTAGACAAATGCTGTTGGAGAGACTGTGGTTTTGGTCTGCAAAGGAAAGCGGGAATTAAGGTCCATGTGCTTCACAGAAGTTATCTCTGTCTTCTATTAATATCTGTTTTGTAGCTGCTGGATAAAAATATATTGCACTCTGAATATTAAGTGTACCCTCAACCAAACCCTCAAATTTACAGGATAGTCATTGTGGATATAGATAGGAGATTTTGTGGAGAGGGACTCTGTAGTGTGCATTTTGGGTTTTACCAGTTTTCTGTATGCATCTGTTCTTTGTGTTATACTGTTTTTATGTAAGTTACAATGGTTTGTCCCATGTAAACCCCATGTTAAACCCTTCTTGGTTTCCCCCGAGTGATTATCAGGTGTCAATCACAATTATGGGTCCTGTGCATCACCTTACAGCCTCGCCCTGATGTCTAGAAGGTTCTAGTGAGGATGTCAAGTGATTGGCAGGTTCCCCAGTTCTCCCCTCCCTTGGTTTGTTGATTTGTTCTATTGACTGTCACTTGTGTTTGGAGTCACTCCCTTCACTTTTTGGATTGGTTCCAAGCTGTTCCCTTCCCATTTCTCCACCCCCACACTTAAGGTGCTGTTCAGAGAGGAAACCCACTTTTGTGGGCTCTCTCTGGGTGTGTAGAAGTCCCGCGTGAGCTAATAAACACCAGCTGAATTCCTCACAAGAGTCCTTCCTTATTTCTCACTACTGTTCACGCTTCTGTTGAAGGCAAGAACCCAAAGGATCGGGGACGTATCCCAGAATACGAAACCGTACCTTCACTGCGGGCCCGGTGCCAGAGCGAGCCAGGAAACGGGACGAGAGACACACCGCAGAGCCGCAGGACTCCACAGAGGGAAAACTAACAAAGCTGCAAAATATAAAATACTAGAAATGCTTGTCATCCAATGCAGAACACCAAAATCCAATGCAAAGCAGGATGAGGATGCCACGTGATGCCTTTGACTGAAAGACATAATCAATATGATGGGGTTTTTTTTAATCTGGTGGAATTACACTGTCTATGCAATTATCTGTGTCTACTCTTTAGGAAACTGGCTGGAGAGAGTATAAATAAAAGCACAGGCTGAAGGTTTCATACTCTCACTTAAAATGTTCAGTATCTGATGTGGGAGACACAGCACCAAAATATTCATGGTTACAGATTTCAAATTATGGCAGCACCAAATTCGAATACTACAAAATCATGAATCAGACTTCTCTAAAGCTTGTCTCAGTGTGACACTGAACAGTTTCTATGGAGGAAATCACCTATAATTGCCATTTTACAAGATTTACAAGAGTCTTTTATTTTAAGACTGATTTCAAAATAATGAGGTACAGAAAGAAGCACTCTTTCAATTTATCTTACAGTTCGCAAGCCATTGGGATATTTCAGGGCTGTGTTTTAAATTTGCTTTGTAACCCAGAGGACTAAAAACTTATTCTTTTGAATAAAATGTGACTTTCTTATGTAATCAGTTGCCCTTGGAGCAAGATCTTTAAGATAAATGCTGAATTTTTTGAAGCTTCTGATAAGCTCCTAAGAATTGGAGCCACTAAATCAAAGAATAAAAAATGTAATCACAGGGTCATACTATAGGGCCTGTGAGAACGAATTGAATGATGTTAGAAAATCAAAGAAACAATTTCATCTTGCAAAATTACAATTATGACTGCTTTCATCCCTACAAATTGTTCAAATGTCACAATGTTGCAACAAGCTTTGGAGATGCTAAACTGATGCCTTAAGTTTTAGCTTTTATATTTTCCAGATTCTGTACTGCATTAGTATATAACTCTGAACATCATATAAAGTGTTAGCAAGTTCTCTCCACAGTTTAGTTAGACGAAACAATCCTTTTCCATCCCAAGAACCAAGGACACCATTGCAGTTTCAGGCCCAAAAAGCATAAACACGGCAAATTGAGGAGAGCAATCTGGGAGGATGGTACTTCATAACCTGAAGCTGTAATTGGACAATTACCCCAATATGCAAATGGACCAAAATTCATAAAAGTATGAAAACGTATGACCAGTCATCCATCTTGGGTGCAGCCTCAGCTAGGTTCTTGTATTGCCCAAGGTGTATCCTTTGAAGGCCTCTTTAATAAATATCTACTTTATTCCTTTAACACCATCTAGCCTCTGCTCTAGGTAGCCTCTCAAGGCATCAAAACAAGTACCTCAAAATGTCCTTTTCTAAAAATATTCTAGTGGAGCAATTTTCTCTTGGAAAGTGTGGGTTCAAGACAAGAGTGACAGACTTTTCAAGCCATTTGGGTGCTTAAATTATGAATAATCATCATCCATCCATACTGAGCATGTCCTACAGTACAAGCATAGGAGTCTCTCTGCTGTGTCATGATATACACTTTTCTGAGAATGGCACCAGAATAGCTGGTGGTTCATGTTGCAAGCCTGGTGACTGTGTCATTCTCTGTTATTTTGCCCAAGAATGAAAAAATGAGATGGCACAATAATTGGTGAGGTTTTCAGCAATCATTCCTGAAAGCTGAGAGACTAGCATGAAGGGTGACTGAATGTTTCGGTGCCACACATAGAGGAGTGCTGACTATTTCAAATTGCACGGTACAGTCTACTCTTCCTCCCAATGTATCTTGAAGTTTAGCATGACTGGAGAGGCTAAATTCAGGCAGGCATTATTGAGTGGAAAATACATTCTGGTTGGGTACCGCTTTCTTTCCCAGTTAGTTCCACACATACTTAGTTGGTTTCATCATTCTAGTGTGCTGACAGCTCCTCGCAGGAGCAAAATTATTTGTGTGATCTAGTGCCTGGGCTGATTAATTGGTTCTCTATGCAAAATGGCCCTACTGAGGTCTGGCTTTATTGAGAAAGAACAGGAGGCTCATTTTGTTCCTGTTTCTGCAGCAACAGATTTCTACAAACAGTATTTGTGGTGTTGGTAGATTCAGAATGGTATCTGCATAATTCTTGTTGGAACTATTTCCCTGGATGTTTCCTGCACCAGAGTGAGTCTGTGCAGCACCCTGCTAGGGCCATCAACTCTGTGTTTGTGTACTTCACTGCCTCTCACATTATCTTCCTGCCTGGAATGGCAGCAATCAATCACAGCCTAATGCAGGCACTGCCTCAGTGAGGTTGTAGACGCAGCCTTGGAGTGCAAATCCACCTAACACTGAATTTCCCTTTGCAATCAGTTGAGTTTGGTGCTTCAGATAACCTGTGAGGACAGGCTGGTTTTCCCTAAAATAATATTTTACCTTTTAATATTTATTCAATAGGAATTTAGGCACCTCCAGAACACAATTCAGTCCACATATATTAAGACATACACATCTTCCTAGGTGTGTCATGAAAATCAGTAACTTTGAAAGTGCTTCCCTGTGGATATACCAAGGTGGATTGGAGCTACAGATTCCAAGCAATATCCAGCAACATGCTGTTGAGAGTTTCTGGTGCCATATCTTCTGGCTATCATTTCCCAAGGAGGTCCTGGAGAGTCTGGAGAAGGCCAAAACCCTGCTGGTCTTCACAGAGTGAGCCCATCACACAGAGCTGGTGGACAAGGGGTTGTCTCTGTGAGATGAGTTGAATGCACTCAAGTTTGAAGATAATTCAGTCTGAAAGGAGACCCAGGAGGTCTCTAGTCCAACCTTCTGCTGAAAGTAGGGCCAGCTATGAGGTCAACCTGTTCCTCTGCTGTCCTCATAATCAAAGAATTTCCCCTTTTTCCTGATGTGAACCTCTCTCATATCAACTTGTACCTGCTGCATCTCATCCTCCTTACATGCACGGCAAAAAGCATGGATGTAGTTGTTTAGCTAAAAGCTGGCTTTGAAATATACACAGAGCATAAGGAGAACAAGTAAATGTAATGTATAAGGAAGACATTCAGATATTCAGTATTTCTTTCTCTGTTTGCATTACTATTAATTGTTTTGTTGGCTAAGGAATGATAAGGTGCTGTCTGTCAGTGACTCATAATAGGCTGAGGTGCAAACACTGGACAAAACCAGCATTTTCAAAAATCTGAACCTATTTGCCAAATACAGAAATACACAAAAGTCATAACTGGCATTTTAGAACTAATTGACTGTAGTTTGAAACAAAATATGACTTCTAGAATTTTAAATATATAAGTGATTTTCCTAAGCATACAATTTTTTTCATATTTGAATAACATGTAGTAACTACAACAACAATTATTCCTGGGAGGACCGCAGACCTGGCTCATTACCTTGCCATGTCTGATGGTCATGGAGCTCCTAACAGGACCTCTCTCTCTGTCTCTCTTTCTCACCAGCCTTGTCCTGATGGGTGGTTGCTCACTGCCCCTTGCAACTGCCCCGCTCTTGCTGCTGCCTAAAACAATCTGAAATGACAAAGTCTGATTTTCATATTCAAACATCGTATTTTTTTTTAAATCACCTGTTTCTATCTAGTGAACCCAACCTGACTGACCCCATGCTGAGCAAAGGATATGGCTTGAAGATTTTGTTCCTAGATGTTGGGAAAGAAATCTTAGATTGAACTCAAAGAGACAGACTGGATGTTTGAAAAACACTTTGTTTTCTAAGAAATTTGGATCTGAGGATGAAATCTCCATCACTAAAGGGTTTTAGGAGTAAGTTTTACAGCCAACTGCCAGGAATGCATTAAGTTGCTTTTGTCCTGGTTTTGGTTGAGGGAATGGACCCTTCTGGTACATTTCCTTTTTGTTATTCCATTACCATGAGGTAGTGTCTACCTCTTATTTGGCCATGAACAGAGACAAGGAGTGAGACTTCAAACTTGGGACCACTGTTCAGTGCCTGGAGCTAGATTTTAGTTAGGAGTGAGCTCAGATTTTAGTTCCTCATCCTGAGCTTATTAGTTAGCAAGTGACTAAGTCTGTCACTTGAATAATTTCTGATAAGAACAAGAGACATGGTGTCTGGGGATGGCCATTCATATGCAGCTCATGTTTGAACTTTTCTGTTTTATGGATGCTGATCCTGCACATTGGGGTGCCCACATGGACCCCAGGCTGTAATTATTCAGCTCTATTATATGAACATATTGGAGAGTAAGTGAAGGCAAGGGAGAAAGAGGACATGATCATCAGCCTTAGTTTCTGTTTTAATTTCATTCTCTGCTAATTCAATAGCTTTCCATTTGATCTTGGTGAGAGCAGACAGAGATCATGTTTAACAAAGAGTCCTCTTGCTGATGTTTATGACAAAGTGGAACCTCTGGTGGTTAGTTGCGCCCAACCTAAGTAGTTCATCTCTCCACTTCAGAACAAATCTCAGCTATTTGCAGAGGACATTTTTCACCATTCCCTTATGACACTGAAATGACAGGAAGGCTCCTGATGTATGTGTCAGAAAGCACACCCAGCTCCTCTGACAATACTTGATCAATCTTCAGAACACCATAATGATGCTACCTGAATATGTGTCATTGCTATATATCAAATTTCTGCAGCCTGCATAACACAAATTGCTGGAAGACTTTAATACGTGAGGAAACCCATCTGATCCTATGGGCAAGCAATTTGTCAGATTTCTAACAGCAGGGAAGCTCTCAACTTTTGCCTCTTTGCACTCACCTAATTACCTGACTTTGTGCACCTAATTAACTTGCAATGCTTTCATCAAGGGAATCCATGATATTTCCAAACAATTTTGTGGCAGCTGCAGGTGAGCTCTCTGTAGAAAAGACACAATCTGCTTTTTAATTGCTGTGTCCATTTTTCTCTATTCTCCTTCTGTATTCTCTTTCAAAAGAATCAGAAGTGGGGAGAAACAAAATTGAATGAAGGGCAGAAGAAATGCCATGTACTCCTGAGACAGCATTGTGTAACACTGAATCCTAAAGAGATCATATGTACATGAAATGTAGGTTAAATTCCCTTCACCTTTCATTGCAACAAACAGTTTTTTATTATTTAGCTTCCCTTTACATCTGATGGATTTG
The DNA here is from genome assembly GCA_008694505.1 of Cyanoderma ruficeps. Taxonomy (NCBI): domain Eukaryota; kingdom Metazoa; phylum Chordata; class Aves; order Passeriformes; family Timaliidae; genus Cyanoderma; species Cyanoderma ruficeps. Next base: position 39,087,804 of record VZDJ01007747.1, on the reverse strand, counting down.
ACCAGGGCATATGAATTTCTGCATTCTTTTTCCATCCTTCCAAGGGTGGTTCTTGAGGTGATGTTTTCTTGCCTGGCCAAAACATTTCAAAAACAAACTCCACTTGACATCTTCCAGGACACTTATGGACTCTTGTACTTGACTACAACCTTGGGAGTCAGAGTTTTGGGAACTATTTCTGTCTCTGGCACTAAACACTGGAGGAGGGACCCAACAAAAGACTCTGACCTTTTCAAAGAGAAAGTTAAACTCAAGTTTTCACCTAGACCTCCTTTGCTGAGAGAAGAGAAATATGCTTGTAGATGTATCATTCCACACCAAATAAACATGTTTAAGTTAAGTAACTCATCAAGGTAAATACTGACTGTTGTAGTGCCTCTGTACTGCAGTGATATTCTATGTGGAACGGAGACAATAAGGTTTGTTAGGTATGATATGAGGGCACCCATGAAATTTTAGCTGCTAATTTATGTCATATATTTTTAAAACTCTGTTCAGAAAGATGAATTGAATTTATTGCCATTTTTGCCCAATAAAAGAAAAAGCAACAACCTGTACAAAAGTTCTCTCCAGTGAGAGAGATTTCCAGAGGAAAACTACAAGTACCTCTTCTGAGTCCAAACAGTCATTATTCATTTAATCAGGGAGCAGAAGGATGGAGAGTTCTTGTACTTTATGCACAGCTGTGTAGGCTGTTCACATTCACTTAAAAGTCTCAGTCTTGCCTTGCTCCCATCAATTGGTGGGCATCAGGTGATGTGGTTGGCAGTGTAGTTAATCCAAGTGCAATGCCATGTCGTGCTCTCAGAACTTCCCTTTTCCTATTTTCACTTTTTTAGCATTTTGATTCTGGTGCACTGTTTTTGTGGCCCATGGCAATGGCTTATTAAGTGTTTGTTTTGTCTTCGCAGCATTAGCCTATATTTTTCTGTCTCTGTCACCTCTTTGCCTCTCATACCAATTTGCCTTTTTACTCTCATCGTACCATCTTACGACATGCTGAGTGATAATAATTCCTGGCAGAACTGGGCTCTTAAGTTAATTTTTCCGTGGGTTTGTATTAAATCTCCCAGTCTTGGCTATCCTGACCATTTTGAGCCAAGAGAGCATTTTGGCTCCTTGCTGGGCAGTGGTAAGTAAACACAGCAGCAGTCTGCAATACTGTCTTTGCAGCTACCCATGATTAATCTCTTTCCACACTAAGAATTGGCCATTTGTTTCTACTCTTTGCTCCTTATCTCTTCTCCAGTTTTTAATCCATGACAAGACTTTACCTTTCACCCCTAGCCAAGTTTCTCAATAGGTTCTTTGACTTTATCAAAAGCCTTTTGAGAGCCCTTTGAGTCCTCCCTGCACTGCAGCTTTGTTAACCCTTTCAAGGGTTTCAGGTTATAAAACAACAACATGAGAGAAAGAAGATTATGGCTCACAGGTAGTTTGCTGGTTGGCACATCTACCATCATTTTTGTGTTTTCTTCACCAAATGGACTCCAGTTGCAGGAGGGATGTGGTTTATATGAACCTGCTTTTCTTGGAGGCAGTCTGGCTGCTTCTTCACCACACTTTAGGAGGGAGCAGGGGATTGCCACTTAAGAGTTTATTTTAAATCATGGACTTATTTTGTTCTCTAGGTTTTCATGTCAAACTCTGAATTGACTGTTCCAGATCCCCAGCCTTGGAAACAGACTTGTATGGATCCTGTCATGCCAACCGTGTATCCAGTCTAAAGGCACAATTTGGCTGCTTGAATGTGGCCCAGCACAATTTAAGATGCCCATGAGTAAGTTGCTCATATTCCTCACGGAACTCATGGAACAGCTATGTAGGTAGGTACCAAATGGGCACTGTGGGAGATCTGGGCAGTGCTGGACAGACAGCTGTAATTGGGCATTTCTCCAGAGCCAGAGTGCACAACTTGCAGCTTGAGGTTGGGCAAGAGGCCTCCAGAGGTCCCTTACAACTCCACTTTCTTGTCTATGCTTTGATACAGTCTTAGCAACACTTCACACTCCCTGGCTCCTTGCCTTCCCTCCAAACCCTTCTGCAGAGTGGGGCAGCAGCTCCCAGGCCTGCAGAGCATTTCCCATTGTGCAGCCTCAACGGGTGACTGGTGGGGCTGGCAGAAACCAGGCCCTTTTCTCTGTTCAGAAGCTTCTGTTTGCAGTGACTTGCCATTTTGCGTAATCTTACCAAGCCCTTCCTGTACCCTATTTCACCACTGCAGTGTGTGTCCTTTACTGTCACCATGTAGACATTCCTCTGATAATGTCCCATTTACTGTTGTTGTCATGTGTCTGCTTCCTCTGAAGCAGGTCCCTGGTGAAATGTTCCCAACCCTACATGAACTAAGCCTGGTCACATTAGTGTCCAGTCCTCAGCCAGCCCTGAACAGGCTTCCCTTCCTGCATGTTTGTACTGCCCCTGTCTGGGCCTTTTGAAGCTTCACCTGGCAAGATGTCTATTAATAAAAGCTGAAAACCCTCAAATCTACTGTGCCTCCTTTGAAGCAAGATGGGTGCATTCAGTATCTCTTAGGGCATAACTGACTAATGTCTCTGGCTTTTGCTCTCCTTTTTACCTTCCATTTTGTCTGGATTAACATCATCATGGCTGGACTTCTGTTTTCACTTGATATTGTTATCACCATAAAGCTGGCAGGCAGAAGAGAATATAAGCAGTAACAGACTCTTGTTACGGCTCGCTTTGCTTGTGAGAACCATGGCCATTTTCTTTTTCTCCTGCAGCCTTGATTCTGCTGCACTTGCTTCCTGAGTCCATGCCCCTGGGGGTTCAGTCATATATGCTCCAGAATGATTCCTTTTGTAAAGAAAATACCAAAATTGTAAGTGCATCTCAAGAGGAGCTTGCTGGATCGTTGGGGCAGACAATGGGAATTTCACCATTTGCTTCCTTGTTTTTTTACCTTATTAATTTTTTACATCTACTCCTGCCTGTAATATATACATACAATAATAATAATACAAAAAGTACTTTGACTATAAATAAACATACAGTTTTGCTTTGTGTAGTACTGCCACCTTACAATGAATATAGCAGGAGTTACAGAGCATGTACTGAAATCTCTGGCTTTCACAAGGCATCCCACAATTCCCAGAAGTAAAAAAGTTTTTTTTTAAAAAAAGCAGAAATACAATAACATTTTTCAGTCACTACCTATAATCTTTAGGGACATCAAAAGACTCTGGAGGGATCTGCTATATATACTGAAGAGTCTGAAGAAATACTGTCATCAAGAAATCAATTCCCAGCTCGTAAACAAGCAGATAAAAGTTTACAAAGAAACACCTTCAACAGGGATATATGACAGTCCTACAAAGACAGCTACCTCTCCTGAGGCATCTGCATTAAGAAAAGTTTAAGCCTTCAGGCAGTGATCAGAAAACCCAGCCAGTCTTTGGACATGTTTTTGTTAACCATTTTGCCTTCTGAGGAAGCAGACACCATAAACCGTTTCTTGGGAGAGAGCCAAGGGCTTGCTGAGGACAATGGTTTTATCCCATAGCTCTTGTTCAGGACTCAAAGAAACACTGATGTTGTGTAAACACAATTTAAAGTTGCCAAAACAAGAACCTTGACAACAACAGAAAATACAGTATTGTATTATGTTATATTATGTTATGTTACGTTACGTAATGTAATATAATTGTTTGAAAGGTGGCAAGATGTTCAAATCAGTGATGTCACTGCTCATGCCAGGTTGATTCCCTGAAGAAGAGCAAATCTATTATCACCAGAGCACAGGGAAGTGCCCTCTACAACATGACCTCCTTGTTCCTTCAACTTTGGTCAGAGTTTGACAGCTTTTTATTAAATTTTGGCACTTAGCTATATTCATGTTACAGCTGCTTTGCCTTTCTGAAACACTGCCACTGACCAGGGGTACAGCAGGTCATCGATTTTGCAAAATACCTGTATTTTGGTAGGATTTCTTTACAGGAAGTTTTCTGACAGTTGTAAAAACAAATTGTTCTGATTATGTTCTGTTTTAATTTTTTTACCAGAATCAGCAGGGTTAATCTGAAGAAGAAGATTTGAAAGACTGGAAATTCACTTGCATACCACAGCTTCTTGAAGCCAAGAAAGAATTAAACAACAAGGTATGAAACCTATAATGCTGTACTTACCCTGGCCAGTGAAGGACTAGGAAAAATGTAGGTAACATTTTCTGGAAGGGGAAAGGTTTTATACACAATGGGAAAACCAACCATCATTTCCTTAAATGTCAGCAGAGTGAATAATCACATAAAATAAAACTAAAAAAACCCAAACTCTTCTGCACCTGAAAAAATAGAATACTGCTGTGGGATTCCTGCAGGAACCATTTGATTTAGGGTTAAATTTGAGTAAATCAGATTTTGCTCAGCTCGGCTTCAGAGCATCCAAAGGAAAAATGTGGTGCTTTCTTTTCCATAAAAACTCAGCTTTTCTTCTATTTAATTTTGGGACTAACAAGAGGGGAAGACTGTATGAGTCAGAAGTAAATTGCTATAATATGAAATAATTTTGTTAATCTCACTCACCTCAACTGTTTTCATTTGGCTTTCTTAAGTGTAGTGCAGAGAAACCTTATCCAACCTTGATGCTCTGGTGTCTCAGGGATTATATATCAAGCTCATTTTAAATCACAGATTTAACACATCATGTGTTAGCTTTCAGCACCTGATAAATGTTATGGGTTTCCTAATGAACTTGCAGAACTGGAACCACCAATCCATCGGTTCTCCAACTGTTGTTTGACTATGTGGCATTAAAGGCTGCATATTTTATTAACAAAAGGGAAAGCACCCTTAAATTAAAATAAAATACTCTACCCAAGAGCCCAACTGCATAATGCTCAACCTCAAATCCAATTTGTTCTCCTAGCTGGCTTCAGAATACATAAATTGGGTAGTTTTAACAACTAAAAAGGTTTTCTAGTAACATACCAAAGATGGATTAGATTCAATCACCTGCTGCAATCTATGGATGTCTTTTTAAATGGAAAATAATCATAGCAAGAGAGTTTCAGAAGCTAAAATAATAAAATGCTAAAACTGAGTGGAAATAACTCTAGAACTGTGGATACAATGGTTGGAAGGGAGTTCTGGAACTCTCTTGCCCAGCCTCCTGCTCAAAAACAGATGACTAACAGCTCTAGATTAGGTCAGATGTAGCTTTACTACCCAGATTTTGAAAACATACAAAGACAGAGGCTGAGCTCCCTCTCTGCAACCTGTTTCAGTGGTACACTATATTCCTCATGAAATTATGTTTTTCCTGCTGTCCTTCCCAAGCTGCAGACCGCCCATTCCCCTCTCTTACTGCCCTGTGCTCCTGAGGAGGGCTTGTTTCCATCATTTTTATCATTGTCTATCAAGGAGTTGTGGACAGCTGCTGAATTTCTCCTTTCACTCTTGTTTTCCAAACTAAATAAGCCCACAAGGGCAGGAGGTCCCTGGCCATATAACTAGAAATGTGTTTTGATATTGGGGACCTAAAGAAGTTCCCATTTGGAATGTGGCAGGCAATACTAGTTTAATGCATGGGCAGAGGAAGGTCCCATAGTCCTTTGGAGACCTGCCCAGGATGGAAACCTCCCACAGACCAAAGACACTGCAGAGCCTTTTCCGCAGAGCAGGGATGAGGTTGCTTAATGGAGAAGGGGAAGAGGAGGGTTTGACAAGGCCATCTCCTCTGGAGAAATTGCCTCCTGCCAAAACTTTCATTCCTCTGAAAGCATCTCAGCCCAATTAGCTTGCAATTTTACCTCCTGTGTTTCATCTCAGGGTGTTTCAGCTGCTGTGGGTTTTATTTGCACATACTTGGTTTGTAGTTAGAGGGATGCCAACTCTCTCTCTCTGAGAGGACTAAGAGAACCAGCTGAACATTAGTCTGGTGTGGGCAAGCACCTGCAGCACAATAAATGCATCCCATGATTTTCTAAAACTCTCTCTTTCATTCCCTGTTCTTTCCTCTTCCCTCACTAATTTTTCTGCATTTTTTTTCCTTTTTTCCTTGCCTCTATGCTTCTCTTTTACAAACAAACACCTCTTTTTCTGCATTCTTGGTTCCTTTCCCCATCCTCTCTGCTCCCTTCCTCCACAGCTGTGCATTAAGTCTTGGTGCCAATATTTGATCCCAGCGTGTGAACCCATGCAGCTTCACATCCCAACTGCATTTGTGAACCAAAGGAAAAACTCCTGCTCTCTGCAGCAAGCCTGCTAAGCTGAGGTGTATTTATAAGGAAGATCTATGAGAGCTAATGACAGAAAGCACTTTGCTACATGTGCACAAAACATCACAACAAGGGGAGGGCAGCCAGATCTCTGTGTTCCTGGGGACGTGCTCTCTGTCTCTGCCATGGTGGTATTTGTAAACTGCAGCACGTTTGTCCATAATTTATGCATGTCAGGCAGCCTGACTGGGGCAGCTGATCTTACTAGGCAAGCAGATGTCCAGAAATCCTGACATATCCACGGTGCATGGGAACATCTGTGCTGTAGGGTCAGAGCACTCAGATGGAGAATCCTGGGAAGCCACGTGGGACCCTTGGCTGTGGCAGTAACATCAGCTACTCTGTGACCCCAACATGGAGGGTCTGGAGGGCACATCCCAGTGCTCCTACAGCCTTTTGCAGCTATAACAAGCAGACAGGGTCAGGGCAAAAGAGGAGAGTGAAGAGATTATGTCTGTGCCAGAGGCTTGTCTTGCTGCGGTGGATGTCACTGCATTTTTTGTGCCTGGATTTGCTACTTTCAGCATGGAGATTATGTTCCCTTTCTGCTTCTCTATTCAGATGATCAGCAGTGATGCTGAGAATCTCTTGATGTCCCTCAGGCCCAACAGAGACACAATCATCAATTGCACATCCCCTGAGTGATGAGGGAAACCTGCAGCATTGTACAGAAGTAAATGGCATTTCTTATTTTTTTGGACTGAAAATAAGCAGGTTTATTCATATAGATCTGAGGCTTTTTTAACCATTGTGGAGGAAGAAACATGTCCTAAGCCTAAATTGCACCAAGTCCTAAGTAATTGACACTGAACAGAGACAACATGATCCCAAAGCCTCAGGATTATTGTCAGAGTCAGTGACACTCGCTCTTCCTGCACCAGCAGCTCCTGTGCAGCAGGATCCTCACTGCCCTCTCATTCCCTGCACAAAGCACTCTCCCATCCCTAAAACCAGAAAGTCAGAAACGAGTCCTCATCCCCATCCTGTTCTCAGTTTTGACTGAAACTTTCAGATGTGGAAGTTAGAATATGAATATCCCAGCACCGACACTGACACCACATTTACAGGATCTAAGCCAGGGCCAGTCTGCATGGCACTGTGACATATTTACCCAATAGGGACAGCAGAGCAGGGGAATGAATGCATTACCCTGTAGCTTCCTGAGAAGAGTCATGGCAATAATGGTGACATCCTTACAACTACACCTATCTGTTTCTTTGGGGATCCAGGCAGCTAGGAGTAAAACTTCACCATATAGCTAACAACAGACAGGGAGCAATCCCCATTCCAAACTTCTTAATCCAGCAGCTTTGATCATCACATGGCTGCCACTGGAGAAGGTGGCAGACTGTGGCAAGGGCGAGGGGACACTGTTTCAGCCTTGCCAAGTGTTGTCACAGGCCATGTGTATCTTGTGCTATCAATATACCACAAACCCAGTGCATTACAAGGTAGAGGCTCTGGGTTAGACACATGTCCAGGACAAAAAGAGACTGACCATCTGATGCTGATGCCTCTTCCATGATCTCACTACTGTCAACACCATACTCTGGGAAGTCCCTCACTGATTAAAGGTCTCCACTCCCATCATCCTTCCCAGACCAGACATGGGCAATCCAACCTCCTCAGATTGGTTTCCATGTTTAGTCTTCTACTGCACCAGAAGAGGCTTTGTCTCCACAAGGGAGCACTGAAGGGAGCTTGGGTGGCTCTCATTAGGTTGAGAAGCTCCTCAGCAAGTCCTAAACCAGGGAGAGCCAAAAAAATGGTATCTCCAGTTGGAGACAAGTATGCTTCTGTTTTCTTACCTGGGCCTTGCAGACAGGCAGGATGCTCTGCTACTGACAGGTAGGGTCCAAGTCTGATCCAGCTAAAACTCTCTTTTACCTGGCTTAAAGAAAAGGTTGCATTTATTATAGATATAGTTATAGATATTTTTATTGTAGATAAAAAGTTATATGCAACTTTGCCAATGTGGAAAAGTAAACATGACTTGCCCAATTTTTTCTCACTGATTTTAATATTCTGCATTTTTTGTTCTCTCAGACTCTTGGAAGAAGAGGGAGTGGTTGTCTTGCATTGTTTCTCTAGTGTTTTGTGATGGCTCTCCTGTAGCATATTTGGGGCTCCTTGGAGGAAAAGTGTCACATGAAGGAAACCACCACAGACAGGGCTTTCAGAAAGATAGATGTGCCACTCTTGCCAATGTTATATTAATAAATAGTCCCTTCCTAGTCCCAGGGAAGAACTCTTTCCTAGATGGGAATGCAGCTTTCCATGTCACAAGCAGAACACCCGAAATTAGCTGAGGGGTTTGAAGTCTTTGCCAGCAGTGCTCAAACAGCATTACCTCCTGGCAGGGTGCCTGGGCCCTCTCTGTCCCTGCTGGAGAGCCACAGCTGGCAGTGGCTGTTAACCCTTGAGGCCATCTCCTGATCCCCCAGCCAGCACAGAAAGTGATGGAGAGTTTTGGCTTGAGAGCTGGGCCAGTGTAAACCTCCTCAAGTTCAACAAAGTGAATGGGAATTCCAAGTTGATAAGAGGACTGGAGCACCTCCCCTGCAAAGACAGGCTGAGAAAGTTGGGGCTGTTCAGCTTGAGAAGAGGAGGTTGCATGGAGATCTCATAGGAACCATCCAGTACCTGAACAAGGCCTACAGAGAAGCCAGAGAGGAACTTTTCATCACAAACTGTAGTGATAAGACAAGGAGCAATGGATAAAAATTGAAAGAGGGGAAATTTAGGTTAGATATTAGGAAGAAACTGCTTAACATTCTATGGTTCCGTGTCCTCAGTCAAAGCCAAACCTGCCCAAGGAGCCCTGTGGAACAGCCAGCAGCTATTGATGTGTTGAAGTGGAGCCCGTAGACACATCAGGAGGCCACACCAGAACTACACATTCCTGCTGCAGTCTGAGAGACCCCAGAGGAGAAGGGGGTCTGTGCTGCATTATGTACTGTCAAGACACAGTCCAGGGAATTTGTCATCCCAAAGAGTTTAGCATCCAGGAGGAACTTATAAGTACTGCTGGGATCTCAGCTTCTTTTTTTTTTCTTCTATTCTTTTTCTTCTTTTTTTTTAAGGATGAGAATTCTCCATAAGCAGCATAACTTGAGTTTTTGAGTACGTCCTCAATAATAACTAGAGATTGAAGGAGCAGTGGGAATACCTTTGTTTCTCCCCTTGCAGGGATATGGTTGGGATCTCTGCTCTCCAGCTGCCTTGGCTCAATCACTGTTCCTGTCCACCCCAAGGGAGAGAGACCCTGTCTGGGACTCTCTCCATGACTCTTGTGCCTGGCAGGACACAAGGCCTGACTGCCATGAGCAGACTCCCTTTCTGCCTTGTCTTCACTGTTCAATAATGCTAAATATTAAATGATCTCAGGAACTGATTTCATTCCATGCTTGACTTCACATCTCAGACCCAGGTGAAGCTCTGCAGGTCCCAGCGCTCATCAGAAATCCACGATCCTTTCAGATGCCTAATAACAAAATGACTGCCTCTGTCTTTTCCCCTGACCAGACATTTTCCTCATGCACCAAAGTTAAATCCCCCCTCTGAAATACATCTTCATGAAGAAAATTTCCAAGTGCCACTAGCTCCTAACTCCTCTGTGCCTCCAGCCTTGCAGCCTTCCTCTGATGTCTCCTCCTTTTGCTGCCACAGTCAGAGCAGACTGGTGGAGGCATTGGCCTGACACTGCTGGGCAGACAGGTGGGCTGACACAGACACTTCTTAGCCCCACTCCTGGCTCCTTTTTCCACGCTTGTCACAGTGACAGGTTGGTCTGGTGTGGGTGGGCTGGGAGAGAGCAGCACAGATGGGAGACCCAGACAGCCCATTCAGGAGCACAGCAGTAGGGCAAGAAGCAAGAAGATTCCTGAAGAGTGTTGAAGCTGCAGGGGAACTGCAACCACAACAGGGAAACACAAGTGAACTTGCATAAATCACTCCACATGCCACATTTATTCCTCTAGTGCTCACAGAAATGGCAAAGCCCAGCTACCCTTTGGAGTTTATTGGATTGCTGCTGGGCTAACAAGATTCATGGGAAAATTAAAAATTGATCAGATGAGCTAAAAACATTGTGTTCTGCTAGGAAAAAAAAAAGTTGGCTTCAAGTAATTTTGCAAGTTAAAAAAGTGTTTTTTGAACCATACTTGACATTGTTGAACACATATTGTTTTGCAGCTGGAGTAGGGCGACGGGCAATTGCTGCATTCTTGAAATGGAAGGGAAACATTTCAGTTGCACACACTGAAATCTTTCTTCAGGTTTACAGCTAGAAAACACTTTGGTGATTGTGGCTTTTCATGGCAACTCATAACAGATTTATTATTCTTTTCTTTGACACCCTAACAAATTTCACAGGGAGAGAAAACCACACTCTGCTGAGTTCTGGCTACACACACTTGGGGGCCAGGCATTGTTCTGCAGGGAAGGCTGTAGTGTATGCAGCTGAAACAAGGACTACCCAAAGCCCAGTTGTGCAGCTACTTGTTTAACCCAAACGGTCACAGTAACAGTCAATAATCAGATCAACAGGAGCTGCTCCAGTCTCAAAACAATGGCATCTTGGAGTTTGGGTGCAAGTGGCCCCACAGGCACTACCTACCTGCACCAGGGTCTGGTTTTGCAAAGCAGAGCCAACAAGGGCCCTGCTCAGCTGCCCATGCAGAGGCACAGAGTACCATTGAGGGTGCCCTGCAGGCACTGGACCATCTGTAGGGGTCTGGTGGGTGTGACAGAGGGCCTGGGGCAGGTTCCTGCCCATACAGAGCAGCTGGAAACCAGGTAGGCTGTGAAATGATACCACCTTCCTCTGTTTAGGCAAGAACACTATACTGTTCTTATCTGCTTAAACAGAAAATATTCCCTACCCAAATGTTACTGGGAGAGTGAGATTATGGCTGTGTTCATACCGCTTCCTGTAGAGCTTCTCCCCACTGCTGAGGCAGATCTGGTGGGTGGATCCCATCCCTTTCCTGACATTAAGCACTATTATTAAACTGGACACTTAATGTAAGACCTCTAAATTCAGACCAAAGTTCTTGCAGGGCGCCAGTACCTCAACATTCTAGCAGGAGAGTTTAGTGGCTGACAACTTGATCTCCCCCACACAACTAGCCAAGGCTAGCTCAGGAGACGAAGCAAAAATTTGCAAAGTGCCTTGGGGTGAGAAGCACCAGCAGTCTTGGAACATCCCCTGCAATGGTCACCTGCCCCTGGGCTGAGGAGGGGGATGTCCCTGGAGGAAGTTGTACCCAGCATGAAATTTACAAGGATTTACAGCCAGAATTTACAATGGAGATTGCCTCTGGTAGAGAAAACTGAGCATTATTAGCAGTACAGTAAAATATCCTGGGAGTCTCTGAGGATCAGAGCAGGGCACAAGCGAAGGAGGGTGCTGGGTCCTTCAAACAAGTCCTTTTCTGTGAGGAAGATTGATTTTTAAAATTAAGGCACTGACTTGCATTTGCTCTCATCTGAGTGACTTTCTGGGGTGGCTCAGTTTTGGTTTGATCTGCTGGAAGGGACCGGCAAGCTGGGACAAGCTCTGTTCAGTCTTACTCATCTGGCATCTCGCTATCGCCCTTCTCTGCTGGCCGGACCAGCTGTTCTCTACAATCAGTCCCTCTGAGATAGCAAAACAAGCTAAACGTGCTGTTCCCAGTGTGTCCCTCCAGCCCACAAAGAGCCTCATGCCTGCCACAAGTGATGGAGGGAAGTCCCTGAGCAGGATGCAGATTCCCCTTGGGGCCTCTGAGACATGCAGGGAATTATCGAAAGCAGAAATGAAGTGAAACTTTTCAAAGCTTGTCCTCAGCACTGGGGACCCAGTGGGGCTTCAGTGTAGACGCAACCACAAGGAACTGGTATGGATGTGGTGTCTGAGGGCTGATTTGCTTTTTGTCCTTCTCCTGTCCCTTTTCCCAGGAGGTGTGGGACATCTGGCCAAGGTGGTCTTCTCTGACAGCATATCAGTTACATAAGCTCCCACCTACAGAGAGGAAAGGTAACCTGTGGGAAAAGCCCAAGGAGAACAGATCTCCACCTTCTCCCTACAGGAAGGGGAGGAAAAGTGTATCCAGGCATGTTCCCTCAGAAGGGTATACTACCAGCCCAGGCTGACTTGTTCCCGGGACGTTGCACAGGCTTTTGCACTGAGCAAAGACAAAGCAAAAGCCCTGAAGGACAGATTGTGCTCCATTTCCTTCCCTGTCCACAGCCCCAGAAGTGGCCAAAACCATCAGGAAGCTCAAAGCCAGAGACACAGGTTGTGTCCTCTCCCAGGAAGCCTCCTGAAGAAATCATGCCATGGCAATGCCACTGGGAACCAAGGCAGAAACACACTGTAAATCACAATGCTTACAACAAAGAGATGAATCTCTGGGTTTCAGATGGGCGTTGGCTTGTTTAGTCTATAAAAGGGAGCTAAAATGTCAAAAGAGAATAATCATCCAACATAAAAGTCTGCTATAGAGCTGGATATGGTCAGTCATTGTCCCTCAGCTCCTGACAGGAAACCAACAGATAATTGAAGTAATATCCAGGAGAAGTGGTTCAAGTTAGACATGTAACTAAAAGGAGATTTAAACACCAGACAATAAAAACAGAGATCAAGTTACTGAAGAAAGCTTCAGACTCCCCATCTGTAAAGGTTTCTAACTAAAGATCAGACTAACTTTGCCCTAGAATAGTATGGAAACACTCTGTACTTGATGAAGGAAATCTTCATAAACTCTGGGCTCATCTCAACCAGAAATGCTGTTTTAGAGGCTGAACATGGGCAAACAGATGAACAAAAATAATAAATAAAGCTACTTGGAGAAATCACCATCCACAAGGGCAAGTCACTCTACGAAATATATCCCAACATTTTTTTCTTTGCTGACTTCCCATCTCCTGTATTGCAGTTACGTGTATTGGTCAGTCACTCACTCTGTCTTTCTATTCCCCTCCCTCTTTCCCAAGCCCTGGCCATGCTTTCCCCCAGGGCTGCTACATATTTAATAGGTATTTTTAGTACATGCATCACCATGGCATCTCCTCCCACCTAACAAAGCTGAAGTCAGTACCTGGTCATGCTGTGTTGTGAACCTGTGGTTCCCAAGAGTGGGGGCATGAGCTGCTGAGCTGCACATTCCAGATGACACAATTTACTGAAACGTCAGGGCTAGGCTGATTTATGGATGCTTCCTGAAGCCTGCAGGTACAGCAGTGACCTTGTGCTGGTACCAAAAGCCAGTTGATCTTTTAAGGTGCTCACACTCAAAACAGGTGGATGAAATCCATCCTCACTCCAGCAGAATAGCTGTAAGCACTGAGCCTGTTTCAAAGTGACATCCAGTGACCTCCTGGTAGCCAAGTGCTGAACCAGCTGAAAAGGTCAATAGATCAGGCAGAACAGCTGGATCTAATAGAAAATGAGTCAAGATGATACATAGCTGGCATTGTAGAAATAACAGATGTCATCTGGGCCAGTTGTACCAGCTTGTTGATGTGCTAAAACAACTGAAAAGAGACTCACATGACCACAGCAGATCACCCTCTTCCCAGCCACTGAAACCGAGATGACCCACAGATGTTACATACAGTTTTTCTGGAGACCAGGTTTCTGCACATGGCAGATACAAGGCAGATCCCATGGCAAAGCACAGTCTTGAGAAGGGCTGTTTGCAGTGAAGGATATAGAGTTGGAGCAGATTGCACAGCAATAGATATCACCTGCACTTTTGATTTACATCAGGACTCTGAAGTTTTCAGTCCCGAGCAACATCGCTGCCATCCTGCATCAGGCATACCCAAACCCCACATTTTCCATTTCACCTTCTCTGCTGTAGTTGAAGAGATGGTGATGTTTGCAGCTTTAAAAATAATAATAGTAATAAAAAGCAGCTGCTTAGTTCAGAGCATCTTTTATTGTCCAAATTAAAGGGGGCTCATGGGGGCAAGGTGAGGAAAGCAGGTTGCAGAGAGTGAGGCTGAGAAGCCAGCAAGTCTTTCTGGAGGCCCTGCGATGCTGCATCTCTCTCCCAAAACTGTAAAAAGGATTAACTTAACAAATTTAGAAAGAAATAGAAGGCTAAAATAGGAGTCTAAAATAAGAATCAGAATCCCTCTGGTAAATTGCTGAGTTCGCTCCCTGTTGTAGAGAGCCAGTGGTGTCGGGGGGAGTGAGCTATTTTCTGGAGATGTACTGGAAATAGCACCGGATAGTCAGGGAACAGCAGAGGGTGAGCAGCAGCAAGGGAACTTGTGGACCCTCAAAAGTTTTCCCACCAGGTAGGGCACCTCAGAGTACAGTGGGAGGATACAGCAGGGGTGGGATGGGATGGGATGGGATGGGATGGGATGGGATGCT
>VZDJ01007747.1:39055603-39071786 GCA_008694505.1 Cyanoderma ruficeps | reverse complement strand
GCCGTGTAGTACTCGGGAGGGCCACTGGAGGTCTGCGTGCATTTGCCTTCCCCTGCTCCCTGCACGGCGCTGCACAGTGAGGGATGAGCCCCGCTCGGCCTCCCTCAGCCTGGCCAGGACAGTGCACGCAGCTCCCCAGGCCAGCCCTGTCCCCCGCAGCTCCCCAGGCCAGCCCTGTCCCTCGGGGCGCCTCCCCCCCTCCCCCCAAGCATCCCGGGGCAGCCTTGGGCTGCCTCCCTCCCTCTGGCTCCGTGGTGGGGCAAAAATCCAAGAGCAAAACTCGAACGTGGGGAGATTAGCTCGTCTGGCTCCTCTCCACGTAAGAGGAACCTCCTGCAGCTGAAGTTGCACCGGCTCTCTGTTTCGCAAGGAACTATTTGCACCTTTCCCAAGTTGGGAGTGAATTCATCCTTGAGCCAAACCAGCATGAAGCTGTCTACCTTCGGGACATGAAAACCTCCTCCCTTTCCCTGGCTGGCTGGTATCATTCACTGGGCAATGTTGGTATTCCCACAGTAAAGTTCCTTCTTCCCAGGGTCACAGGTTGCTATTTTCTGAAGACAGCTGCTGTCATCCAGCCCCTGCAGCTCCAGCCCTGTACCTCTTGCCTGTATCCATCATTGCTTCTCTGGCCCCTGCTGCATCAGTTGCCCTGATTTTGTTTTTAATTAAGTTGAAATTCATTTGTGAGCTGCAGGATAATGGCATGAGTGTGTGTTTGCACAGTGGTTTCATTCTAGGAAGGTGCTCACCCACTTTCCCAGCTGGACAAACAGACAGGCACAGCACCTGTCTCACACAGAGGGAGCAGTTCAGTGCCAACACTGAGAATGCAGGATCACAGGTGACTCAAGGCTGGCCCACTTTGGCTGTTTCAGCCCCATTTTATCCACCCACAACAGCAGGATGGCCTCTACCCTGCCCTGGCCTCTGCAGGGTGCCAGGCTGTGCTCATTGCTCTGGACTGTGATGCCATGGGAAGGCACTCTGGTTTTTGAATTTGCCCAGTGCAATCAACATAGCAACCTTGCCACTATGAAAATGCCACCAGATCTTTCAAACTTCACAGGCTTTTAGGACTTCAGTTCTAAAGGAAATAGGGCACACAAGGATCAAAACTTCCCCCCTACAGCAAAATCAGAGCAACACACACAGAAAACCAAACTGGATTTCTCAGGAGATCCTGGCAGAAGCTGCTCTAGCTTTGTCTACTCAAGAAAAATGGGGACTCCTGGTTTGCCGGGCAAGTCTGCATCTAACACTGGAAACCAGTCTGTGCAACAGATGTGTGGCTGTGTCCTGCTCCAGCAGGTCTATCCTCCTGCCCCACCAGTAAACTTTGAGGTGGAACCTTCCTTGAGCAGACATCCAGAATGCACTTTGCAGGGGCACATGTGAGCACTGCTGTCTGTGGCCAGCTCAGAACCTGCCCAGGGCTCCCAAAAACCTCCTTGTGGACCCTAACTGATGATGCCCAACACCTATCCCCATGCTCAAACTGTCCCCGAGGAGGCTCCTGGACTCCTGGATCTCTGTAGAGAAGAGGACCAAGCACCAGGAAGCTGTGGGAAGTGTGATTTTAAGAACTTGAGGTCCCCCAGACAAAGAAGGCAAGATAAGTCAGATGCCTCTCTCTGTGATAGGTGTTGCTTCTCCAGAAGGAGCCCAGGTCCCTGTGTCATCAGGAGTGAGTGTCCCCCCACTCCATGTACAGGGGGAAGGGGATCTGTGGTCCACAGGGGGAAGGGGATCTGAGGTCCGTGTCTTGCAGCAGTGTGGCCTGGGGGCATCACTGAGCAGGAAAACTGGAAATACCTGAAAATTTGCCTCAGCTCCTTGCTGAGAGGCATCATGAAAGGAAAGGAAAATCCCAGCCTAGATGAAGTGCTGGAAAAACCAGTGTAAAGTCAGTTCTGACATGAGCCCAACCCATACAGAGGATGATCTACATTGCCTCCCCTGAGGCTACACACCCATTGCTGTTGGAGAAGTTGGGGCATTTGCTGGACCTTGCAAGCAGTTACAGGGCAGCCTTGCAGGCCAAGCTGAAAATGTGACTTTCCTTTGTCAGGAGCAGAACTGACTCTCAAATGTAGCCAGAAAAACCTCAAGTAACCTTGCCACTCTTTTCTGCTTTGTCATTGCAGAACTCATCTTGAACCAGGGCATTTAGTAGTAGTATTTTGAGATTTTTCTACCTGTGGTTGGTTTGACATCTAATTTTCCTGTCCTTGCTACAGAATATCCTCATACCTTCTCTGTTCCAATTTTCCTCCTGTTTTCCTTTTACCTCCCCTTGGTCCTTTTCAAACTCCTTCCCCCCTGCCTGCTGTCAGGCTGCAGTGCCTGCCGTGTGGAGAGTAAATAGGATGCTCCTCATCCAAGTCCCGTCATAAAGCTACAGTTGTACTTTGGTGATCGTTAGTTAAAACAATCATTGTTTAAAACACCAGCAAAACAGCTGTCGGTCAAAAGTACAGTCATTAACCTCATGTTCTCCCCTTCTTCCTTAGCAAAGATGGATACACATTGACAGAGTAGTTCATGATAAAGCAGATTTTGTAATAGTGCTACCCTGCTGACCCAAGCAGGTAGCCAAAATTCAGGTGGCTGGAGGTTATCTACAGCAAAAGAAGAAACTGACTGTGGAGGAAGGTAATTTTCCAAAGCGGTGCTGCTTGTTTACAAAGAAGGTGCACTGAAAATCCCAAGAAATGAGCATTTCCTGGCTCACACCACCTGTGTTATTCCCACGTGCATAAGAGCTCTCATGCTGTCAGCTTTTCTCAGGACACATGCCTACTGTTTCCTCATTTTAAGCCTCCTGCTCCCAACACAGCCCCTGGCAGCCTCCCCATACATCACAGACCTTAGTCTGCTTGCACAGCTCTGTCTCCTACAGCTAATTGAAGTGAAATTATCTGGTAACATTTGGGGGGAAACCCCAACCTTTTAAAAAAAACAAACAATCTAAGCTTGCAGTAAAAATATTATAAGGAAGAAAGATATGTTGTCTCCCTGGGACTTCATATCCAGTGTCAGAAAATACTACTCAAATGAAGATGCTTAAAATCTCCATAGAATCATAGAATGGTTTGGATTTGAAGGGACCCTAAAGATCATCCAGTTCAATCCCCTGCCATGGGCAAGGACACCTTCCACTAGATCAGGTTGCTTGAAGCTCCATCCACTCTAGCCTTGAACACTTTCCTTTAAAGTATTCCTGATGGCTGCACTGAGATACTCCAGATAAATCTCTAATTGCTACATGGCTCAGATTTTAATGTTGCTTTGATCCAGAACAAACTGGGGTTTCTTCAACATAGATGTTATTGTACATTAAATGTACGTGCAAGTTCCAAAATCCCCATTTGACAGAGGATAAAGCCAGCCGTGGGCGTGCACACTGTTTGGGAAACATTTGTATTTAATTCACAACCCACAAAATTCTTTCAGCCCAAAAAATTTGTAGGAAGAGATTAATCTTCAGAGATCCCCCGGGGAGACTTACACAGCTGAGCTAGTCACCCTGAACTCCCTTTTACATATAAACTCCACTGCTTTTAGCACATGATTCATTCGATCTATTTGAGATCCACATTGGGCTGTGAGGCTCCGTGACTCCGAAGGGGCCTGTTCTCCCACCTTGCTGTGCCCAAAGCAAAAGCCAGCCAGCTCCAACACCAGCAGAGATCTCTGTGTGTCAGCAGATTCAACCTCTGGCCCTGGTTACCAATTCATAGATTTTTACCAGTTGGAAATAATTCGGCATGCCAGGTTTTATAGTGACTTATTCACAGCACCCAGACACGCAAGGAAGGAGGGAGCCCTTCATCACTGCTGTGATGGGTCACGGTGAATGGCAGGACCAGGATGTGCCTGTGGTTACTGCCGGACACTCGCACAGCACAGGAGCTGCTGCCAGTGTTGGCTGTTGAGCAGAAGATTTGTGAATCCACAGCCCTGGGGGTCTGTGCAGAGGAAAAGGGGCCATCAACACCAAGGTCTCAACAGGAAACCAGCGTCCCTAAGAGAAGGTGCTGCAGAGCTGCTGCAGACAGAGGGAGTGCAAAGAGAAAACCTTGGGATGCTAATTAATCCCCCTTTGGGAAGATATTTATTAGGCAAATGCTTCACATTCATATGTATATCTGCAGTCAAGACAGAGGCTTTTACTTTTCCCCCAGCCCAGGAAAGCAGGAGGGTGGGAGGTTGTTGTCACCAAACAGCCAGAGGTGCTGGGGCTGCTCAGCTTGCTCCATGAATCTTGGGTCGAGCATGGAAAAAACAGTTGAAATTACCAAGGTCCAGGTTAGGTTGAAAGAGAACCTGGAGGCAGTTGAGAAGATCTTTAAACCTGAATATCTTCTCCCCTGCACACTGATGGAGACATTGCAAAGGACAGGGTGGGAGCCACCCCTGATAGACAGCCTTATCCTGCTGGGATGAGCTGTTCCGGAATCACTGCATTAATATAACCTGGGGCAGCTTTCGCTGTCAACCAGTTAATTGCTGAGGTTGATAGATACAGCCCCTGATGAGCAAAGGATTGTGGCTGCTTGCAGCTTTGGCAGAAGAGCCAGCAGCACCTCTCCTTTTCCAGAAGACACTGAGCAGTGGGTCACAGAGGTTCGCAGGGGACCTGCCTTGGTGTTCCCTATTCCTTAGGTATAGGGAACTCTTTGGCAGAGCAACAGCTCTTCCTGAATTGTTTCCCTGATTTGCAATCACACAGATCTTGCTGCTTCAAGAGTTACTTTAAAATCTGGCTGGAAGATGTTTCAAGTCATGCAAAGCCCAGGGTTGGACAGAAAACCTAAAATTTCAGACGAAGAGCAGGGCATGATCTTGTCAGCAGGGGAATTGGTAATTCTGTTCTACATTTGCTGGGTGTTTCCTAGGGCTCATGAGAGGGAGTGACTCCCTTTGACCCAAGATGAGAGCAGCTGATTTGTGAAGGATAAATAATGGCATTTCCAAGGCTTATTGGTTTGATGTGCTAATCCAAAGCAAAGTCAGCCTAAAGCAGACCTGCTGAAGGCAAAGCATATTTCCTACTGAAATACTCAAACCCCCTCAGCCCCCAGAGTCACACAGCCTGCCCTCATTATCCCAGGCTTTTTCCCCAATGTACCAATGGATCAAACATCTGTACAATCTCCTGTTTTACACTGAGCAGCGAGAGCTTCTGAGAGCACTGGCACGACATTCAAACTTTAAACTGTCCATCTTAATTAAATTAGTTCTATCCGTGAGGTTCAGCAGTCGGTCATGGCATGTGGGAGATTTACCCTCAGGTCCTGAAGGAGCAGAAGTAAACTCAAGAGTAAAATCCTCAGTGACTTGGGATGACAACTGTGTTCTTAAAGACCAAAAGCTCCTGGCAGAGCAGTTGCCTTGCCAGCAAGCTGCTGTTAACAATATCCTTTTCATTCCAAGGACCCAAATCTGCCGTCTGTGAACCTGGCTGGCTTTTGCAATTGATTTCAGAGAGGCCCTTAATTTTCACTGACATTTGCTTCGGTCAGTCACAGCTTTCAGCTCCTCCTTCTCTTCTCCCCATTGTGCAGCACCCCCAGAACCTCCCCTTCACCCCTGTTTACAGAGAAAGCTGAATCCTGGCTTTGCAATAATAAAGGCAAAGTTTGGCACTCATAGAGTGAGGAAAGACTCAGGAAATCTGGTCCAGTGCTTTGTGTCTTCTTTGAGTCACTGCAGGATGGTGCACGAATCACTGTGTCCCTCTGTGCCTCAGTTCCCTTGCTGTGGCCAAGGATGATACCCCCTTATTTTGGGGGAACAGGAGATATTAATTACTGCCCATAAGATGCTCAAATGAAGCAGCATAAATAGCAAACAAGTATTTAGTGCTTTTCTAAAGATAACTCATCTGCAAACACTCAGGTCCATAGCCTAGAACTGGGAGCTCCCTTGGCTGTTACATAACTGCAGTAGGTTGTTTATATATATACATATATATATAAAGAAAAATTATTTTTTAAGGAATGAGGGGTTTTTTTTACTGTAGTAATTTCATAAATAAGGAATGCATCTGACTAGAAAGGATGAAACAAAAATAAATGCCTGCTTAACCCAGGCATGTGGGAACTAAGCATTATCTTAATTATATTTCTGAAACAGTGACCTCCTATCTTGGGCCCAAAGCTTTCAGAATGCAAAGGCAAACATTGCCCTGATTTTTTCAGCTTTTTCCCCCCCATCCACTGATTCTTTGTGCTGGTGAATTTGGGGCTGCCTGGTACCTCCCAACTGAAGGAGGTACTCAACTGCTCCTTCCTTGATGAGATGAGATGTTAGGGGGGGATGCAGGGGTGCCATGTGCCTTGCCTCTCCTCAATGGGGTGATCTCCCTCCCACGGGAGGCTCCACTTTTGAGCAGGAGATGCTCTTTTGGCCAACTCATCCACTATTGTACCTGTGCCATGATGCCTTTTATAATCCCGTGTATCAATCTCCAGTGCAGACAGTCGGAGGCTTTGGGAGCTGGGGGTTGCTCCGGCTGCAGTTGCAGGCGGTGCTCGTTAGAAAGTGGAACTCTGCTCTGCGGGTGCTCGAGCAGTCTGGCAGCTGCAGTGCCTGGCCACGAGCAGGTCCCACAGCCACCCGAGGAGCAGCTTCTCATCGGGGATGCCCAATGCAGCACAAGCCTGTGGGGGGCTGGCACCACTCCTCTGGGTGGGAAGGCTTCCAATTCCTTATCTAAACCTTCCCCCTCCCTTCTCTCATACTCCTGAACTATATTTAATATAAAACTGAAGCAATGAAACCACTATGAAATCAAGCTTTAGCTTGAAGCAAAGATCCAGTCACTGCATCTTCCCGAGGACTAAAGCGTAACCTGTGAGCTCCGGGAAGGCAAATCCCGCAGAGTTCCAGTGACACAGCCACACTCCCTGACGGCAGAGTCATCTCCCAGGACACGCAGGGATGAAACTTGTAGGGAGGGTGTACGGGTGCACCTCACACGTGCACCTGCCAAGGAGATACAGGGATGTTAAAGAGAGATGACTGCACGGGGAGTGCACAGGAGCACCTTACCGGAGCAAGAAGCACAGATGAAACTTTCATGGGGTGTATGGGTGCACCTTGCAGGTGAAGGCGCGGCTGAGGCTCGCAGGGGTTGCAAGTCCCAGGGGGGTGCACAGGTGAAGTTTGAGGAGAGGCTGAGCTGCTACGGCTGAGGTCTGTCACCGGGCAGGGAGAGGCGCAGACGAAACTCTCAGGGGACGCACCTCACGGGACTGGGGGGCTCCGGGGCCTCCTGTGTCCCCGCCCAGCATCCCCCGCCCAGCCCCGTCCCTGCACCGGCCGCGCACGGCGCATGCCTCGGGCAGATGCCGGCCGGTTCCAACCGGGAGAGGCCGAAGCTTTTCGGGTCCTGCGAAGAGGAGGAGCCCGTCCTCCTCCCTGCGCATCCCCCCTCCCCCTCCATCTCTCCTCACCTCCTCGCGGAGGGGCGCGGAGGCGGCTGGGCCGGCCGCGGTCTCTGCACCGCGCAGTGGCGTGGGCACGGCAAGAAAAGTTACTGACGGGGGCGCTGAGGGATGGAGAGGGGGTTTGGGACGAGCCGGAGGCCGCGCGGCTGCACCTCCCAGCCCGTTCTGCGCCCGCAGGGCGTTCCGCGCGGGATGGCGGAGCTGGGGCGCGCTCCGCGGAGCTCCGCGCCAGGGCCGCGCCGCCGCGGGGAGGGACTCACGGCGGAGCAGCCGCGCCGCAGCCCGCCGGGGCGCGGTGCGGAGCCCGCCGGGGCGCGGTGCGGAGCCCCCCGGCCAGCCCTCCCTCTCCCCGCGTCTCCGCGCTCCCGCAGCGCCCCGCGCGCTCCCGCAGCGACTACTCCAGAAAGCTGCTGAGTGTACAGTGCGTTCGCAGTAGATACACGGATACATAAAAATTTAATTAATAATCCCCTTCCGCGTGCACCGGTGTATGCGGGCAGAGATGCGCGGGCCCCTACTCTCCGCGCAACCCCGCGCCGTAGTAATTTGCAAGGGGCGGTGCAGGGATGGGGGGGCAAGGGGGAGGTGTCCCGCCCCCCCGATCACATGGCGACCCCGCGCAGCCAATGCGGGGGGCTCTAGGACCCCGGGGACCCGCGGCCCCCCCGCCCTATAAAATGCCTCTCCAAAATGCAGCGGGGCTCCTTCCTCCCGTACCGCCCGGCCGCGCTGCTCTGCGCCCCGCTTCCCGCGGGTCTCCGTGCCGGCTCCGCGCCCCGCTCCTTCCCCCTCCCCTTTTTCCTTTTTTTTTTTTTTAAATCTTATTTTTTTGCTGATTTTCTGACACCTCCCCTCCCGTTTTTCTCCTCGCCCCCTCCCCGCGGCCGGTTTGCATGCATTGTCTGTCTCCCAAGATGGTTTGTGAGACCAAGATTGTGGCGGAAGATCATGAATCGATCCCAGGATCCAAAAAAGACACGATCATTGTTTCCTCCTCCCAGATGTGGCCCTCTTTGGCGGGCTCCCCTCCCTCACCCCCACCTCCCCTCACCCCACCAAAAGAAGACCCCAGGCGCGACAATGTCTATATCCGCGAATTCCACCCCTCTGAACAGGAGGTGGTGCGCCGCATCTTTTACGAGGGGATCATGGAGCGAATCCCCAACACGGCGTTCAGGGGGCTGAAGCAGCAGCCCCTCACTCAGCTGCTCTACGGGCTGCTGGCGGGTGAGTATCCGCTCCCTTTTGGGGAGGGGGGCGCCGGGTTTAATCGGCCCTGTGGGTCTTCACAAAATGGTCGGAGACGCGGGAGGCGCCGGGGACCCGCGGGCGCGGTGCGGCCGGGGAAGCGCCGCAGCATCGTGCGGGGACCCGCGGAGCCGCAGCGCTGCGGCGGGGACAGGCGGGCTGGGAGGGGGAGCCTTGCGCCGCCGGGGATGCGCGACCCTGCGCGGGTGTTAAGGGCGGGGAGCCGTGAAGGGGAGGTCGCGGCGGGGGTGAGGGTAGATCAGTCATTCTGGTTATTGCGGGGCATGGGGGTGCGCGGAGGGGAGCGGAGCGCTCCGCGCACTGGCCGCCCCCGCGCAGCCCGGCGAGGGGGGCACGGCGTGCCGACGTTGCCTGGAGACAGTCAGGCCCGCCGGCGGAGCGGCCCCCATTTCCCCCCCGGCGTGGGGAGGGGGTTCCCCCTGCAGCAGCACCGAGCCGCGGGGTCTCCTCACCTCCCCGAGCTAAATGCCTAGAAATAGCGCTTGCAAGGTGTCCCCTCCCCGTGCCAATAATTAATACTGCGTGCCCCCCGCCCCGAGAGGGCTTTGGGGTGGTCTCCTGGCCCCGATGGCTGCACCCCATGTCCCAGACACCGGGGAGGACGGGACCTCACGCTGGAGGGGGACCCCTGGCAGGCGTTGGGGAGCAGGGGGACCCAGCCGGTGACTCTGGGCCATGCCGGAGAGAGTCGCCGGCTTAGAGACACCCGCAGAAACCCCCCAGGATGGGAAGGGGCAGGGTGGCTGCCCTGGGAGTCGGTGCTGATGGAAATAGCACTGCCGCAGTGGCGAACACATGGCTGCGGAGCGGTGCCCGCAGCGCGGCTCCTCCACCCGGCCGCGTTCCGGGGACAGCGAAGGGCCCTGGGGTGTGCGCGGCCCTCGGAGTCCCCACGGTCCCCCTCCGGAGGGGCTCGGTGGGCCCTGCCTTGGCCAGGCGGCATCCTCCCCACCGGCTCCTTCACGACCTCATAAACTTCTCCGGGTTATCTCGTCGCGATACGCCGTCCCTTAACACGATAATCTCGAGAGCGTGAATCGTGTATGTGCTGCAAATGTATATTTTGACTGTGCTTGTTTTATTGATTTATTTTTATAATGAGTTTGTATTCCGAAATCAACACTAAATTCTCTTTTCTGACAGGTGTCGTTTATTTCTCTTCCTTATCTCCATAGTAATGTGCTTTGTTGTGACCAAGTCCTTCCTGCTGACCTGCTGTTTGCCCATCTTTCTGATGGGCATGAGGTACTACTTCAGTAGAAAAGTTATCCTGCACTATCTCGATTGTGCGCTGCACACGGACATGTCCGATATTGAGCAATATTACATGAAACCGCCAGGTGAGTACGAATTCCCTGAGGGAGCCTTCCTTCCCCCAGCCTGCTGGGGAACATGGCTGCTCCCTGCTGCTGGCGCCTTTTCCTCCTGTCAGCAGCACTGAGCAAGCTCAAAAGTCGCCAGAATGCAGCTCTTTAGCCACACCAGGCACAAAGCCATCTCTGGTTTGGGTTTGAGGTGGTTTTTTTTGCTGATTTTCGTTTTTTTAAATTGTTTTTTTCATTGCTCCCCCTCCCCCAAGTGCCTAGTCATCCCAGGCAGCCTCTGCCCACCCCTGGAGCGCAGCGCTGCTGGGTCCCACAGCCCCCCCGGGGACCGGGCTGAGGGTGCTTGGGGACACTGAGGCTGGAGGACGCGGGTTATTCGCTGCAGCCTGGGTCCACCCCAGCCCTTACATCTTGAGCTTGGTGTTTCTTTGCTCCATGCATTTGGTATTGGCTCTGACAGCAGGAGGAGAGGGACATGAAAGGCCTTTTAGCCCAAATGCTCAGAGGAGCCCATTTTAACTATTGAGCCCGTTTTCCCATGTCATTCAAGAACATTCCTTAATGCAGGCGTTTTGGAAGAGGCATGGATCAGGTATGTAAAGGGCTGCTGCCCCATTAGCTTGCCCTAATATGGGTTCATCCCTTTGTTACATATATGCATATAATTAAAAATACCACATCTAATGACAATATTACCTTGTTAAGCTGTAAAAGATAACTTATGTAATCCAAAAAAAAAAAGTCTCTTTAGAACCTGTCAGGTGCTATTTCCCTTTTTGTAGGCACACATCCATATTGAGGACAAGAGCAGGGGGATCCCTAGGCAGTCAGCTGGGGTTTGAGGTTTGCTTTTGGTGGTTGCAGAGTGCTAGTGATGAGCTGGAAAAGCAAGGTGAGGACGGTATCCCACCTTAGTTCCTTCTCCTTGGGGTACCTGCTTTCTTCTTGGATACCTACTGTGTTGTTTTCCCATGTGACCATGTTTTTGCTGTATCATTTGCTGTATCATTCCTGTCCCCCAGGTGTGACAAACCTCTCCCTGGGCAATTCCAGAGAACTGCTGGGAAGTACAATAGCCGCAAACCTTCCCTCACTTCTAACATGCAATGTTACATTTTGCTAAAATGTTGCTCCTCTTAGGAAAATCATTAACTAGCTTAATTTAGCTTTCTCTTCCCATCATAGTGCATATCTTACATAGATCTTATCCCATCTTACACACAGGGTGTTTCATTTACAGGGTTTGTTTTTGTAAAAATTAAGCGATGTGTGACTTGTATTTAAAAAGCTCAATTTTCATTAAAGGCGGCGTCACAGAAATAAAAGGGTTCATAGCAAAACATTTCTGCACCTCTGTAGTCAGGCCCAGCAAAGTATTATGCTGGAGAAAACATCAGAAGATTCCAGTAGAATAAGAACGTGTAATATGGAATTAATAGGTGTTTGAGCTGCTTAGCTTGTTAATGCTCAGGACTTGCGTGGTCACAATTTAGAGGGATCACAGTGCCTGTATTTATAACACTAGCAGACACAAAAAATAAAGGAAAGGGACTCAAAGTAATGCCCTCAATTTGTTTAGGGTCTGTAATGTGATTTGCTTCAGCTGTGTTGCCAGCATGTCTTTGAAATGTTAGCATTGCTTTTATGTGGTACCTGAAAGAGCTAATTGCAATTTTAGAGCAAGTGTGTGGGCTTTAATTTTTGACAGAATTTAACAATGTAATTAGGCTTCTACCATGCCATAAAAAGCAGATTTATGGGATTGTTGATGCTTGTTAAAGGTTCTTGATGGTAGTGGTGTTGGATAAAGGGACTAGAGAGGGTTTGTGGTCTGGGGAAAGAGAAAGGTGTCTGTGCATTGGAACCAGCACTATCCGTGTGCCATGAATCCACGTGGTGCTATTTGGTGTAGCTGTGCACAAGGTGTGAATCCAGTGGTTTACTCCTGTTTCCTCCAAAAATGCAGTTGGTGGTTTTTTTTCCTATAGGACAGCAGTATAAATACAGTCATCCTAGAAAATCCCAGAGTTTTGTGCACTTTGAAGGCTGGCTGACTGAAAACCCGAGGAAGGCAGCAATGTGCCACACTGGCATTGCCCATCCCACCCAAAGGACAGAACAATGGCAATAAAACAAATTCAAGCCCCAAGTTTGTCTTTTATTTGTCTAGTTTACAAATTAGCACCCAGGCAGGAATTATTGCAGTGGGAATGAGAAGGGCTTGTTGTATTGCTGCAGCTGAGATATTTCTGAGAGCTTTCTCAGTGAGGTGTTAAGAGCTGGTCACAGCAAGAGTAATGGGTGTGGGGACAGGGTTCCACAGAGTCTGGGGATGGCCAGAGTTTGACTAGACAAGTTAAACCCCACCTGATATAACTGCAGCTTGGCCTGGCAGTATCATTAGGCAACTTCCTGCTCCTTCTTTAGAGAAACCATGTTTTCCTCCTTGAATTTTTTTTTTCTCAACATGGAAAAAACAAGAAGGGAGCATTTTTGTGGTAGGATTATGAATTCCTGTTTCTTGGGGTGATGAATGCAAAGGTAGAACTGGGACATGGTCTTAAGGTCTTGGATAAAGATGTTGGTTGCAGCTTTGCTGACGTTTTTGCCCTTGGAATCCAAGATACCCAGGCACAAAAACCTGTTTGTAGCCAGCTCTGCGTGGTGCCCAGGGCTGGGGCACTGTTGTAGAGAGTATTTACAGCAAATAGGCTCTGGTAATACAGACATCTACAGTGAGGGGATATTTTAACTATTCAAATGGATCATTCTTGGTGGTATTGTGGAAGCATCCACAAAACATGTGGGTCAGTTTTATAACCAAGCCAAAAGGACCCGGTTTGCAGTGGGATATTGTGAGCACCCAGGTTAATGATTAGTGTTGAACAATTCCATGGATTACACCATATTAGTGTTTTTCTTCTGCAGGTTTTTTTTTGACATCTCACCTCCAAGTTGGTTATTGTTTAAATTTTCCTCTGCTGGGTTTTGTATGAACTGAAAAATATGTGCTGACAGTGATTTTGCAGAAGTACACTAGCCAAAATTTAAATCTTTGTTTTCTCTTGCCCTCCTATACTTATGCCAAGGGTCTGGCAGAACGTTTGGGCCAGTGCTTAGCTTGGAGCTTGTACACAGCGGTGTGACTTGAAATCACTTTCAATGTGAAAGGAGTTGTTTGTGTTGAATGTGTGCTGGAGTCTTAAAACAGAAGGTTGAATGGTTCTAAGACCTTCCTGATGTCTTTTTAAACTCTCATTTTTCATTTTAAAATAGGTCTTATTGGAATTTACCTTTCTTTTTTTTCCTTCTTCAAAGGCTATGAAAAAAGACTACTGGAATGGTGAAAAATAAAGGAATTGGATAATGGGCTTAATTGTCAACCAGAGTAACAAGCTCTGGTAAACAAAAAAAAAAAAAAACCCAACCAAAACTAACCAAAAAAAAAGGAATTAATTTTAAATAGAGCCCTGCCTCTTGCATTTATCCAGACAAAAAAGAAGAACACAGCTGGAGCATCTTTTATGGTCTGATGATTTTGATGACTAATCAATTTTACAGTGTCTCTTCAAGCTTCTGTCCCAGTTGGCTGTGTTGTATGTTTTTTTGCAGTGGTTGGTGTATTAGAGAGATTCTTGTGAGGCTGAGGTCTCAGCTGGAGAGCTTGTGGAAACCAAGACTCCTTGTGTCCAATGTAAAACTACTGCTCTCCAAAGCAACTGCAGCTGGGGCTTTGGCTGACAGATTTCCATGTCTCTCTGTGGTTGTTTGTGGAGTTGCTGCTGGCTGTCCTGGCAGAGTTTGCTGAGGGGTGTGCATACCTGACCTGGTGGTGGGGGTGGCAGCTGGCCTTTGTCAGGGTTTTGGGGACTGGTGACAAGCTTGGTGGCTGCATTGCAGCGCCCAGTGCTGCATGGACAGACCAGCACAGATGGGCACCCTGGAGAGCTGAGGCTGCAGCACCTGGTGGGGTGTTGAGGGCATCTGCCTGGTGTGGTGCAGCAGCTGAAGCTGCAGTGCTGCTGCAGGAGGTGTGGGTCACATCAGCCACGCCAGCCGAGGGCTGTGGCAGTGGC
The DNA here is from genome assembly GCA_008694505.1 of Cyanoderma ruficeps. Taxonomy (NCBI): domain Eukaryota; kingdom Metazoa; phylum Chordata; class Aves; order Passeriformes; family Timaliidae; genus Cyanoderma; species Cyanoderma ruficeps. Next base: position 39,057,659 of record VZDJ01007747.1, on the reverse strand, counting down.
TGCACAGCTCGGGCTCTCACTGTGGGCGGGCAGGCACCTCTGGTTGCCTCATGCAGGGTGCTTTGTCCTCCTGCCTCCATCCAGGATGAGCAGAGCCTTCCTGTCCTGCTGCCCTTTGTGCCCTGTATGTGACAGTGCACGTGAAGAGCCCGCACAGATATCCCGACCTCCCTGGGGGACAGAGCCCTGAGGAAGGGGGGCTGTGGGGGGATGGCTCATTAGGGTTCAATTTCTGCTGCTCCTGGGTGGCACATTCCTCAGCTGAGCTCAAAGAGGAGATGTCCTGCCCTTCTTGGCAGAGGTTCTGGGATCCTCTCCCTCTGCCAGAAGGACACCAGTTGAGGCAGGTCCAGAGCTGGGTTGTGAGGAGGTGAGATCCTGTTTGCTGTTTCTGCCTTTTGAGGTGTCCTGCTGCTGCAGTGAGGTGTTTGGATAACAAGCAAGTATTTGTGTCTTGCATCAGGTCGTTTGGCAGTGGGTTTTCTCCCTCTGGCATGATGTTTGCAAGGTGAATAGCTGGTTGTGAGTTCTGTGGCTCCTGCTACCTTTGCTCCATAAGTGCTGAGCCTTGGGTAGGCTCAGAGGTGAGCACCAGTGACTTTTGGGGTGCAGGGAAAATACAGGGTCTGCCTTGGGAGGAGATCCTCAGTCCTGGAGCTGTGGTTGCTCTGCCGTGCCTAAACCCTTCCAAAGACACAGGGAGAGGGGGTGGGGGAGGGGGGTATTTCTCCCCACTGAGCCCCCGGGGCAGAGAGGCATCCACAGAGCCCAGTTCTTCTACATTCTGGATAATACTCAAGCTGCTAGATAAGCAGGAGTGAAGCTGCCGAATGATAACATTGTTTGGAAAGAATAGAGCAGCTCTTGCTTTGCAAAGAAAAGGCTCAGTTAACCTGACTCCTGAGTGGGCTCAGGGCTGCTGCTTCCCAGTGGAGGAATGTGTTTTTGGACAGCCCTGCCCCACTCCTGGTGCCCAAGAGGCAGCTGGAATCTGAAGTATCCCTATCTGCAGCATTTCTAGCTGGCTTATGCAGTGCCCTGACCTCATGTATCTGCCAAACCCTTGAGCTGCCTGTCCTGTATTGGGATTTTCGAGTTTGCCTTTCCCACACTGCCTTGTAGAGTGGTGAGGAGTTTTGTGTGGGGCTGGGAAACCCGTGGGAGAGGCTGTGTCCTTATCTTCTCCTGGGTGTTTCCCAGCTCTGCTTCCTATCACTGCTGGGAACTGAAGTTAGGTCTCCTTGGGCAGAGGAGGGTCTGTCCTGTGACCATATCACTGCTGGCATCTCTCTGCAATTCCATGAGACCACTTCCAGGGGTGTGACCTCCATAGCAGAGAGATCCTATGAGATTAGGATTACAGACTTCTCATATACTTTATAGTGAGAAGTATTTTGTCAAAGTATTTCCAAAGCTGACCTGCAAGTGGGACAGTCAGGGATTCTTCAGCTTAGCAATTTCTACTGTTGCTTTTGGGTTCTACCACTTAGCAGCATGAAACTGCCTGGTTTGCCATCTCTCATCTCCAGTGCAGAGTTTTTTGGGAAGCAAGATGTAAAACAAGTCATGTTTCCCAATGTTAAGGATGTGCTTTGTCCAGCATTTGTAATGGGCTGAAATATTTTGGTTTTATTTGGATAATGTAAAATGTCTTTAGAGTTGGGTTGCCTCCCAAAACCTACCTCCTCTAACACTGGCACTCCATCACTCGTGGCTGCCTCATTTCGCCGTGCTAGAGCCTTGGCTTTTCCGTCTGGAGCCAGCCCTGTCCTGCAGGCATGGGGCATGGGCACAGTGAGGAAGGCAAAGTGATGCTGGCATCAGCTCCTCCCTCCCACCTGAATTCCCAGAGCTGACCCAGGGCTGTCCTGCTCCCAGCAGCAAGCACAATGCAGAACCCCAGCCCCGTGCTGCAGCCCTGCTGATAAGAGCTGGGGTAGATTGGGAGGTGACACAAGTTGACTCCCTTGCAGTGCTGAGCCACCTGGGCCAGCTCAGCTCAACCCACTGCAATGCCTGCAGGATCTTTCTACCTCACCAAAAAAAAAAAAAAAAA
>VZDJ01007747.1:39009430-39055594 GCA_008694505.1 Cyanoderma ruficeps | reverse complement strand
CTCAGGTAGCACAGAGTAGAAGTGCCATGCTCTTGGCAAAAGGCCAACATAGGAAAACTGGAGTTGCCTGATGAGGGAAGCAGTCTGTGGATTCAGGGCTGTGTCATCCACAGTCAGTGGAATAAACATGTTTATGGGCGAGCTGCTGCAGCCTCCCCCCCTTCCTATTTATTTATCACAGGAGCAGGAACATATGCAACAAACCCATTACTCAATGTGCATATCCATAACATAAAAATAGCTCTCCCTTTAGATCCACAAGTTTGGCACAGGCCCATGTAAAAATTAGATGAAAATAGATTTTGTAGTAAGTTTTGCAGAGTAATATGACCTTTTTTCCCCCATGTGCTCAAGAATTCTCTCCAAAGGTAGCGAGTCCCTCATGGACATGACCATCACTTAATGCAGCTGTGTTAGAGTTGTAGCCATGACTGGGTGGATGTGATGCTGCTGAATGTAAGCTCGACCTGCAGGTGTTTAAAATCCTCAGTACATGCCAGTGCTGGTCATTAATCTTCAGTACAAGAGGTAACCAGTTGTGCAAATTGAACATCAGTAGGTTTTTTAGGCACAGTTGACTTCTCAAGAACAGCAAACAAGCCACGCTGGGACTAAGGAACATGAAGGAGGCAGGGACATCAGGTGTTCTGGGGTTTTTTCCTAGCTTTAAGTAATTTTTTTAATGTTTTCTCCAGTGTTAAATGTTTTCTGGCATGGTTGTATACAATTTATCAGGACTGTTAGTGAATAAACCAAAATGGGTTCTGACTCCAGAATTTTGTTTACAAGTTTAAATGCAAATTTATTACTCTTATAAAGGGTTTTTGGCAGCTCATTTTCTTTCTCTTGCTTTCTTAGGAATGTCCAAGATTTAAAACAATTGCCCAAAAGTTTGTTTCGGGTTAAGATTTCATAATAGCCTAAATTTATAGGCTCTGTGTTGGATATCTCACTAGTGGCAGGAGTTTTAAAGGGGTTTACAAAGCTTTGAGCCCCTCTTAACACTGAATTTTGGATGTAGGAACATGAAGTGAAAAATCATATTCTCACATTGTTATATTTGTTTATCATATTCAGCCTCTTAGGATTACCCAAGAGTGTGGTCATGTTGTTGCCTCTCAGTAGTCTTAATACTTCAGAAATTGCCATTGGGGGTTGCTCTCTACCTGAAGACCTCTAAATATGTTGAAAAATAGCTGGGTTTATGTAAAAGTGTAAATACATGGCCTGATTTTTCAAGAAGACAAACCATTCAAAATCTCCCCGAATTTCAGAGTGGATTTCTGAAATTCTTTCTGTAGGTTTAGAACTTGATTCAGGGAGGTTATATTTAAGTCCTCAGGATTGGAATGACTTCTGGGGTAGCCATGAGCCCCTTGGGGACTCCAGGAGCTCGCAGTGTTGTTTGCTGGTGTGTTGCAGAGAGCATGGTTTTATTTTGGTAATGCAGTGCGGGGGATCTGTTACAAATAATCACATACTTGATGCTACTCCCTTCCAGGCTACAGCAAAAAGAAAGACCTAGAGTGTTTTGCTGATATCTGGTTCTGTGGTGAGCTGAGGGATGTATGAGCCTTTGTTGTTGCTTTCTGCATCAGCAAAACAGGGAGCTTCAAAGTGTATTTTTAGATTTTCTTTTTCCCTTTTATTTTTTTTCCATTCTGTAGAAAGCTGAGCCATCGTTTTGTTATGCTGACAGGTGGCTAATGAAAGGAGTCTTAAAGAAAATCCAAAGATAGCAGCATGTCTTACCTAGTTTCTATTGACAAATTTATTCCTTGTAACCAAATAACAGGGTTTGGGGGTTCTTTTGTTGGTTTTGTGTTTTGGTAAGGGGGGCTCATGGAATCACCAAGAAGCCTCATGTCCTTTATTAAGGATGCATCAAAAATTAGTTCATCGTGGTCTGGTCAGAGCCAGTACAAGCTGTGGTGTCTGTTACAGATGGCTTTGAGCCATTCTTTTGAGTCATCTATTGACCTGTTGGACTCCAGCAATCAATTAACAATTTATGACAGCATGTACAGTATCATTCATTATCTTCTATAACTGTTTGAAGAGTGTTTCTTTCAAAAAGAAAAAACTATATTTCTACAGGATAATTCTAAAATGTAGACCTGTGATTCCCAGGGCTTAGCGACAAGCTGGGCTTCTGCTTTAAAATGAGATTCTGGGAGTGAAAAGAGACATTTCAAAATTGGTAATGGGAGGCATGTATTACAGTTGTATTTTTAAGTGGCTACATGAGATATTGTTATTTAAAATGGGATTTGCAACAGTGTAAATGCTAATGGAATAATACAAGGTATTAGTCCCACCACAGCTTGTCCTGCTTAAAATTGTAACTAGCAAGTAATATTTGTCACTTAAAATTCATGTGTGGTTTCTAGGAATTATCCAAGTGGCAAAACTGAAAACCAGAGGTTTTGTGAGAAAATGGTTTTTCAGTTCAGGAACTGGAAAGTAAAAGAAAGGATACTTTTGGTCCAAACTAAGCTGATTTACCACTCCCTCTCTGGTTTTTCACTATGATGAAGCAAGGATCTGTGTTTTGTGAGGGGTGTAGTGCTTTTTTCAGCCCAAAAACAGAATGGTTGGCTGTTACAGCTTTCCTTAAGGAGCACAGGTCGGACCCAAGCACATAGAAAATATTGCCCATGATAGAGCCATGATGGTTAAGTGTTTGTTACCCCTCAGCAGGTCCTGCTTTGCCTGGCACAATTAAATCCATACTGAGTCAGTGCTGGGGTTTCAGGCATCCCAGCCCTGTTTGAATTACACACTTAGGTATTTTATACTGGTGTAGTAGTTGAAGAAGTGGTGTTGAGGGGTCCATCTCTGAAGTCCTGGCTGCTGGGGCATCCATCCCCTGTGATCCTTGGAGGACTGAGCTGTGTGCCCATGTCCTGGCCAGCAATGCTGGGGGGTGAGCTCTGTGCAGGGTTTGTGCCAGCCTGCCTTTCCTCTGCCTTTCATTTTCCACCTTTGGTGAATTCGGGACAAATGTGTGAATTGTTTTGCATTGACAAAACCCTGCATTTTTAACTAAGCTGCTTGCCTAGATTTACCCTCAGTCGCCAGTAATTGCTAAACAAGCTGCTCCCACTCTCCCTTGCCAATGTGCTTGAATCCTGACTTGGAAACCAGCATCAGCAGTGCAAGTTTTTGCTTGCTTTTTACAGTTGTAACTCTTGGCCTCTGTGCTGGTGCTGCTTATTGAAATGGGGGGTGCTGGACCAGCTGTCTGGTCATGAATAACTCCTCAGTGCACCTTGCATTCAACACTCACCTCAACAGCTATCAGATAACCAGTAGTGATTCCTTGAGTTATTTTTTTTCCATTTTTTTCCCTTCTTCCATCCCCTAGCACAGCAGTTCTGTATCTCACATTTCCAGTCTTGGGTCAAACTGCAATATTTGCATTCCTTTGAGTTCTGCTCAGCTCTCTTGTCCATCCCTGTGTTGAATTCTCGAGTGATTTTTGGTCTGGTCAACTTACTTCACTCATCACTTCTGGCATTTCCCATAGGTGGTAGGCCCCTACCCAGGATTCCTCTGTATCTCTGATTTTCCCCTTCCTTCCATCAAACTTTTCAATTTATGTGCCTTTAGCTAATTTTATTGTATATGTACTTTCTTCTCTTCTTTTTTCATCTGGATATTTAGCATGGTAAGTGGAAGGTTTTGGAGTTTTTTTTGGTAGAAGACTGGGAATAACAAAGATGAGAAGATAAATGGAAGTCAACAGTACGAGGATATTGTGTCTGCTAAGCTGGAAACAGTGCATCAGTGCACAAACCCACATGTCACTGGTGGGGGGAGAACATTTTACCTAAAGACAAATGAACTGCCAGCAACATTTCTTACCTTCTTTAGAGCATCTGACCCACATCACTTCCAGATGTATCCACTGATCTTTTCCCCTATGACTTTTCTTACAAACCTAATCCTTCCCATTCTAGCAAGATATTGTTATTGCAGTCAGAGTGCACAAGAGGGAAAAAAAACCTAAACCCAACCACTTTGTTTTCTGAGGTTGGGTTTTCAGGGTTTTTGTTCTTTTTTTGGAGGTGCCAAATCTGTTCATCCTCCCTGGATCTAGATAACAGCATCAGAAACACTGTATAACACTTCTAGTGGGAATCCAAGGAAGACCTAAATCTGTAGTCTTCCAATTTAAAATAATGTTAAATAGTAGAACTGCAAAGAGAAGCTTTTGAAAACAGCCTCGTTTGGAGCACCTGCCATTTCCAAGTGTTAATTCAGATGATGGTTAGTGAGAGGCAGAGCAATGAAAACATGGCAGATACCTGGCTGCTGTCTGCTGAACAGCAGTGAGCATCCTAGTAAAGTCCTCCTTGGTGGAATTACATCGGTGAGATTTGTTGAAGAAGAGAGAAAGCAAGAAGGGAGGAAGTTATTGTACAATAGAGATGCTAATGAGAGATTTATTTTTTTTTTAAATCCAAACTGCTTAAAAGGGGCATTTGTAAAACACATTTTCAAGCTTTTGCTGCTTGTAAAGTCAATTAGATTCACTTCGTGGCTCTGAAAATCTACTTCTTGTGAGGTTTCAGAAGCTGTCAGTGTTCAGAGGAGAACATCAAGCTGTGCCTCTCGGACAGTGATTTTTGTTTGGGAATAAGCCATCATCAGGTTTTACGGGGCTTTTTTTGAGCCATCAGTAGTCTGAAAAACATCAAAGCATCTGCAAGGATTCTTGAGACGTGGAAACATTTTTCGTGGATAACTCAAATAGCTAAAGAGGATTTCTGTAAAATTCTAAAAAAAAAATCTTCACATAACCCCCTACATTCACTGAGGCTGAACTCTTGGGACAGTTTGGCTTAAAGATTCAGCATTTTCTTTAACTTAATCATGGGCTTAAATCCCTTGTCTCTTACTGGGAATTTAGCATGTACTTAGGGGCAGTATAGGTCCAAGTGCTATTTGGATAGTTACAGGAGACCTGTGACATTAATGGTGGTAAACCTTGGCTTTGCTGTATGTGCTATCAGCTGCAAGATGAATTTATGATGTTTTAGGGAATACTGGTGCATTGGAAAAAGGACTTGTAGTTGTGAACATATTCGTGGATGCATTCATTCTGCCCTGTCCTGACATTGTGTACAGGGGTTTAGTGTTCTTTGTAGATGGGTCAATCCAACAGATCCTCGAAGTACTGCAGTTCTACTCAGTCTTCTGTGGATTTGCATCTCTTCTGGCTCTGGTTGCTGTAGTGCTGTTCCTATTTGTAAGTCGATCCCCTTTCCACAGGTCCTTTGTGAATGAGCGTGCTTCAGTCTGAGAGTGCAGGCACGAAGGTGTCTGCTTTCACTAGCCCTGAGCAGCCTGCCCTTCATCCCTTCATCTGCCATGTGTCTCCCTGATGGAATGAGACATGGCCTGTTACCTGCTCACTCCAGTAATTTATTTCACAGATGTCTTTCAAATCCCCAGCTCTTGTGACTGGTATTGAGGTTGGGGCTCACATGAATGTGGGGTGTAAGGAGATGATAGATGGTTATCACAGGAGGTCTGGATTAGGCTTTTTTGGCCTGATTGTTCTGGCATAGTAGTCTGAATGCGTGGCAAAGTGGTTTTGGGTTTGTTTTTTTTTTTTTAGTTTTAGAGATGTAGAGACTTACACATGTAATTTTCATTTTCTGTTAATACATCATCCACAACATGTCCGTTGTCTGTGCCCAGCCTGACAGATGTTTGTGTATTTATGGATGTGGAATTTTCTTGCATTGCCACGTTAAATAAATGTGCTAGTTTGAGTCTGGACTACTGAAACTCAGTAGAATCATACTCAAGGCACGTTGGCTTTGATGTGCTGGGAGAGTGATATAGAAAAATGTTGGCTTTCACGAGAGTGGACATCCTGGTGTGTGCTTTTCTGTACTGTGACAGGGCTCTGGCCTCTCATGGGGCATTGCCACTGGTTTGCTGAGAGTTAAAGGTTGAAGCAGTGTGTGGCGATGAAGGCTCCAGCTGCTTGGGAGGTCTTTCTGGGGTCTGCACCCTGCTCTATTGAAAGACATTCCTTCCCATGGCAGGGGATTGGAGCCAGATGATTTTTAAAGTCCTTTCCAAACCAAATCGTTGTAGGATTCTATGACTGGTGGCAGAAGGAGGTGAAGTCCTGAGGCAGTGTTTGCCCTCCTTGCTGTGTAAGGCTCCAGCAGAGTGGGGGAGCCCTTTACCTTGGCATACACAGGTGGGACACACTGGAGCAGCCTCACCCCTGGGCTTTGTTTGGCTGAGTTAGGGATAGATACAGCAGCCCCCCAGGGGTTACATGTTCACAGGAAAGCTGGAGAAGTAAGAGGGCTGCAGGCCAGAAAGGTGTTCAGTTACAGTGGGAGCTGTGGTGGGATGGCCATGGGGAGGTGGTACCTGGAGGATGGTAGGTTGCCTTCCTGGGCTTCTCCTGCTGGAAGAAGACCTGTGTTTATTTTCAGGAGAGCACTTATTGTAGTAGTGTCCCTAACAGTCCTGGCTGTCCCAGCTGCTTCAGAAAGGCTGAGTACCCTCAGACACCATCTCAGGAGGGCTCAACATCTCCCAAAACCAGGGTTTACAAGCACAGTGGGATGAGAAAGCAGTGGTATCCCTGTCTGCTGATCCTGCCTGGTCATGGAAGTCACCACCCACATGGTTGAGGGTTGGGTTGAAGATGTGGGAAGGTGCAGATACCAGGAGGTGTCTGTAGCTCAATAGGTCAGATCCAGCTCCAGCAGGACTGGGGGACACCTTATGGTGTGGGGGGGAAAGGGCCTCCTTTCCTGCTCTTCCCAAATGGGATGGGCTGATTGGTGTGTTATAGGGAGAGGGTCATTGCTCCAGGAACTCCTCCAGTGTTGGAAGTGTGATGGTGCTAAAAGCACATCGAGAGTACTCAGAATGTTTGCTTCCAGAGAGGTTTGCTAGTTATTTATTCATTTATTTATAAGGGTCAGGAGTTGGATTTGCCACAAACTGTAACATTAGTCCTGTTGCTACCTCTAGCCTTGGATGTCAGAAGTACATCAAACCCTGTTCCAAGGGAAAAGCCTTGTTTCTCGGCATACTGCAGATAGAAATTACTTTTTTTCCCCATCACTTTCCATGGTAGGATGAGCACCTCTGCAGAGACAACATGCTGCCTTCATGGGAGTAGGGCAGAAAGTGGGGTTGGTTGGGGTTGGTTGGTTGGGGTTGGTTGTCCCAAGCCTGGTTCTCCTTACCAGTTTGATTCTCTTTCCTGGTTTCCCTGTTATTTAGTCATGTACTCCTTCTCCAGAGGTTAGGGAAATAGGCTTGACCAGGTGTCTGGGGTGCTCATGCTGGTCAGACAGGGTTGGTCCAGTGAGAAATGCCCAAATGAGTGCCCTTGGTGAGCAGCTGGGGAGAACAGAGGTAGTGAGCCAGCCTCACTCCTCACCTCTTAATCTCTTCCCAATCCATTGTAATGGGTTTTAGGGGCTCATCTTGGTGCAGCAGCTGGTTACAGGGTGGGTTTGTCCCAGCTGGTGATAACTGATGTCCTTATTGGATGCCTGTGCTCTGGGAAGGTTGTGTGTGCAGCACCATTTCAAGATGTGCTAGAAATTGGAAATATTTATTGCTTGCAAGGCTTAAGGAGATCAAGCCATCTACCACCTGACTTCAGCACGTACTTTTTTCCAAATCTCTGCCCTGAACCTTTTCTTTTTTCCTGATGTCTTCCTCAATCTCAATTAATGAATTCTTCACTGTGGTTTCAGAGAGAATATAACTCCTTGTGATTGCTGATTCGCTCCTATGGATTATGGAAAGCTAGAGGTCAGGGAAGTTTGGTTTGTTGTGTTAGCAACAAGGTAGGGTTCTTGTGAAGACAATCATGTGCAGAAGGAAAGGCTTTGAGTGCAGCAGAGCCATATTCATTGTTGGTGTTAGGAAAGTATCCTGGTAGTGCCTCTTTGCTGTGCAGGGTTTGGTGAAGTGGAAGTCCCTGTCTGTCATTCCCAGTTTGTCCCAGGAAGGAAAGTAGAGGAGCTGCCCTGGGATCTGAGGCTTTTCTGGTCAGTGTTTCTGCACCACAAATGTTGCCTTGTCATTGTCGCTCCTCAGCTGCTGTGGTAGGAACGTCCTCATTTAGAGACTCAGGAGGGCAGCAAGAACACAATAAGGCAGCTAACACCATCCTCAGAAGCACTGAAACATGCTGTGCAGAATGTTTTGGTTGAATATATGCGCCCATTGCTTGACTTGGTCTACTGTGGTTTCTTTCACTGGGTGGGTTTTTTGTTTGGTTTTTGTCTATCACTTTTTAAATATGTAAATAGTCGCTCCCTTTTCTACCTTTTAGGGGAAGCACCTCCTAGCCTTGTTTTTGACTCTGATTTAAAGAGTTTGCATGCACAGATGAGTTATTCTGTCCTGATGCATCATTATGCCATATCCTAAGCTTGAACTTACATCTTGGCTGCAGTTCATCCTACCTACGTTGCTCCTGACTGAAAGCAGTTGTTCACAGTGAGCTCTGTAGGCTTTAGCTGTGATCTTTTACAGAAGAGGGGCTCTCCTGAAGAGTGACTCATCTTAAAGGTTGTTGACCTCACAGTATCATAAAACTCCCTGGAAGTCTTTGTAGAGCTCAGAATTATGTTTGTTATTTAACCTTAAGTAAATGAATCTTAGTTTCTACCTTTGCCGTGAAGCATTTGGTGCAATACCTATGTAGATACAGGCACTTCAGTTGAATAAAGGGAGTCTTGGTTAAATTTAGACCAGACAAGTAGTGACGGATGGTGCAAATCAGATTGATTCTGTCCATTTTCCATGTTTGATTTATGGCTTGGCCAACTGCTAAGCTAAAGAAACCCATTCAATGGTTATTGCTCAGTCCCTTTTTACAGTAAAGCACATAAAGTAAAAGTCAGCCACCAAGTAATGAATTCTAGAACATCCAGTAATTGTAGATTTTCCAGTTTGTTCAGTGTTTGGAAGTGAAAATTGCTGCAAGGCAAATTCAGTACCTTTTGAAAGCAATAAAGCCATGTAGTGAAAGATTGACGTAGAAGATGGAGACCATGCCTTAACTATGTCCTTTTAAGGAGCTGGCTCAAAACACAACCAGCAGCACATTTGATCTGGTAAACTAATTTTGCTAACAAGGAGCTAATTGTCACATCAGTCTTTTGGAGCTGGCACGACCCAGGCTAGTAAAGCAGGCAGAAGAGCTTGATTTCTTTTTTCCTTAAAACATACAGCTAAAAGCCAGTCTAAATTCTAGAACATAGGCTTACTTAAGGCCTGACTCTGCAGTTGATGGCTTAGTGTGTATTTTGCATGCATAAGGAGCCTCTACCCTGAAAAGTTTAAATACTTTTTTCCTGGTTTTGTCCATTTGTGCAGACCAGACCGTTCTGCTGAGCCAGCTCCATTGCGCCGGGACTCATCATCCAGTCAGCCCTGAGGACAATGCCTGGCCAAAATCACATATCCTGGTCTTTATCTGCTCCTTTAAGCTGTTTAATTCTTTGCTTATCAGTAACAATTGCTCACATGCCAAAACCACAGACGCTGCCTCGTTTCTCAATCTGTGCTTTCCCCCTGATGACCCAGCAGCAGGTAGACCCTGGCTGCTACATCTGTGGTTTTCTCTCCTTTCTCTGTGTCGTGTCCTTCTTTTCAGCAGCAGAGAGCAGAGCGATGGGCCAGGCTAAATCTGTCCAGATAACCAGGCTACATCTAATCCCCCACAACTGCTTCTGCAGCTTTTTCTTGAACAGTTGTTATACATTGGCTTTATTACGGTCTTTGCTTTTCAAGGTGCAGCATGGCCAGCAGAAAGAGCCTGATAGAAGATTTTAAAGTCCTGCTGTTACACTTCTTAATATAGCACCCTCTGAAATGTGCTGGAAGGGCTGTCTTTATCCCATCTGCAGCATTGCCTGGATTTCTAGCTGTCTCATCAAAAGCCTGCTCCTGCACTGTGCTGAGCAGTTCCTGGGGCTTTGCTGAGCACCCCCTCGGGTGCTGTCACACATGGTGACACTCTGGGCCCCAGGGGACTTAAGCCTGTTTGTAAAATCAACCAGTGAAGTGCTGACACGAGGCATGGCCACTAACAGCTTGCATTGATCCAGACGTCCAGGCTGGGTCCTGGCAAAGCTTTGCCAGGAGTAAGGAGTGTGGGCAGGAGCTGTCATAGAGGTGTTTCAGAGGAACAGGGTGAGGTTTAAAGCAAAGGTTTTAAGAAGATTAGAAATACCTGCTGGGTTATGTCCCCAGCAGTGACAGCAGGAGATGGTGTTTAGGACCAAACCTGGCCGCTTCCTGAAGTCCCTTTGCTGCAGAATGTGTTTTTCTTTTTTCCTGTCAAAATATAACTGTGAAAATAAATTAAGGTAGCCATCAGCATCTTAGGGGTTTTCTGGGGGCTTTGGCACCCCAAAATGGAATACCTGTGTTGAAGGAGCTGGGTGGTTTTGAGGCTGGACCAGCTCCATCAGAAAGCATGGAGTAGGCACTGATGAAAGTTTCTGTACTGTTACTCTGAATTGCAACCCCACCACCCTTTCCACCCCCAGGTGCAGGTAAAGCTGCAGTGGGGCCATCACCTGTGCAGTTTGTGCTGCTGCTCCAGCAGCACTGGCATGGTGCAGCATATACCACTCTGAATGCAAATATGCTTTGGGGTTTGCACTGATGCTTAGGGCAGCAGTTGCCTGAAGTCCAAAACCCCATCACCCTGTCTCTCATTTCATGCTCAGGTTTATCAGCTCAGAAGCCACCTCTGAGCTCCTGTCTCCTGGGGCAGTCTGAGACCCACTGCTGTGGTGGATTGGGGTCACAGTGTTTCTGGTACAAATGTCCATGGATCTGCCCTGTGGCTGTGTTGCAGACTGAATGCTGGATGTCACTGTCATCCCACTGATTCCCTGCTGCTTGCAACTCCAGAGGCTTTGGCTGAGCTTTGGGCTTGTTGCAAGTACCTTCAGCCCTTGGTAACAACATAGATGAAAGGTAGCAGGGATGGAAAAGAAGGTAGATGGAGAAGTAGATGAGCTTGTTGCTCAGAACCAAACCTCTCTTTTCATGCTTTGTAGGTGATCTCATTGACTGCTGCCCAGATGCTCCATGAATCAAGGGATGTCACCCACCTTCAGCATATAGATGCACTTCCCTGTGCTCTTCCCAGCTGGGAATTATTTATAGCAGGGCAATGTGTCCTGCAGTGGTAGATTATGTAGGGTTATTTATGGGGAGGAAGGTGTCCCACAGCATTTCTCATTTCATGCATGAATAATTTCAGTGTCCCTGACATATTTTGTTCCCCCCACGCCTGGGGCTTGTCTGGTGCATAGGGAATGCTCATGGATGTCAGGAGTGTTGGAGTCAGGATCTTTAGCATCTCACTCAGTTTCCATATCTATAAACTACACTAAAATGCCATTATTTTATAGGGCCCCTCCAGGAATGCCTTTTAACTGAAATCAAGTGTAGAGTTATTAGCAGAACTTGTGGGCACTGTCATGCAGCCCTGCTTGAAGCCAAGGGAAACTAGAAAGGTGGAAAGGAGAGAAACTCAACACATGGGAAAGACGGAGGTAAGGAGAGATAATAGGATAATGGCATGCCTCATAAACACAGATATAAATCCCTCCCCATCCTGGCTAGCTGAGCAGTTGTAGTCAGTGACAGGGACAGCTGCTGCCTGTCCTTGGTTGGTCCCTGCACCCAGGCTGTGTCTGGCTGGGTGGCAGCCCATGTGCCATGCCTGTGCCCCAAACTCCTCCCGTCGGCAGCGTTCACATCCCGGCAGCCAAGCTGCCCCCAGAAGAACCTCCTTTCTCCCTTGATGCTGATGTAACTTGGCTGCTCTGCCCGGTGTTTCACCAAGGATGAAGGGGTAGGAGGAGGGAGTGTTGCCTCAAGTGCTGGGTAGTTCCTCTTCTCCTTCTCCAAGACTCAGACAGGATAAAAGAGTAGGTATTTAAGTGGCATCAGCAATACACAGCCACAGCACAGCCAGCTTGGGGCTAAGGACTCTGTCCACTTGCTGCCATGTACAGCCTGTCTCTCTTAAAGTGATGTATGTAAGTGGTGCTGGCAGGAGAGCCCAGACACTGAACTTTGGGGCTTTTTAACAGGTTTTTGGTGAATAGGTAAAAATGGCTCCGCACTGGGTCCCGATTCCCTCTGTACTGCCCTGCTTGGACCACCCCTGCTTAGCACAAAGAGCTGCTGCTCTGGCCAAAATCACGCCAAAAGATGGCACAGGAGGCTGAACAAGTGACTGCAAGAGCAAATACTTGAAGCTCTGTGATGTGACAGCATGTTGTACCTCCTCCGTGCTGGTGTTTCTGTGTGGTGGTGTCACACCAGGTTGTGCTGCAGTCAGGGGGTCACAGGGAGGGGTCAGGGAGCATTTGGATCTCTGGGATGAGCAAGCCTGTCACTTTGGCAAGCCTTTATGTAGGTATATTAAGAGCATGGAACACAGGCGACTGCAGACCCTGTCCTGTGGGAAGCCCAGAAATGATTTTGAGCTTTTTGGTGTTTGATTTTGTTTGGTTTTTTTTTCCCTTTTGCCTCTCCATAGCAGCCTGTGGAAAAATGTAGGAGAGAGATGTTTGTCCTGTGCAGGATGCTTTCCTGGCTCTGCTGTAAGGGTGCAGAGGAGCTGGTGCTGTCCTGGTGGGTTCCCAGCACTGGTAATGGAAACTGCCAGTCCCCTCATCTGGATGATGCTCCAGGGATATCACCTGTGACAGCTTTGAGCCAGCAGGGGAATTGCTCACATTTGTGTTGCTGTGACATGCCAAAGCAGAGCTGAAAGTCACAGTCTGTGCTTGAAGGGATATTTTCTTAAGAAGTTGCATGTCTGTCTAGAAATTATGTTCCACGCATAAGCCTCTAAGAATTAATGAGAGCTCGGCTGCACAGATAGCAGTCCCACCCCTGAAGAAAAAGAGAGAAGACTGGCATGTCTCTGGGCAAGATTTCCCATACTTGCCCTGTGCTGAGCTTCCAAGGAAAACTCCTTCCCACACAGATGCATCCATGCAAAATTAGCACCAACAGCTGGTGGTGGCTGCAGGAGCTACTCTGTCCTCTCCCCAGCCCTCAGGAAAACAGGGAGGTTTTACCTGCCTCAGCCCTCACCCCTCAGCGTGCAGGGAGGCACTAGGGAGGACCCAAGTGTGAATTCAGGAAATTTTGGTACAGCAGAGTGTTTCTTGCTCTTGTGGGAATACTAGAATTTTCTAGAAAACAGCGTATTTGAAAAGTATGTGGAAGACAGAGCTTTGCCTTTTCGGAGCAACATCATTCTGGGGCTTGGGGTAGTGGCGCCTGCATGCTGAGGGCTTAATAAAGCTGTTGGAACCTGCAATAGTCAGTCATGTGGGACTCATGCTGATGAGGAAGGCTGATGTCTCTGTCCCCCCTCCCTCCTAGCAGTACTCTGCTGTTGCCTTTGGCTCCAGTCTTTCCACCCATCCACCCACCGGCCTTTTATTCATCAAAAGGTGTAGAAGAATTTGCAGCAAAAATAAATGAATTTATTTTCACCCACCATCCATCCTCGTTGGCTGCGTGGGGGAGAGCTGTGCAGCTCATGACAGTGGAGGAGGGTGGAGAGGAGGCTTGCAGGCACAGCCAGAGGATTGCATGGCATGTCCTCCTTGGCAGGAGTGGAGGATTTGTGGCCAGCGTGGTGCCACCACTGCGGGAAGGTCCTTGGGATGTGGTGTCAGCAGCGGTGTGCGGACTCTGAGGGCAGCCCTGTGCCGTGGGAGATGGGTGGATGGGTTAGAAGAATACCCTCTTTAGTCTTCAAAAGCTGGGAATCATCCTTAAATTTAGAGCAGAAAGACAGTGCCATCTTGTGTGCTTTCAGGCCCTGGGTGCCATCAGCTGAGGAACCACGTCTGACCTTGCTGTGAAGCATGAGCAAGACCAAATCATGTTCCTTGGCATGCACATCACAGCCATTTTGTGCCTTTTTCATAGGTGTGTGCATCACAAGGTGGGTTTTTTTTATGGAATGGTTTGGGTAGGAAGAGACCTTTAAAGACCTTTCTGCCATGGGCAGGGATACCTTCCACCAGACCAGGTTGCCCAAAGCTCCATCTAAACTGGCCTTGAACACTTCCAGGGGTTGGGTAGCCACAGCTTCTCTGGGCAGCCTGTGCCAGTGCCTCACCACCCTCATGGTAAAAAAAGCTTTTTCCTTTATTGTATCTTATGTCTGTGGGTTCCTGATGTCAGGATTGTGTGGTGAGGCAGCAAACTGAGGAAATGGACGCAGCTAAGGAAGGTGGTAGTGAGTTTTCCATGGCTGCTTCTCCTCACTTTTGCTTTTGTCAGCCTGGAAGGAGGCAAGGGAGAGTGCTTGGGCCTCTGGAAAGTTTCTCTGGCTTCAGAGTGGTGTTCCCAGGGCATCTGTGGTTAAATGCAAGGCATCCATGAAGAACAGATCCTGGAGTGAGCTTGAAGGGTTTTGGATGACCATAGTGATGGGTTGACAGAAGAGGGTGAAGGCAAAGACAGAGATGCTGCCATGAGATGAGTATCTGGAAGGGCAGGGAGAGTTGTAGCTGTCAGGGTCTGTGTTTATCTTTGCAGCAGTGATTATTTTCAGATAGCATGTGAGAGAGTAAAACGTCAGCTCTTGCTAATAATAGCGCTGCAAACAAGGCTGTTGCTCATTACTGACAGCTGAGATGAAGTTAGTTTTGTTTCATCCTAGGTATGAAAAAGTGCAAAAACAAGCCATGCTCTGAGTTGATATCCTCAGGCCAGAAAAGGTGAGGAGACCCTCTCCCAGCCCTGGGTTGTGGCAGTGCAAGGTGGTTTTTCCAGGCTGCTTCCAAACAGCTTCAGAGTTAAATGCTGCTAGAATAGTGGATATGGTGAGGAGCTGCAGCTGGCTGGCTTTGTGGAAAACATGGAATCATAGGATAGGATAGTTCGGGTTGGAAAGGACCTTTAGAGGTCATCTAGTTGAGACTGGGTAAAAAGCAATCTGAGGACCTTCAGCATTCTTGCTGTGAAACTGGAGGGTTTTCCCAGAGGAGAGGAAGTTCCAGCCCAAGGTTGGCTGCATGTGGTGTGATCCCAAGATCGCTTTCAGTGGCAAATCCCCATCCAAATGGAATGCAGCTGCCTGAAGGGGGGGATTTGACAACCCTATGAGGTAAAGCTGTTCCTGGGCTTGTAGCCACCTTTGGGAATTTGAGATGTCTTCAGTAGAATGAAGGAACTGGCTGCTGGTGATCCTTGGAGCAGACACAGACACGAGGAAGAAGGGTAGAAGTCTTGGGGACTGATGGCACTGGTGTAAAGGAGAGCTGAATACAACTCGCATTGTTTGAGCAGATGTGTCCTGTCTGTGACTAATTATAAGCGTTGTGTGCACAACACACACTGGGAGATGTGCCAGATACTATTTCTTTTCAAGTTGAACTCAAAATCATTATAATTAAGCTTTAAAATTGTAAGTAAAAACTAGCAACGAGTGCAGGTTTGCTGTCATGCTGGTTGCAACCAGGTCCAGTCCCTGCTGGGATGGACAGGTGTGGGTAGGGTGACAGGGGCTGGGAATGTGAAGGGTTTGGTGGCTCTGCAGTAACAGGTATGTCCAGATTTGGGTTTTAAATATTCAGGATACCTCAAAGTACCAGAAACGTGCCATTTTACAAATGTGGGAAGTGTTGCTGAGTGAGCTTTAGCACCCTCTCAGGTTTGGTGGGCACAGAGAAGAGGTGCTTGCTAAGAAGAGAAAATAAGGAATAAAAGTGGGAAGCGGTCGTGGAATCAATTGTGTAACCTCGGGTTGAGAGGAACCTAGGTTGTTTCTCGGGTTTGAGGGAAAATGAGGCAGACTTGCTGAAGAAGCAGCTCCAGGAGGAGTTGCTGTACATGGGGCTGGATGAGGGGGATGTGATGGCTGTGGCACTGGCTGTAGTCCAGCAGACACCAATTGATGGCTGCTTCATGGCACTTTGGGGGCTGCCCCAGGACTGGCACCCCTGCTCCCCAAGTCTGGGGAAATTCCTGAACCTCCTTTTTGGAACTGCACCACAGGACTGGTAGCCATGCATGTAGGGTGAGGATCACTGTGGCCCTTATGTTTGGTGTGCTCGCTGTGTGGCCAGAGGTGTGATGAATTTGGCTCAGCCACCACGTGATAAGCACTTTAAATCCAGCAGTGAGCTCTCTACCCTGCAATTTGTATGCAGAGGAAAGGGTGGCTGCTTGATTTCAGTGCTTGTAGGTGTTCGTCTGGGGTCGTGTCTGAATAAATCACGTTCTGAGATCCAAGTGAGCACCGGGGAACAAGCTGCACTGTCAACGCGGCAGCGGAGCAGAGACATCTTCACTGCTCATGATAAATGGGTCAAGATGGGCCCTGGTGTTTTAAAAATTAGCTGTTGACCTAGATAGCAACAGCATGATGACTTGCTCACAGTGGGAGCAAGAGTGAGCGTCACTGGAGCTGCACATTCCTCTGAATGTGAGGATGAGCCTGATGTGCTGAGGTGAACCTGGGCTGGTTCCCCACCCCTTGTTTGTAGCCAGCTTTTCCTTGGAAGCTGAGCTGTGCCACAAGGAAGTGGGGAAGACCTTGGACATCTCTTTCAGATGGTTTCATGGAGTCACAAGGTGCATTTTTCCTGCAGCAGCTGCAAAGGCATCTCCCAACACCTCATGCTTTGCTCTCCTCCAGTGACAAAGTGCACTGAGTTGTCTTACTCATGTTTCCCCTGGTTTTTCAGGAGGGATGGTCCTTTGCCCCCCTGAGCACCCCCCACCCCCGGCTTGTGTATCTCTGGTCCTGCAGAGATGTGCCATGCATTTGGGTTGGAGCAGTTGGCAGGGTTGATGCAGAAGATGGAGCTGCTGCCCAAGTCAGGTTCTCTTCTGCTTAACAGCTGGGAAGAAGGCCATTGCCTGCATCAGGCATTTCTCCTGTCACGGGATCTTCTTCCTCTGGATGAAGACATATTGCTCGAGAGCACTGAAAGTCAGTGCTTTTCATGTGGGCAAGAGACCTCTCAGTGGCCATGGTTGGCTGCTGTATTGAATAGTGGTTTTATTGAGTGATAATTAAGCAACGGGTCAAGCCACACCTTGAGTACTGTGTCCAGTTCTCGGCCCCTCAACTTAGGAAGGATGCTGGAATCTTGGAGCATATCCAGAGAAGGGCAACAAAGCTGGTGAAGTCTGGAGCACAAGTTCTGTGAGGAGCAGCTGAGGGAGGTGTGGCTGTTTAGGCTGGAGAGAAGGAGGCTCATGGGAGAACCTTCTCAGTTTCTACAACTCCCTGTGCATTTTCCTTGGGTAAACAGCATTTCCTTCACAGTGTCAGGGGAAAAAGAGTGTTTGGTCCTTATTTATGGAGGTCGTTTGTCCTCACGTGTGACGTGGTTTTGGACCCCAGCCCTGCTCCCAGATGTGTGTTTGTCACTTGTCCATCGGGGGTGGCCGGTGACTACATGTGCTGCTTTATCTCCCACAGGCTCCTGCTTCTGGGTTGCCGTCCTGGACGGCAACGTGGTGGGAATTGTGGCAGCGCGGGGCAACGAGGAAGACAACACCGTGGAGCTCCGCCGCATGTCTGTTGACTCCAACTACCGCGGCAAAGGCATCGCCAAGGCCCTGGGCCGCAAAGTGCTGGAGTTCGCCATGCTCAACAACTACTCCTCCGTTGTGCTGGGCACCACGGCCGTGAAGATGGCAGCCCACAGGCTTTATGAGTCCTTGGGGTTCAAGCACGTGGGTGTTGTCGAACATTATGCCCTGCCGGGGATGACACGCTCCTTACTGGAGAGAATGTTTTTCCAGGTCCGCTACCACCGCTACCGCCTGCAGCTGCGGGAAGAATAAAAAAAACCTCCACCAACCAAAACAACAACAAAAAATTTTTCCCCCTTCCTCCCCCTTCAAAAATAATAAATTACCCTTCTATTTCTCATCACCATTTATTTGCCAATTTTGGGTTAGAGTTTTTGTACCCTCACGTCACGTTTTGGTTTGCTCCGTTCAGCTCGATGGGCCAGCCGAGCAGCGCCCCTTCATCGCATGCTGTAGGTGGTGGTGCTGGGAGTCCTGCAACCCAGCGGGGTGGAGCGGAGCACCGGCCTCTCCTTCCCAGGTACCTCTGTAAAGCACAGAAACTTACTGCAAAATAGTACAACTGCTCTGGTGTACATAGCCCTCTCCTTTCCCAGGTGTAAGATAACATAGTGATGCATTCATAATAGTGCAGAAATATTACTTGAATGCAGTTTTCAGTATTTCACGCATCAGTAAGTAGAATATGCATTCCTCTTACTCTAATCTACCGGTTAATAGTTTTCAGAGAAAAGGTGGGGGGTACACCCTGCCCCCCTGCCCCAACCCGCTTGCTACAATGCATGAAGAGGAAAGCGCGTGCACGCACTCAAACACATCGCACTGCCACCACGGCACTGGTGTTGCACTTTTTTTGGATGTGCCTCATTCTGCCAAATGTCTGAGAGACCCCGGGTGCATCCGGTAACCACGACTCCGCTCCACCTCCCCCTCCTTCCTAAGCCAGCACAGACTCGGACCGGCTGAACTGAGCCCCATTGTACCATAGTGTGAAGTTAAGATCAAATCTAAGTATCTCCTGCACTGTTCTGTAGCCACACGTAACCTGCAGTCCTGGGCCAGACTCCGCATGTGCGTTGGACTTTCTCTTTGCTGCCTTTTTGGGGTTTTTTTGTTTGTTTTCATCTTATTTTTTAAGGGTTATTTTTTGTTGTTGTTGTTATTTTTAGTTTTGGCTTTTGCTGAATGGTGTCGTTGAGGCGTAATGGAGGCTGCAGTTCCTATGGCAACACATTTGCACATTAATGTGCGCACCAAATCTCACCACTTCAGAGAAGCAACGTGTGACAGATAATAGCATTTTGGGGAGCACCGGGGTGGGGGGGAGCGTACTTATTATCTTAACCAGCTGCTTGTTTGAAAAATGTAGATGGCCTCACTGCAGCCTTCCATCAAAGGTAATTAACTGCTTTAATGATGTCAGATTTGTGAATTGTACAATGCAAAAAGCAATGCAAAGCAGATTCGGCATGTGTCTGTACCCGGTATGTATGTACAGTGCCTGCCAACTAAAGAATAACCAAGACTACAGCTTCTTCTAGCCTGAGATATCAACTTTTATAACTTATTTAAACAAATAGCAACTTTGCATGAATTACATCTTGGGGAAAAAGAAGACTGGTAGGTTTTAATTTTTAAAGCGTGGTATCAGAGGTATTAGAGAAAACCATCTCTGGCTGCACTAAATTTCGGGTGGGTAGAGGGGTTTGGATCTGCTAATACATTTAGAGGGAAAACCCCTTTAGTTACTGGGAAAAACAATTATTATTTTATGAAGTATTACACGTGTGGTGAGGGGGGAACCCCCCCACCTCATGGCGATGAAGTTGGTGAAGGGGTAGAGCATGTGTTAACCACGCTTGCAAATACAATGGAAGAGTCAGCAGGAGAGCTGCAGAAGGAAGGAGCCTTGGGGTGTGGGGAGGGGGCAGGAGCTCTGGGACAGAGGGAGGGACAGCCAGCACAGACCTTGGACATGGGGTGCTGTCTGTCCCACTCCTACCACGAGCTGCCCTTTCCTTTCCCAGCACTGAGTTGTGGCTGGCGATGCTGATGGAGAGCAGAGGGGAGGGGGCTCAGCCCATCCCTGCAGGGCCGTGGGCCAGGCACTGATGCTGGGGATGGAGGAGCAGTTTAGCACAACCCCAGTTGCCCTTTCAGTGCTTGGCTTGGGCTTGGACCATCCTGTGAGGAGTTGGAGGGGCAGAGTCCCAGCGTGTGTCCCAGCAATAAGGGGGTAATGCGGATGGTGAAGGACATTGTAGCGAGAGACCATGAGTTTAATTAACAAAATTTCTGTATGGGGCACTATATTTTTAAAAGTCTTTCTATGCTGTACATTTCTCCTGAAGCTGAAATAATGTACTGTTGGTAGGGTTTCTTGTATAGTGTACAGAAATCGGCAGAATATTTTCTTGCTGCATTCAGTGATTTATTAACCGAAGTAAAACAGACAAATATAAAGTGTTAGCAGAAGTTGAAAGAAAAAACACAAAAGTTTGTGCCTTTTTTAGTTTATTTTTCTGTTGCTATATAATCACTGCACTAAAACCTTTCCAGAGGGGTAAAAAAAAAAAGACAAAACAAAAAGCAAAAACTAGTCTCTTAAAAAGGGAGGAATATGTAAAGTCTAAATTGAGCATTAATTTTTTTTATTAGGCTATTTAATTAAACTAATGTTGCTGGTTTTATTTGATACCTGTGCCTTTGAAATAAAATTCCACATCCTGTCAGAAAATCCAAACCTGGAATAAATCCCACCAGATCCCACAGACACAGAAGTACCATCAGGTTTACCAGTATTTTCTTCTAAAATGTGTACACTTTACCTGATGATATTACAGTTTCTGATCGTAATACCTGTTGAGTTTCCTGGGGAAGAGGTGCTTTGGAAAGGGGGTGGCTTTGGGGGTGCTGTCTGCATTCCTCCCCAGCACACGGAAATGCACTGATAAGGATTGAGTTGTTGCCACTTGGCCAGTAGCTGCCAAGAAAATTTATTCCCTTAATGCTTCTGCCAGTTGCTTTGTGACCAGGCTTTTGGAAGAAATCCAGCTGGTTGCTCCCAGCTCTCCAGCCGGGACAGCTTGTTTCTGAGGGAAAGGGCTGGCTGCCAAATAGGCTGGGTTTGCTCTCCTTGGAAGATGGCGCAGGCTGCCAGAGCTGCGTCCCTGGTAGCAGCAGTGGGACAGGGGTGCATAACCTCCTGTGTTGTTGCTGCTCTCCCACCCAGAGCTGCCAAGGTTGGGCTTAGAAGCACCACACGATACTGTTGTTTTGTCTGCATTCATGGCAAGTTCCCTAAATGCAATAGCTCAGGCTCTGGGGTCAGGGTTGCTGGGTTCTGAACCGTGCCAGGCTCACCTGCTGCCAGGGAAGTGTGTGGGCAGACCACAGTGCAGCTCACACGTTGAGGTCGAGCTGCCTTTGCAGATCCATCCCTGTGCTCTGCATCTTTTCAGGGTGCACTGGTTTAGACAAGGTGTTTGGAAAAGATCAGCACAGCCCTTTCTCTGGGTCTGAGCATCATCTACTGACTCTCCCCATCCCGGTTCAGTGGCTGGGTGGGTGAGGAGCAGCACAAGGTGGTTGTGGGGTTGGTCCTGAGCAGAAGAGGTGGTGATCTGGACCTACTGCCAGTCCTTGAGTCTTGATTCCAACAGAGACTCACATCAGTGTGAGATAGGAGAGGATTTTCCTGATTTATTTTTGGGGTTTCTCTTTCCAAGGACAACTTTGGCAGGAGTGTGAGGAAGAGTGGAGTGTCTCTTGGGTTTGAGCCCAAGGTTGGTAAACGTGGTGGTTAAGTAAGACCAGTTCAGATTTAGGTGGAGGGTGTATTAGAGGTGAGAAGGGACTTCCCACAGCTGCTCTTACGTTGCAGTGCAGGTGGGCTGTCACAGCCCCCTGCCCTCGTGCTGCCTGCAGAGATGCAGTTTCCTCACCTGGCTGCTCTCTCCTTAGAGTGGAGCTTTTTTTGCTAATCCCTGTGCACTAGACACTGCTCATTGCTTGGAGGGATTTGGGACAGAGCCCTTGCTCCCTGAGGAAAGCACTAGGTGTCATGTCCAAAAGTTTAAAAAAAAAACAAAAACCAAAAAACAAACCAAAAACAGGAAAGGAGGGAAAATTTGCATTATTGTGGCTGAGATCCACAGCCTTGGGGTTGCTCCAGCCCTCCAGCACAGCCTGGGCCGTTCCCTGTGGAGTGAGTGGGAACTCCATACCCTGAGCAAACTGGCATCTCAAGCACATGTCATATTTGGCAATAAGTTGTCTGGGAAGCTTGGCCCCTGAACAGATCCAGGCTGATAATGCTGAGCAATCAAACCAACAAAGAAAGTGGTTTCTAATCTAACTTGAAACCCTTAAATTTGTATTTGTTTTAAATTCATGCTGTGTTTTCCCTCTGTGAAGCAGACAGCACCTGCAAGATGCTTAGGAATGGCGACTGTGTCTCTGCTGGGCGATGCAGAAAAGTCCAGGGCATTGCCGTCATGGAAAGCTGTTTTCCCTCCCCTCTGGCCCCATGTGTGATGTGAGATGCTATCTCTGAGAAAGCCTTTACCTTTCTCCAGAAGTGATCCTGCTTCTTGGTCCTGTGCATGCATACAGCCTGCAGGACTCATTTCAGAATTGCCTTTCAGCAAATGCAGGGGGCAAATGATGGTGGGGACATCTGTCCCCGGGGCTGGGACCTGGGGTCATTTTACCTGTGTTCCTCCCCATGGGAAATGAGGATGATTCTTTAGGGCATGATGTCAGAATTTAATAGTCCCTGTGTAGGAGAGGCAGGACTAAGGGTCAGCAGTGGCTGTTGGGGTTGGGATGTGCCTGGTGGGGTCCTGGTGCTGCACCTGCAGCAGGAGCAGAAAGTGTTTGTTGCCAGGGGTGTCTTGGGCCCTGTCCTTGCTGCAGCCAGCTGAAAGAATAGAAAGTCCCATGGTCAGAATTCCCAAGGGAACTGTGGTTTTGCAGAACCTTGTCCCAGTCCTTGCTGCTGCTGCTGCTGTTGCTCACTGATCCACACCCGTATGCGATGCAGGTCTGCTGAGTTTTAATTTGCTAGATTTGCTGGTTGAGGTGCAAATGGATAGAAACTGACTGCAGGGACTTCCAAATTGCCAACACAAAGGCAGGAACCAGCTCTGGTTACCTCTGAATTAACAATCTCACTTTGGGTGTGCTGGGGCCTGTGTTTCATTAGTGTTGGTGTGATGCTCTTGGTATGCACTCTACTTAAAGCTTAATAAAGGCATTTTAGTTTGACACTTAACTGGAGTCTTGCAGTGGAATATACTGTACCACATAAAGAAAATGAAGTAATGCTAAGTGTTAAATAAGCTTTAAAATGCAAAAGGAAAATTTTCTTTTTCTTCTCCCTCAAAATAGATCCACATAGACTCTTGAAAAATTGGTGTGCTCTTGCATCCCTCAGTCATAAAGACTATGCAACAGAGCTTATGCTTATCTCCCACCAAAACCTGCTACCTGAATGGTGCTTGGGAGTACCTTTCATAAAAAATAAATCAGGAGATTAATTTGAACAACTGAGAGTTTAGACAAAACACAGTACTGTTTAAAATAACAAGCTCCAAGTCAGCATTTGGAGTTTGATCAGTTAAAATCGCTGTTCAGTGCTGTCTTTGTATTGCACAATGGCCACCTGTGGGAGAGAACATCTAAATAAGTAGAAGACAGACCTAGTGAGACCAAGAGCATAACAAATACATAATGCAACTGTACATTTATTTACAAGTAACACAAGTTTGAATGCAGAAGCAGCTACTGCTATGTAAGTGTAATGAACTTACAGCTAATATTGTTTCTAATTTCTTTTCCTCCAAAGCTTAATCCTTTTGCCTTGTAATATGTATATTTGATTTTTTTAATGTAATTAGGTTTAACAAAGCATCAGTTGCTTTGTGAGTTGTACTTATGATTGTGCTGGGCCGTTAGCTTTAAGCAGTTTGTGTGCTTGTGTTATTTTATTAAAGCAAAAGTCTTCTTGAGACAAATGCAGTAAAGGAAAAAAATAATATCTTTGGTAGTGTTAAGCAGATGTGTGGTATGCATTTGGAAAATGTCCAATGTCAGTTAAAAAAAAAACAAACAGGCTAAATTGCTTCCCAGAACTGCTCATGTTTAAGGCAGTGGCTTACTCACTCATGCCTAAATAGAAACTTGGGTTCCCCCAAACAGCCTCTTACTCTGCATCTCCTCACCGTTGTACAAGACCAATGTGAAATGAGTCTTGTGTTTTCTATGTTCAGCATAGTATGTACTGTACTTTGTAACGGGAAGTGGCTACAAGTCCTCAAAGAAAAACAAACATTCTAAAACAGCAATAATTACCACTGTAAAGCAAAAGAGCACGTGGGGGAGAGCCCAGGGAGATAGTTAATGAAGGTGATGCTGTTAGGAGCACACTGGCAGCAGTGTGTTCCTAAGGGGTGCTGTTGCACCTGGGGAGCAGGATTAAGTACTAGGGAAGGCCATCAGTCTCTGGAACTGGATGTCACCTTGGCAGAGAACCTGCCCATGTGGGGTCCCTAGAGCTGAGTCATTGTGAGCCCTTATGCAGTGCAGGCTTTTCACCGCAGTTCAGGATGAACTATTGCAAATACCATTCCTGGTAGGAGAGACAGACATAAGGAGGAGCTGTCAGAGTCACACAGGAAGGTAAACACTTATTGCCACAGTCTTGTACCCCAGCATACTCTGCTACTGCACTTCTGGGGCTCAGCAATGGCAGAAAACAGAACCAACCACTCTAATTTTCTGTGAAGTAGGAGTCAGCTCTGTTGGAAAGCTGCATACCATCAAGGTAGCAATGCAAACCGTTCCCCTGGCATGGCAGGGTGTTGAGATGTGTACAAGTTATCCCTTGGTGTGCTTTAGGCTTTTGAGCTCCAGCCTCCAAAGCGTGACCCCGAGGTCTGTCCGTCCGCAGAGCCCCGGGAGCCAGCCAGCTCTCGAGGGACAGCAGGGTGTGCTCAGGCAGGGACAGGCCAGGTGCTCTGGACAAATGACTTGTAGGTACTTAAGTTCTGTTCCTGATGGCCGCTGTAACTGTGAAAATTAACCAGACCTGCTGTGATAAATTTGGTTATATAAGGTTTATTTGGTTAATTTTTTATAAGTGAAAACTGAAAAGATGAAAGAGAATTGTAATATGAAAGCAACTGCTGTAAATAATGTACGAATGAATAAAATCTAAAACTTATGTCAGTTTTTTCCTAAACTGTACTGCTGTCAAGTTACTGATGTGCAGATGGTGCCTGCATCTTTTCCAGCTCCCTAGCTTCAGCATGGGCAGACACCCCTCATTCCTGCTTCCATTGATTATAGGGATATCTTTTTGTGCCTCATGCTTGTCCTTAGATTGTATTTCCATGCTATTCCAGCTCATACTGCCATGTCCAGAAGCTGCACACAGAAACTGTGGAGACAGTCCTGCCATGGGACCCAGCCTGGCCCTGGCCACCAGGCCCAGGGCTGCCACTGCCACCTGCCTGATTGAGTACTCACCCCAAATTCCCCTGAGACCAGAGGCAGCCCTGAGGAATGTGCCACTGGAGCAGAGGACAAAACAAAACCATACAGTGTCTACTCTCTGCCACCAAGGCCATAAGGTGGAGTGAGTGTTATTGAGGAGGATATTTTCACGGTGGGGGTGCATCTTGGGGGTTCCCCAAGCCACACAGGCCCCTTTTTCTTCCCTACACCTCTGCATTACCGTAGGTAAAATCAGCATCAAAGGGTGTTCCCCACTGTTTGTGAAACTTGCACGAGGCTATTTCTCTCCATCTCTGGAGCACCTCTGTGGGGCTGGGAATCACTGACCTCCTGTTTGGGGAGAGAAACGGGGCTCCAGCGTCCAGTCACAATTAGATACACTTGAAGTAAACTGATTGCTGATGAGATAGCCTCTGGGGATGTCTGTTCCTGAAAACCAGTTTCTGGTGGCAGTTATAAATGCTGCAGGAGTGCCCTGCCAGCCAGCAGCTGAGGGACACCTACCCAGCAACACCCCCTGGCAGCCTGGCTCTGGATCCTGCAGGCAGCACCCCCAGGGCCATCATCCCCCCCAGCAGTGCGGGCTGAGGCTTTGGGATGTGCAGGGTTATCTGGCTGAGCAGTCAGGCAGCCATGTGGAACATAAAGTTAATGCCTTTGCCTTGTGGATCTGGCCCCTGTCACTTCCCTGCCGTATCCAGAGGTGCAGACACTGATAGCAGTATCACACTCAGAGGAGGTGAACCCAAAACACCTTCTGGGACTGATAGCAACCTGGGATTCAGCCTGGGGGGAGAACAGCTGCAAAATCATGCATGTGCACGAGCTTTATTTTATATCAGAGCTAACCAAAGAAACACCTCCACCCTTAAATCTGCTTTAGTGAAATAATAGAAAAGTGGCAACAAAAGCTGAGTTGGTTTTAGAAGCTGCTGCAGTGTGGGTGTGCTGTGTGCATTAAAGCACCTCAATTAACTGCTAATTGGGCTCAAACTCTCCACTAACTGGCCACACATTCCTGTCCTGGCCTCTTTCATCCTTCATGGTGAATTGCTTCAGATAAAAAAATCAGAATTCATGGAGACAAGGACTCTGCCTCCATGCCCTGTGTTCCCAGGCACATATTTCATGCTCTGGATGAGACAGGACGTCGTGATCCCTTTCCCTGTTGCTCCCAGCACATCTACCATCTACATACACCTTAGTGCCTCCTAAAAAGCCAAAGCAAAGCAGCAGCACAGGCCCACTCCAGTCTCTCCCCTCTGCCATAAGCATGGCCTCCCATCAGGGGCTTGGTGCTTTCCCAAAGAAAGGAAGAAGGTTGAGGCTGGAACCAGCCAGGGAGGACCCCAGGTCTACCAGCTGAGAACATCCAGCCCAAAAACCTGCTTTTATCTTGGCCAANGTGCAGGAGTCAGCTTGAAGTTTCCTTCATCTCCCGAGACTTTCAGGGAGCTTTCTGTGACATTTCTCTCTTGACTCTCTTAAGCATCTCCCTGGTTCACAACACCCCCCACCAGCCTCTGTTGCACAAATGTAAGTACCACAGTTACCATCTCTTCCATTTTAATAAATAAGAAATCAAAATCCTTATGAGGGTGAAGGTGAGGGTGTCCTGTCTCAAAGATTATTTTTATTGCACCTATTTACAACACTACTGGCCAAATTAGTCAGGAAATCAGCCTATTAGTTTCTTCATGGTAGGCTTTCATTCTTTTCCGTGCTTGATTGCATTTGCAAAGTCAATAAAGTAAATTCAGCACCTCATGTCTGTTATAACACAAGAGGAATGAGCACTGTATAAAGATGAATCTTCTCATCTGGTTTTCAAAGGCAGGGCCAGGTGTATCATGCTCCAAAAAGTGCCCATTTCTCTCCATTAATGACCAGTCCAAGACATGTCTAGACTACCCAGCAGTAAATGTCTATCCTAGAAACACCTAAGGTGAGATAAATCCTAACATGATGCCTCTGTAGAGAAGTTTAATTGCACTCAGAAATCAGGGAAGCTGAAGGACAAACTATCATTTTTTCAACAGATATTCATTGGGGCTTTAAAGGTAAATGGTTGCATACAGTAACCAAAGCTTAAAGACTTAACAGGGAAATATGTTCCTGGTTGTTAAAAAATCACAGGTTTGATGCTGCAGTAAAGAAAAATTACTTGTAAAAACTCAGGTGATCAATAGTGTGGTCCAGATGCCCTGCTTATCTGCACTGTGGTTCCATCTACTAGAGAGAAGTGTGAAAATCAATTGCTCACCACCAGTATTTATATTACAGTCTAATTACTTAGATTTTTTTTTTTTTACCAAGACAGGAAAAAACTGATAGAATAGGGAAAGAATAAGGACCTGCTTTGTGTTTCTCTGCAGAGAGAGAAGTGCAATGGAAGAAACGCTACAGCAAACTGAATTACCTTTCACTCCTCTTTGTTTTATGTTGTCACTCATATTTTATCTTGCAGCAACCCTGAATAATAGCCATTAAAGATCAACATCAGTTTTTCAATTCTGTTGTTTAGAGGCCACTTTGGTTACAGCTGCTGGACTTGTAAAAACAGAAGTTCCTACATCCTTCTAAGCTGAAAGACCTTGTTTCTCAGCAGGAGAGGCTGATCCATATGATGAGATTGAATTCCAAAATAAATTTTTTGTGCTTTTTCCTTTGTGGAAATGTAACAACAACAAAAAACCCCCCAGAAAAGTAAATGCTTAAGTCTTACATGTTGTGACTTCTTTAGGAAGACTTTAAGGAATAGAAAGAAATGCTAGGAGTCACTAGACCATTAAAAATTCCTCCAGGTAATGTGCCCTACAGAGATATTTGGCCAGAGCATCAAGGGGAAGAAGATTCAGTACTGGACTAGGACCCACCAAGTGGGAAGGATGGATCTTTTCCCCACCTTGGGAATTGTCAAAACATCAAAGAATGTTTAAGGGAGGGATGACTAAATGGTTACAGATGCTGTTCTTGGCCTTTGCCAAGGGTGGAAGGTCCCACAGTGATGAACTTCTCCTTCTGCTCTTAAAGCATGAGGTGCCTCAAAACTGTTAGAGAGTTATTACAAGGGGAAGATCAGGCCTTCAAACCCAAAAAGATCACCCCAGGAAATAAATTTAGGATTGGATGCTCTCTTCACATACGGATTTACTTTTCCTTTTTTTTTTTTTTCCTTTCTTTCCATGGATAGAGGAGCTGAGCATTCCAAGAGGCGTTTGTAGGGTTTGGATTGCTTTGGTCTGACAAAAGCCCTTTGCCTTGAATAATGACTTCATGCTGAATGTCAAACCTGCACAAAGAGCTGAATTTTTACTCCTGCCCAGCAGGTGGGTGAGGGGCTCCAAACCCAGGAGACTTTGTGCCATGCCTCTGAAAGCTGAACTCAGGGGTGTGCAGGGGCAGCAGGGCTCTGTCTGCGCTGTCTGCAGCCACCACTGTGGGCACATCCCCTCGTGGATATACACAGACACAAGCGCATGACAGAGAAGCAGTTCTTCCTTTCATTTCAGTGTAGCATATCCAGAAAAACACCACCTAAAATAACTTCAAGGTTAACCACAGGGGAAAAAACACACTGATTCTGCCTCACATTGCAAAGATTAACATTCTGTTCAAAACACTGTCTAATGCAAAAATGATGTCTAAAACATCATTATTAGCCTGCATGCATGTCAATTCATATAAAAACTCAAATATATATATTTTTTCTGTAATGAAGATACCTTTTTTTGCCTAAGAATTATTATACATTATATATTATACACCCAGCTCCCCCACTGAGTCCACTTTAAGAAAGAACCCAACTGGACATCCTCCTTTTGCATTGCCAAGTGTGGTGAATGGAATTCAAATGTCAGGGAAAGTTGTACCCACCTATCCCTGCCTTCATTGCCATTAATTTTGTAGCAGTTAATGCACAGAAGAAAAAAGGTAGCTCTGTTCATCAGATTTTGTTTCAGATAGTGTTGGATGGGATGTCAGTGTCCTGGGAAAAGTGGAGAACTTAAAAAAGAGTGAAGAAAAAAAAAGGAAAAAAATGGAAAAGAGAGAAAAAAAATCAAAGTGATAGCTAGTTCCTACAAATACAATAGTGTGAAAACTTTCAAGTTTGGTTCCCAGACAGGAAAAACTTGTATGGCTGGCACTTGGGTACATTAAACTGCAGAAAATATCCATGATAGCCTATTAAATTTTCACAAGGCTGAGGTGTTTCTCACTGATGGTAGATCTGAACTTTTTATCATTGCAGTATTAGTCTCCTAAGTGTCAATAAATACACCTTGGATTATCACACACCATCTCCTTCAGTCTGGCCATGGGGAGAAGAACTGCAATTCCCCTTCATGCTTCAGCTCTATTGCAGTGTTTAAAACCAGTATTTGAGATTTTGGGCAGCCTGGCAAGATTCCCTCCCTGCGACTTGCAGAAATAGTGCATTTAGTGAAGGCAGGTGCTGTTTTTTTTACACTCCTTCTAACAGAAACACAATAGATTTTGATATGAACAGCAATGCCCTCTAGAAACACAAAGGACATGATTCAGCTGGCTAAACATGAGGATCTACTATCATTTGAGACAGCCTGTGTTTAGATGGTTTGAAGTGAGCCCAGCCAGGCTGTGAGCACTGCTTTGGGAGAGTTAACCAGATGGAGAGGTAAGAAATATTGTTGTCTTCTCCCTTACACTCGTGCTGAGTCATTAAGGTTTATTATATGCTCTGTTTACATGGCAAATGTGAACAAGTCACACAGATACCTTGAGCACTTGCAAGTTATGAAGGCTAAAATATAAATATCCTTTCCCCCTCTGGCACTGTTTGTTTTCCTAGACTCAACATCTGAGACACACAGCTCAATCACATGATTATCTATTATTTCTGTAGTAGCCTTTTAATTAATATCAGTGTCATAACACCTCTGGTCCTAAGAATGTGCTATGCCTATGCCTAATTGAAAAAAAAAGATAGCTTTCAATAGGACAAATAATAGTGAAATGAGCAGGGTACATGATAAAAGGGTTCCTTTGTCATTCATTTAAGCAAAAGTAATCAAAACACTTCACTATGCTAATAAACTGCAAAATTATTCATTGAGATGGCTTGTTCCTTCGTCATGTCATAGTCTCAAAGGATTTGTCACCAGAGCTTCCACACGGATTTTCAGTATTTTTTGCATATGTAAAGAAGTCTTAAGGGAAAACAGTACAGAAGCTCAGGCCCTACAAAAGGCCCTGTCAGATGGGTAAGAGCTGTGAACTTAATACACTTCAAGCATGCTGCTATGGAATAATGTATCTAAGTATGTCCTGTACTCAAAACTCATTTTCAGAAACATATTTTTAAGAGCTGTGTGTTTAAATGGAAGAATTATTTTACCATCAGTTTGCAATAGCCTCATACTCCCTGTATGTTAGCAGCCACACAGAATTGGAGGCTGCAGAGCTCATTCTCCAAGCACTCAGGTGGCTGTCCAGACAGTTTTGCTTGCTGTGATGTCTGGGATTGTGGAAAATCTGTGTTAGGTGAAACTCTAGGTCGAGGTTAAGGAACAATGTTTAAACTTGTTTCTTTGTTCCCTTTCCACTAAATTAGAGAATGTCACACAGATTTCTTCATTTTCATCCTATAGCTAATATGTTTAATAAAGGTTGTGTGATTCTCATGCTGCAGAGGTGAGAAGAAGTTCAAGCTGCTTTCACTGGTGGCTCTTGCTGTGAACAAGGTGCTCTAAACCAGCGTGGCTGCAGCTGCAGAGCATCCTCAGCTCCCAAACATAAATTGGGTTACCTCTGTCCATTGCATGCATTTTAAGAGATGGGCCACAGTATCTTTGCCCCTCTTCACCTCTTTACTTCAGGAATACCCATGGAGTGAGACTTTAAAAGAATTCCTCTGGGTCTGTGAGGCTGTAGGAGGTGTTACAGCAGGGCAGCAATAGTTCAGAGCTTCCCACAGGACCTTCCCTGAAGCAGTCACCTTCCCAAGTGGCTCCTGCAGCCCACACTGTGTTCTCTGCTGTTCCACCATCACTGAGCCACCCAAACTGCACTGAGAGTGAGTTTCTGTCATGGGTGTGGAAGGCATTGCTGAAATTCAATATAGTAACCATTGGTCAGTTTATTGGGACATGAAGTTCTTGGAAGTGAAGTACCTATCAGTGTTATTTTCCTGGCAAAATGTTTTAATTAAAGAAAGCCATTTATTTCCTACTTAATTATTATTTCTGGGAGTGCTACCAGAGTTAGACATTTAAATTGTAAATGCCAAGCATTTTGTCTATCCTGCTCAGCCTAATAAAATCTATTTATGGCTTCTACACACAAACCACCCCAATCATTACAATGCTGGGTCTTCAAAGGGGCTGGTTTGATTTAGTTCCAAAGAGATGAAGAACCTGTGTGGCTCTGGCACTGGAGTCTTTTGTGGTGGATCGTCAAAGGCCACATTCTATGCAGGTGACTCAAGATCAGTCTTTACAGACAAGGCATGTCAGAGTCTAAGGAAAACAGAAATAAACAGACATATAAGACCACTTCCCATAAAATGTTTGATACAGCCTGCCTTGGTAATGGTCTCATGCTTGTGTCCTGACTGGTAGCACTGCCAGAGGCTGCGTTGTCACAGTCCTGTGCCACAGCCTTATGAAATAAGAGCACCACTGACCATTCCAAAAGGAAGTGATCTGAAAACCTTGTTTCTCTGTAAGCAAAAATTGAGATCTATCCCAGCACACACTGTGAGGAGGAATGCCCTGGCCTGTAAGCACTAAGTTGTCTGGAAGAGTAGTGGTGGACAGATGGCTCAGATGAAATTTCAAAGAACCTGAGGCAAGAAATCATTATGCACTTAAAGATACACACTGGGAGGGCTGCTCTAAATTGTGGTTCTTCTCTAAACCTCTTGCAGATGCTAAAATTACAAAGCAGGCATTTGAGATCTTGGATCCCTGCAGTGATTTCCAAGTTCAGCTATCAGTACCAAAGGGTTCAAAACTTTCCTGCTTCTTAATCGTGGGAAGCAGAAAGATAGAGACTTCTTCAGAACATCTCCATGCTTTCTGAATTGAGTCTTTTCAGTGCAGGTTTCCTTTAGGCTCAGTTGTATCTCATGAATTCTGTCATATCACTAGTTTTTGGGAAAGAGAACCCACATTCTTTTCCCCATTTCTCCAAGGCAGGAAAAGGAAATATCTGAAGATTAAACACTTAAGCTACAATGTGAGGTTCATGTAGGCAGTAAAAGAATTTCAGTTCCACAGTTTCCTCCCTATGACTAATGTGTTTAAATGAACCACAAACAGGACAATGTTTTAAGCTGGCAGATTTGAAAATTAAAAAAAAAAAACAAACAAAAAACCCCACAAGTTAAGAAAGAGACTTTAATTTTGCTGAGGATGAATGTCCTTGGAGTAAGGAGTAAAAAAAAATGTTATTGGCAACTGTTAGGTACAGAAGTATCAATGAGCAAAAAAAGCAGGAGGTAGAGTGGGATGGGGAGTGAATAACACCTGCTGCCAAGAGAATTTATTGAAATAACTGAAATATGAGGAATCTAGAAATGAGTTTTAAGGCTAAGACATGACATAAAAATAGCTTAAATGCCCACCCTTGTGTCAGAAGATGATGGAGGGGAAGCAGGGACAAGAAAGCATATTCCTGGCTCTGTACCACCAGTGTGGAACATGAAGAAGGATATGGAGGATCCATGATGCAGAAGTGATGAAAAAGTGGAAAGCCTTCCAGTCCAAGGGCAAAAGGCAGAGATTTCACTGGGGTGTACCTATGGGCAAAGACATATTTTGAAACATGAAGTATTACCTGGATTGAAGACTGGAGACAGAGGCCAGGCTTTTCTGTGAGATCCAGTAATTTGGAGGCTGGACAGTCATGCCTTCTTTTTTTTTTGTCTCTCTCTCAGGGCAAATATTAATTCGTTCAAATGCAGTGGCCAGCCCCAAGAGGGAGCACAGAAAGCTCCTCAGCAGAACATCCTGTAGTCTGGTGATTTGTGCATTCCTCTGGGTGGTGGATGCTGAAAGCCTTTCAGGGAGAAAGGTTTCCTACCCTTTGTAGATTAAAGGACAGGAGCAGTAGCAATGTCCATTGCTCTGACTGCCTTTAGAAGGCAGGAACAGCCTCCTCAGTGTTAGAACAAAAAGCCGTGGATATCAGTCACAAGGAAGTGGATCCCAGAAGCTGGCACTTGAACTCCAGAGGGGCAGAATCAATCACTTCCCTGTGCACAGGTTTTGGGCAGACTGCTTGGATATTCAGAGGACTGGCAAACAAGGGACAGGTGCTAGGCACTTAATGAAGTTTGGAGTGTATACCTGTTCCTAAAAATGCTGTGTGACACCACCAAGCTCTATTCAAATGCATCCAAATGTTCAGTTATCACTAGCATTCTTTTTAAAGACTTGTTTAACATCTTCTCTAGTTATAACTTGTGAAATTTAAGCCCCTCTCTTCCTGTTCTGTCTCCAGGGGACCTATGGAGCAGTTCACTGCCACCTTTATGGCAGCCCGTCTCATACTGGATGAATTCTTTTAGATTTCTCCTCAGTCTTCTCAAGGTTAAATGACTTAAATTCTTGCAGCCTTTCCTCACAGATGGTATTGTCTATAGCTCTGATCACTCTTGTTGGTCTCCTGTGGATTCCTGTTGCTCCATCTATTTTCTGAAAGGCACTTCTGAAAATTGGGCAGGGCATTCAACTGAGACGTTGCTGGGGCTGAAGCAAGTTAAGGGATTGGTTATATCATTTTGATCATTCTACCTTCAGATCCCCAGGTCCTTTCCTGAAATTGATACTTAACTAGCTGTTCCCTACATTTTAGGAAATATGTTGCCTACATTTGGGTAGCTAGCTGTTTTTGCTTTTGTGTGAAGCTTCGCATTAATCCTTACTTCTTTATATTCATCTTATACCACTATTGTGTTGTGTCAAAATCCTTTTTGAATTATAAACCTGTTGGCCAGAAGGATTTAAAACAAGATTTCAATTCTACAAAGGCAATATAAACAGAATTCAAGACCTTCCCAGGAAAGAAATATATGATTCATTGTCAGAAAAATATTTGGTTTGTTGTGCAATGATAAATGTCTGCCTAGACTGGAGGTGTAGGATGAATTAAAGAGGTTTTTATTAACCTGATTTCCAGGGATGGAATGTGTTAAAGGATATGGATAATGCCAGGAGAAGGTTAAATTTTAGGTCAAATATGAGAAGAAGTGGAAGAACTAAAAAAACTTCAGCTCCAGAAGAAAAATCAAATATATCACAAGCCATAGTATCAGAAGCAGCCAGAGAGTTTGACTACAGCCCAACATTTACAACACCTTTTTAACCTCATCTGAGACCCACAGAGGCCCCAAGGGAAAATGTTGACTTCTCCCAGCTCATATGTTACAAAAGCTCATTATATTTAAAGGAAAACCTCCCTGGGAAGCTTATTTAATTTAACATCATGGTTCAAGTGAATGGATGGGAAGATAAACAGAGATGGGGATTGCTGGCAGGCCAGTAGGGTGGCTCAGCTTTCAAACTTCTGCAGAATTTATTCATTGTGAAGAAATGAAGTTCTTAGAGGTGTCTTTCACATGCAGTTTGGAGTCAATCATCAGCCTGAACCAGCTCTGGGACATAGCTTAGAGTTAAAAAGAGAGGGGAAAAAAATTCTGGCAGAAGTACTGAGGACACTTTTCTTCTTCACCTAACCAGATACCAATAAAACATTTAGGATAAATCAGCAATTAACTAATTTCTGGACTCAGCTGGATGTGGACTAATGGATCATTGCAAAGAGGCCAAGTAACCCAGGGAGATATTTAATTTTGTCTCATCCAATTCTGTAGAGGAAGGCAGTGTAGCAGGCAGCAGCTACTCGTGGGGAGGATGGAGGTTGATTCTCAGGAGCCTGTAACTACAGTACTCTGTTTAACACACAAATTGGAAAATGGGATTGTAATCTGATGCATGACACTTTTGAATAATTAGATGTGAGAAATTCAGTGTGCACAGCAGATGAAGCTGCCAAAAAATGTGGGGGGAGGGGGGAGAGGGGAAACCAGATAATTATAGTCAATTTTTGATATCCTGGAAAAATTGATTATGAAATGAACAACTTCAGTAAAAATATAGTTAGCTATATAACATTCTCCAAAATGCCATAAGTGCATAAATGTCATGTCAAATGGCAGAGAGGAGTGAACTGAGGGCACAAAGATGAAAGGTAAAAATATAAGCATTTTTAAAAAACTTGTGGACAACTAATAGTGAGATTTTTACAAGAAATAATAACAGTATCTATGAAATGGGAGGAAAGATTAGCAGTGGAAAATTGTCAGTGTAAGAAGCAAAAGTTGAGGAAGAAAGAAGCTAAAAATTGTCCAGCTAATTAACCTTGAAGGGAGAAGGTGACATGGAGAAGTGCACAAAAAATGTGCAAACATTTGCTGGAAGCTGGACCTCCACAATTCAAAACACAAGCAGACAGCATAAAAAATTGCCTGGACTTAGAATAGGTAATAACGTGCTTGATAATAAAAAAGCGACTTCCAGAAACAGGTGGTAGAAGTGTACTTCAAATATCTCTCAA
The DNA here is from genome assembly GCA_008694505.1 of Cyanoderma ruficeps. NCBI lineage: Eukaryota > Metazoa > Chordata > Aves > Passeriformes > Timaliidae > Cyanoderma > Cyanoderma ruficeps. Next base: position 39,019,861 of record VZDJ01007747.1, on the reverse strand, counting down.
GAGAAACAGCTGACCAGTGACAACAGTCTGGCTGTTATGTCCAGAAGGGGTGAGCTGACTATTAGGCTGGGGATGTTTCCCAGCAAGGCAAAGACAGGGCACAGTTGAAACTTATTTTAAACCCAGAGATGCACTCTCTACTAAAACCATTGCAGAATGGCAGAAAAAATGATTCCTTTCCACTCCCTGAATGTTTCTGACAACGTGCTAATACCAAAAGGAAGTATGCCAGCCAAAAGTGAGCCTGTGAGCCAGGGAATATAGTAAATGCTGGCACAGAATGAGGCAACACAGGTGGGAAGGCAAATCCCAAAACATTTCTGGGGCTTCTTCTGGAATGGCACTATATCCTTCACGTGGTGCAGCAGAAGGTTTGAAGGGAATTTCTGGTTTGTCTTCCACCCAGGTGATTGCTGTTGTCTAACTGAGGAATGACATAGGACCAAAATTCAGGTTGGATGGCACCTTGGGAGGTCTCCAGTCCAACCACCTGCTCAAAGTAAGGTGAGCTATGAGGTCAAAAAGAGGTTACTCAGGAATGTGTCCAGTCTGGTCTTCTAATGGTGAAGCAAGAAAAGATGTTTCAGGCCACTGAAGAAATATATCAAGAAACTATCATGCAGCCTTGAACCTGTTCTTTGGCCTCCTTTTTAAATCAGATTAAACAAGAAATGAGAGAAACAGGCTTTGTTGACTCCCAAAAAATTAAATTAGTTTATTTTTAAGGGTTTTTTCTTAATCATTACCATGAACAAAACTATGTCCTGGATGATCTAGTAGATTCAATCTCTTAATCTCCTCTTACTTTTCAAAAACTCACACCTTTTTTCTCCCTCCATGTTTAAAATATTGTGCTCACATAAAATCTGAGGCCAGTGTTTGAGCTGTGGTTATTATCAAGTTGGACCAGCACTGAAGATCAGTCCTGCTGTCCCACAGTTGCAGGTGGACATTAGAAGATTTGTGAACAGGGAAGTATTGGCCGTGCCATCCCGCGCAAACACCAGCGAACAGCTGAGCTGTTCCATCTCCTACAGACACTAAGTTAAAGTATTTTTAAATAGTTCTCTTTCCCCACTACTTCACATGGCAAACAAAGATATTTACAAATGATCTAAAGGAAGACTCAGGCCATCAAAGACACACCTGAAATTAAACCCAGACACAAATCAGTTCAAAAGGGTGTTATTACTGTGTTCAGAGAATCAATTAATGAAACTCCTGCTCACAAAGGTTATCTGAAACTAAGTAAACCAGCTCTTTCCCTCTGCCCATCTATTCTGTGATTTCCCATGCTTACTGATCAGTACTTTTGTAGGGTTTTGCAATTCAAACAGAAGTTTTTATTTCTTGCTCTCCCAGTACCTCTTTGCAGATTGTGAGGAAAAGGGAATCATTTTAGAGATCAAATTGAGAGCTTTAAGCATGGAAAAGTGCTCTTATGATTGTTCCTGCTCAAGCCTAACCGTGTTTTAAAGACCCTTTCATGCAGAACCAAAATAACCTGACAAGGTGGTTATTTATTTTAATAAGAGTCTTGAGTTCTGTGGTGTGAAATTATTGTGCCACCCAAAGGAATTCGAGGCAGTCATCAAACACTGAATATTTTTACCTATATTTATTTGGGAGGAAATCTGTGGTCAGGACTGGCCTTGCTTCCTATAATGGCTCTTTAGATTCAGACCTTGACTAAGGATTGGAAAAACCGCACTGCCCAGATTTTATGATTATACATAGATCGGCATACAAGCGTGGTAATACTGATGCCTTGTCCTCTGGAAATTGGGACATGAATGTTGGGACATGTCATTGGGAAATGAATTGCAAACACTGTTCTTTCTCAAGTGGAGAAAACTTTTCAGTTTCTTTACTGGAGAATCTGGAGCACTGGAATAATATCCCAAGTTCATGGTATGTATTCTGCAAGCTGGGGGGACATGAACTTCAAGTCTCAAGACTTGGTCAGCAACAATCCTCCAAAATTATGCCAGTTTCCCTTTTGGCCTCACACTAAAGTATACATCCTAAGAAAAATACACAAGGTGAAAATCAGCTAAGAAGGCCAAAAAATGATTATTTCCTCATATAGTAGGAAGGTTAGCAATGCAGCCTTAGAGAAACAGGACTTAGTTAGTAGAGGCCTCCCAAAACGAGCAGAACTGGTGAAAGAGATGAGACAGTAGAACATTTCACTTATTCAATGCCTCTTCAAACACAGAGGGCTTGAAATAGCAAAAAGCACAAGAAAACTTGTGCAGCCTCCTCTCTGCTGGAGGGGTGGGATCAGGGCCCCTGCTCACAGGACCTGGCACGGTGTCACAGCCATGCAGGCTGGATCCCCTGCCAAAAAGCTGACCCCAATTAATATGCAGAAGGTTCTGTCTTTGCTTACATGATCAATGCCAGTTTTATAAGAATCAATTTTTAGAAACTACTGACTCAAGTCAGCTGATAGGTTATGTATGATTAATAAGAAAAATAAGAAAACAATGTTTAATAGTTTAATGGCTTTAAGTGCAAAGTAAAATTATTTAATTATACAAATTAAAAACTCTGCAAAGTCCTTACAATCATACAGTTCTAAAATTTAAATTTTATTACTGTGATAATTTGATGTCTAATGCTGAAACATACTGAACAACCCTTAAAAGTTTTGTGCTTGACTTCAACTTCTGAATAATTAGTAGACTTCAAGGACAATTTCATCTTCCATGAGCAGAGAGACAGAATTTGTAAAACAGTAATGTTATGAAACAAATCTCATTGAAGAATAAACTCTACAGAAAAACACATTATTAATAAAAAATCCAAACATTGAAGTTAAAGCCTGAATCCTAAAAAGAACAAGACTGAATCCTAAAATTTATCTAAACAATATTTATCATTATATCAGTAATAAAAATAATAGATTAGGGAAAACTGTAATAATTTGTCTAAGTAGGCTAAGGCCACTGTGTGAACTCAGTTTGAAATTAACTGAATGGACAAAATCTCCTTATTTTTAATACATCTAGGCTTCTAGTTTTGTTTACCTGTTTTGCTTCAAAATTCTAGATAAAAATTAAGTTCATTAACTCTTTTTCTAAGTCTGAGGAATGGGACATGTAATATGTGATGAACACCAAGCAGCTGCATTCTACTCACAAAATACAAAATAAGCTGAACACAACAGTTAAGCATCTGACACAGTAGAAATACTGCCAGCTTATAAGTATTTTTACACAAGCACTTCACAAAACCTTTAACATTAAAGTCTAAACATCCGTGTAACTCAAATATATTTGTGATGCTCCCAAAGGGTTAATACTGTCTTGTTTCATTTCTTACATGTAGTAATTTAGCTGTGAACAAAAGCAGCTCCCTGCTGGATACCTTGGCTAAAGGAAACACAATGAACTGGTAAAAACCAGTTTTATCTCACTGCTGTTGCCTAGGGCTACAGACAAAATGAAGTAAAAAAATTCACATGCAGAGTATTAGGTGCTTATGAAAGATCCAGCAGCGCTGTTGCCTAGTGATTCAGCGAGGAATCAGCACAGGCCAATGAGGTGTTTGGGTACTGAATAACATCCCCAATGACTGCTTTACATCTCCTGCAATTCTGTCATACACCCCCATGATTTCCCAGTGGTGAGAATCACTTTCAAGGGAACCTGTCAGGAAAAAAAAAAAATTAAACAAATAAACACATCACATACAGCAAGATTACTATTTTTGCTTTTCCCTTTGGATGTTGATACTGATCTAGATTACCTGCCTATCCAATATGAAATGTTCTTAATTTCTATTAATATTCAATTATTGCTACAATTCTGATAAAAATACCTTAACAATTTAAACTAACCCTTAGTTTTCAAATTGCAAATACATGTTACTGAATTGCAAAGAATACACTAAAGCAAAATTAATCTTATGCTTTTAAAAGAGCTACAAATGATCATTTCAATATTTATCATCAGCAACTTTGTCAGCAATGCATAAAGATATTAGGGGTTTTTTACCCCCCATTTTCAAATTCTGGGGTATTTTTATTTTGTTTTGGTTTAATTTCAGTTTGTTTTGCAGTTCCTGGTGTTCTTGCACACAGTAGATTTGTTGACATGAAAGCTGTCTCATTAGCATGGACTATATTTTTTGGGGAAAAAAAAAAGCTACTTCAAAGATAAAGCATCCTTTACCTCAAAGAAGAAAAAGAGATCTCTCCCCATTAAGACTATATGTGTGCTCTACTTTAGTGACATTTTGTCTCCATATTAAAAAATAATATTCATATTAACCAAGCACATAAGACATATTTAGCTGAAGTGAGTCTGCTGAAGGAGAGCAGGAGCATTTCACAAAAATCTTTTCATCTTCAACATCTCTAATCCTAAAAGACATTTTCCTACTGTATAGAAGGGTAAACAACATGAACAAAAAAAGACTTTTTTTTAAAGATCACTCTCAATTTCTTCTCTGAGATCAAACTTTATGTTTTCTATCTGGCCTCTGTCATTGATCTCTTTTTGAAGCTTCAGAGGAAGGTGAAGTATCTTCATGATGGATGTAGTCTAACGTGCTGCACGAGCAAAAGTATGTCAGGACTCCTGCAGTAATTTGCTTAGGGAAAGGGTAATGAAATGTGTATCTCCCAATACTTCTACTGCCGACTAAAGTCCTAATCTTTGAAAGCCCCAGAGAACTACTTATTGTCCAAGAATGTGTTTCTTTTCACCTATTAAGGCGTAGTTGATGTTTAATGGAGAATTACTGTTCTCATGGGAATGGCACATTGAATCCAGCTGTTTAATACATTGGGGTGGATTTGTCAGTGAGTGACAGTAAAACACCTCAGACAGATGTGAATAACAAGATATGTCCCATTTGTCCACAGGACATTGAAACCTTCTGCCACTTCATGGTTAGTCTGAAAAATGTAACACTAAAATGATATTATACCCCTGTAACTATGAACACTCTCAGTAACCATGTAAACATTTGTCTTTCTTAGAAACCTAGTACAGTACTCATATTTATTTCATGACCATGACTGCCTCAGACAAAGTATGAATGTTGTTACCTCTGAAAAAGGCACCAAAAAGTCTCCTAAAACTAGCCATAAAGGACTATAGTGTTGCTATTCACTTTATATGCCACCAACATTACCATATTTGATTATTTTTAAGAACCTCATAACAGCATGAATTCCAGGTATCTAATAGAGTAATTTAAAAAGAAAATAATGTAATATACCTTGAAAACCACTCTGGCTTTTTTTTCCCCTCCCCCAAGGAATTTGTAACAAAAGAAGAAGGGCAAACACAGGTGTACAATGTAAGCAACCTACAGAAATGCAGTTTGCAAAGCTCAGGAGTATTAGTGCAAGAAATTTATAATCCCAGTGTGGCCAAAAGGTCTCACTCGACCATACATGGTAAACAGGAAGGTAAAATCTTACAAGGGTTAAGTGAACAGTGAGGGGGGAAATCAGTATGGGAAGCAGAAAGAGTGATTTAGATTTTGGATACCCTTCATTATCCTTTCTCAATTTTTGTGGGAAGGATGGGCTCCCTAAGGACCCACAAAGGGTCTTGTAACTGCAACATCTCCAGAGAAAGCCTCACAAGGTGGCTGGAATGCTGCAATAGATATAGAAGATCTGAAGGAAGAAATACAAGACAAATTATCACGTAGCTTTGTTTTTCAACTGTTTCCCTTAGTGCAAGTCTGTATGTTGCAACCATTTCTGAAATAATTAGAATAAAGCTGTTTCTGTCCCTGAATCTTGTTGGGTGTTACTGCTGAGTGAGTGACCTGGCAACACCAAGTACTCCATTTGTCAGGAAACTGGAAACACTTGGGCTGTTGCTCACTGAAGTTTAGGGATTCCCAGGAGCTTTAGTCTTTTAACAAACAACAAAAGCTGCGCAGTAAGCTGCAATGATGGATACTAGTTTTGTAGAGAGGAAAACATAATTCTTTTATAACATAATTACAATTAGGTCCAATACATAGATAGCTGTGTAGTTATCTGCTCACTTTTTACAGATGTTGGTCTGGTAGATGATTACCTCTAGCAATGCCCAGCGATTTTGTCTGCTTTGTGTGTTAGGCATCCACACAGATATGCTAAATAGACCCATTTTCTAAGTGAAAATTACTGAAGAAAGATCTTTTGCGATATTTTTTCAGCAGTAATGAATGCCTGGCACATCTAGAAAGCCTATTAAAGGGACATATTTCTCACTCTACCACAACCCAACAGAAGTTTCATGGCAATGAATGAAATAGATTTTAAAATTACCATATGCATTGCTACAACAATCTCACTTTCCAAAAGGGAGTATAGTTTCTTTCAGTTATTTTCCTTTGGAGCTTTTATAGTAATTTGAAAAAGCAATTACCGCAAATATGAAAATGAAACAATTGAAGTGAAAAGCAAAATAGTTGTTTCTAGATTCCTAATATGATGATGATGATGTACAAAGCTAAATATGCCTGAGAAAGAAGTGGAAATTCAAAATTGTCCCTACCTTCAGTGGCACTTCCAAGGCTGTGGTTTGCTGCAGGGACTCCATTGTTCTTTTTACCAGTGCTGTAAAGTAAATTTGAAAACCTACAGCTTTGTTTTCCATGTTAGAATCATTATATATATACATATATATTAAAAATTCATTTTTTATATTCTGCTATATAATACCTGCATTTCTACATTAAAAAATTACCATTTACAACTTTTTCAGATTATTTTAAAGGGATATTTTATCTCTTGTGAACAGTTTAATTTCTTCTTTAAAATTGAATTTTAGGGTAAAATTTCCAGAATTATTTAATTTACATATCCCATATATAAAGAAGTACAGCACTACTACGTTTCATATAAAGGTATATAGAGCATGTGTGAGTGCTCAGTTTTCAACTTCACTACTCATATCTATCTGTCTGATGACAGTTTACATATTCTAAGTTTCTTGTGCGAGCATAAAACTCACTTAAAAGAAGAAGCTGGGAAAAAAAGCCCACAAGAATCTGAACTTTTAAAAATATTTTATCCTTCAAAGTGAAAACATCAGAGCCATGTTTTAAAAAATCATCCCTGTGGGATAGTGGAGCTGTAAGGATTCTAAACAATTAAACTTCAGTATAATTCATGTAACTTAACAACTCATCATGCCATAACACTATGCTCACTATTACTGTGCAAATGCATCGATAATTATTCCAAATCAATCATTTGGGATCAGATTTGTCATCACTGGTCCTGCTAATTAGTGTTTTGGTCGACAAAGATTGTTGCTTCCACACATAGTGTTCTAATAAAAATTAAAGAGAGATTCAATGGATCAACAGCTTTTAAAAAGGAAGACATTTTTGGCTAGTGAAAGTAAAGCAGGAATACCAGGTGGCCCTGGAACCTGCACTGCTCCGACAGGATGGATGACTGAATAATGAATGTTGTCTTGTGCCTCATAGACCTGAGAAAGAGCAGGGTCTGTGATAGGAGCTGGTAACTGCTAGAGTGAAACCCACATGATTACTGAGCAGCTTCCTTTGAAGTTATCCCTCACTGCACATCACAGTTCTTTGGCAGCTGAGGTTAGAGGCAAAGGAGCAACAAGAACTCTAAGAAGCTGTGGATGTTGTTGCTCTGGCTGCCAAAACCTTTTCTAATGATGCCAGCAATGAAGAGCAGTCTGTAATGTTTTGTGTCATGTCACTGACACTGAGGCTGGCCTGATAATGATGATGAGGATAACCAGCTTCTGCCTGAAGAGTGCTCAGACCGTGCTTGCTCACTCAGATCTCTGTGCTAATGAGCTGTCATAAGCTTTTCACTAAGTCCAAATTATGCAGTAACTCAAAATATCAGCAGATCAAGTGCCAAAGCTGAGGAAACGAAAGACATTTGTTGACACAGATCTATGTACAGTTACACCTGTAGACTTGGTTCATGCTAGATTTGAGGTAGTTCATGGTCCAGTGTGGGACAGAGCAACATTTCTGGAGCACAGGAAGAAACATTGCAATTCACAGATTGTGAAAGGAGAAGTGCTGGCCTAAATAATTACTAATTTGTAACCCAGTCCAAGTCAACATGGCTATTAATAGAGGAGTGTTGGACTGCCTCTGACTTGAGAAGCCCACTCTGAATTTCAACAAGCTGTCAGCTCCAGGAGGTCAGCAGTGCAGCAGATGCTGGGGCATCCCAGCCATGTGGGATGTCTTCAGAAGGCTCAGTGTGTTGCCAGTCAGTCTTGGGTAAACATTTTTTTCAAGCTATGACTGCACAAAACTTTTGAGAGGATAACACCTGAATTCTGCACGTCTCATGCAGAATCACTCACCTCTGATGTTCCACCAGACACTTATGAAGGGCACACTCAAGTCTGTGCAGCTTGACATTTTTTGTGTTGTTAGATAAATAAACAGTAATAGAGCATTTGGGCAATGAGAGGAATAGGTCTTCTTGACAAAATGAGTTCCAACAAACAGTAAAAGATGGAGCATGAGTCAGTAGCATCACTTCCTGGGCTGAAATATGTGAGTGATGTGATGAAGGTTGCAGCCTGCCTATGCACTGAGTTAAACCTGCCTTCCCCAACTTCTCTAGACCTCTGAATTTGACTAGTTTTGTCCGATTTACTGTTATCCCCAAAAGGGGATTCATGATGGCAGCAATGACTGCAACAGCTTTCTCTGTTGGCTCACACACTTTTCACTCTAAAGCATCTGGCACAATCAGAATTCTGCTGTATTCTTAAATACTCTTAATTTTAAAATGCACAGATTAAAGTGGCCACATCACTGAACAAACCCAATGGTTCCTCATTCACTTTGACAACCATTAAAAACCTCTCCATGGGCTTGTTTCATTTTCTTCCTTTTTTTTCTGCCAGTTCAGCTCCCTGTTCTCTTTCTCATGTCAAACTGACTTCTCTATCCAGAGTTTAGTAAAGCCGTTGATTTCAAGCAATCTGAAGTTGTTGTGCCTGCATTTCAGCCTTTTGAAACCACTCCTTCGTAAATATCAAGAAAAAGCAGCTGGACTGCCATTCCTGTTCAGTGGTCTGCTAAGACTGTAAACAGTGAAGAAGGAAGCATTTAAACTACATTACATCTTGGCACAAAAATAAAAAGGTACAGTGGCTGAATACACTTAGGCTGGAAATTTAAAGTTCTAGATTTTGGAGAGACAAAATTCTGGAACAGTCCTTAGTGGGAATAATTTTTCATATGAAGATGATAAATTATAAGAGAGACCATATGGCATGGGGGTATGTAATCACAGGAGAGGTTCCCTTTAGTCCCATGTACATAATATCCGATTTTCCCACTACTTTCTCAAATTTCCTTGAAAAATTCCCCTTTTCTCAAGGCTCAGAATAAACAATCAGACATACACAACTATATCTTCTTTATCTCACATACGTTTTAGAGTGTAGTCACTAAAAAACAGACCCACAGTGTTTAAATAGATCTGTCTCTACCACTCTTAATTTTTTGCTTATTTTCTAAGATTTAGACTGGAGACTTTGGGGAGATAATGATTATTTCTGTTCAGTCAGGAATCTAGTATATCTGGGGCACATAAATTATTAATTTTAAAATGTTCCTTTACAGCCAGCCATATACTGCAATGGCATCTGTAAAATGCTGTTCTCCCAATCTTTGCAAGTTATCTCTCAAAACCCATAGTCAGCAATTAGGAGAGTTGTTGATTATACTCATCTTGAAATGCTTTGTAAGAGCTAAATATGCATGCTAAAATATCATGTATAAAAGAAAATGGTGACAGCAAAGTTAAAAGACTATAGAGGAGCTGAAATTTTAACATAGGTTTTAACATACATTAGATTTTCTTGATACTGACCAGAATAAATATGCTTATTGAAAGTGCTGTGAATAGGAACAAAGATAAGACATGCATGCCTGCTGTGGAACAAAAGCTTATTTGTCCCTATCGAACTGAAGACATTTTTCAAGTCCACTCACCTATGAAATTATGACTCTAGAAACATGTCAAAGCTGGCCAGACATATGATCTATGGAACAGGGATTTTTGCAAATTGAAAGCTATCTAGAGGCATCTTTCGTTTACGCACCAGTGTTTTTCAAGTTAGAAAACGGCAGCTTAGAGGACAGAAAATGACACTAATGACTTGTGATGACCAGTTCATTCTTTTGTTCTTCTGTTAAAGCAGTCCCCTTCTGAACATGTGTACATTTTTATGCAGCTGCCTCAGTACCCAGTAAGCATAAAATTGTAGCAGAATAAAGCGAAATTTAATGTAATTTGTATGTGAGTCAAAAATCTGTATTGGCAGATGTAAAAAAAAAAAGTCTAAGATACTGCTCTTTAGGTAGCAAGTGATCTTAATACCAACATAAATAGGTTTAATTTATATATATATATATAATTTTATTTTATTTTATTTTATTTTATTTTATTTT
>VZDJ01007747.1:38901305-39009413 GCA_008694505.1 Cyanoderma ruficeps | reverse complement strand
TTTTATTTTATTTTATTTTTGACTGATCGTTTCAGTGTTCTTAAATTTAAGGTAATTTCAGCTGAAATATTTTATACCTGGTAAAATATTAGAAAAATTGCTTAAAACTCTACATTGTACATGTACCAAAAATAAGAACAGATGCAGAAATTCTTTCATTCTATCAATACTGTATAATTATAAATGAGTTCTAAAGACAAACCCTTTAAAATTACTGTAATGCACTGTGATATTGAACACAAAGCACTGGAATACATGTATTTCTACAAAAAGACGTTATTTCAAGTACCAAGTAACTTTCATTTAATTATCACTAATGGATGCAATCAAGCAGACAGGCATGGAAGAATCCACAGTAATTGCCACTGGCAAAGTTCATCTTTCAAACCCACCAGCTATTTATTGCACACACATTAAAAGCCAGATTCTACAGTTGTATCTACAGGTATCCCTGCACTGTAAAAAAAAAATAAAAATTGCTTTTCTTCACTACAGAGTGTATTTCCCCTTTTATATGTAATGCGTTCAGCATAATCCAAGGGTTTGCATTTCAAACATAACATGGAGCACCAGTGTGAGAAACAGTCCCCACAAAATGAAAAATCAGGTTCTACCATTCCTAAATACTCTTCCAGAGTCTCTACACAAACTCACAATCAGATTTGGGGACAGACTGTCTACCTGATTACACAGACTTCAGGATGCAGAGATGCTGAGCCTTCTCAGATTCAAGAACCCAGTTTTTGGCATTCCCACAGTATCATCTGCCTTTCTGCTTCCTGGGCTGCTGGAGTGCTCAAGATGTGAGGAAGCCAGACAGGCAAGCTGGCCACAAACCAGGCAGATTATTGATGGTAAAGCTGAGAGTCTTCTGCCCAAGCCAAACGAATTTCTGCCAAATGTTTTGATTTGAACTTTCCAAGCACCCTCTAATAGGAAATTAGGATTTTTAAAAAGCTCTTTTGCTGTCATGTTCTTGCCCTAAACAGAGAATTGAGGGAAATAATATGCCATATCTTTGATGAAAATTGCACCATTCTGAGTAGTATGTGCTTCATTGTATTTCAAAGTATGTCAAAGCTTGGGCAGTAAAAACCTTGTTATAAATAAATGATGTTCTGCCTTGTCCATTTAGAGCGAACCATATGTGTACTATAAAACTGTGGGCGATGGATCCTTTTTGAAGAAGGTATTCTTCCAAAATAGATAAGACCTTGTGATGACCCACCTCATGCAGTACTTTGTGCAGAAGTAGATCTAGGAAAAAAAGAACACTTCTTTGCTTGCCTCTTATTTATTAGATCCAAAAGATTCCAAATCATTTGTGCATTATTAGATGCACTAAAAATGGGATTTCTGTGTATTGAAAAGTCACGAAAATTCTTATTGGAGCATATGAAATCCCAAGCAAGACTAAAGAAAGTGCCAGTATTATGATTCCTTGTGGCAATTTTCAGCCGCCATTCAGGAGAGTCTTAGAAGCAAAAGGACATTTTAATGTTGTGAAGCAATTCAAAAGAGACTCTTTCATCAGGGAAATGCTGCTGAGAAGGCTTATTTCTTGCACTATGATCTAATGAAATAATTCTATCTACCTTTATGTCCTTCATTTTTGAATCTTAAAAATATTTATGTTTCATGTCCATTCTACAAACAAGAAAAAGGCGACAAATATTTGTTGCTGCTTTCCTGAAAAAGTAGATCAGAAACATGACTGGAATCAGAATGCAAAAATGCTGAATAGTAGGCCAGTACTTCTTGGATCACATTAAATGCAGTAGAATAACACAGCACTGAAGTGTAATCCATTAAAACCCTCAAACACTTCTCTTTAGCTTCAAGTCCACGTCTTTCCCTTTACTGAGCTTTGTGACTGTACAACTGAGATTTCTCTCTGGATCATTAAACTGCAGGCTGGAAAATGCAAGTCAGCAGATTCTTTAATTTAAAGTTTCTGAATGGACAAAAGCTCATTAGATATGTAAAGACAAAGCTGACAGCTAAAGAATATTGGCAAATAAAAGTAAGAAGAGTGGGGATTTTGAAATAGGGTGAAAGAGTTTTAGGTAAAGAGATGAAGACCATTTTTGGACTCTCAAAATGCTTAAGTGAATTAGGAGCACACATCCTACTGACACTTCTTTGGTTTAATCCTCAGATACCGGATCTGTTACCTCACTTAGGTATTTCAGCTCCTGAAATAATTGGAAAAGATTAGGAGAAAAGAGTGCTCCTATTACGTTTCATCTGAAAGGAATCTAGGTCAACTGTTCTCAGGCTGCTCTGTGATGTGAACTGAAACTGTTCACACCATGGTCTGGGACAACAGGGAGATCTGCTTCAGCAGTACTTCTGACTGGAAGTGAGATGCCAGTGCACCCTTTTCTGCCTATTCAGATCAAATGAAATTCTCACTAATGACTGAAGAATCACCAGCTTTGGACCCTTTTAAGACATCTTGGATTAGTTCTTCTACCAGTAGCAGGGCTATTTGCAAAATACAGAGTCAAGGAGGTTGAAAGGAACCTTTGGAGGTTACCTGGTCCAGCCCTGCTGCTCAGAGGGGCCACCTTGAGCTGGTTGCCCAGGACCTTGTCCAGATGGTTTTTTTTACATCTCCAAGGATGGAGACTCCACAACCTCTCAGGGCAACTTGTGCCAGTGCTCAGTCACCCTCAGGGTAAAACAGTGTTCCCTGATCTTCAGAGGGAACATTTTCTGTTTCAGTTTGTGCCCATTGCCCCTGGTCCTGTCACTGGGCACTACCACTTCCTCTATGCCAACTCCCATAAGATATATACATCAGTAGGATCCCCTGAGCCTTCTCTTCTCCAGGCTAAACAGACCCAGGTCTCTCAGCCTGCCTTGATTGAACAGCCTGCCTTCATCATCTTTGTCAGTCTTTGTTGCACTTGCTTCAGTCTTGTACTGGGGAGATGAACCAGAACCAGATGTTGTACTCCAAGTAAGGCTCTCTCAGTGATAAACAAAGAGGAAGGAAATCGATGTCTCAGGCTGGTCTTTTGTGTTAAGAATAAGACAAGTTATCACTCTTCTGTTCTGACGGGAGTATAACTGAAAGTTCCTGTAATGCAGAGTTTTCTTTTTTTCTTTGGCTCTTTTTTCTTTTTTTTATTTGACTCTTATGGCAAAGTAGAGACAAATTGAAAACTTCAATCAGCAGAATGAATCAAACTTCCATCTTGAACACTCAAGTTTAGCAGCCTGTACTAAGTGCAATGACCATTTTCAAGGTATCTCAGACCTCTAGACTGCCCAGCTCCATTTTCTAAAGGTCATCTTAGCAACTTCAATTATAGGGTGATAACTTGAAGCACGACATGGAATTTACAGGTATGTTTATTCTGCACCCTGCAGCTAGAGCTGGAGATCAGCAAACTAATTACTGTGCAGTGCATACTCTAAATTTGAGTATTTGAACTGCACTCTTTTTGCATTTTCAGAAAAAAGCCTCCAGTCATCATGTTTCCATAGTGGGATAATAAATTACCATTATTCATATGACAGCTAGAGGTTTTTTCTGTTATACTTGAAAAGTATTGATTTTTCTGAATTTGCTATAAATTCAGACTAGTAATGGAAATCTGAATTTTACCCAATGAGGGCAGAATCTATGATTTTCTATATGTACAATCAACCATGAATCATTTTTATCTTTTGGGTATAATATTAGCTCTATACTTTATGCAAATTGATGGAAAATAAGATAATAAAAATCCTTCTGTGCTGTCCTACAGATGTCTTTCAACACATTATGCTTCCTAACTCTGAAACTATGTCACTTTTAGACACTGCCTTCTTTGAACAGATACTGCCGTCTCCAATAAATTGTATCATGGTTTTTTTAAATTTAAATCGGATTTTAACTCCTGTATTTAGAGGTCAAATGTTAACATATTAACTTCATTCATTACAATGCCCTGAATATATTGAGCTGAAATATTTCCCAGGTAGTTTGTTTAGATTAGATAGAGTTTTAATGTTCTCATTTTGAACTAATACTCACAAGAGGGATCAATGATGAAATGAGACTAATATAGCAAATTGCACTGTTCAAATGAATGCAGCACAGGAAGGTGAAATTAATTTTTTATTAAATGCTTGCACTATAATGGAAGATAGTTCTTGTATTGGTTCATTTAAAATATTTGTGACATTATGCTAATCCGTTTAGCCAAACATAGTGTTGAGCTTAAAACTAGACCAAAGTTTGTGAATAGACACTTGGTGCCTACAGGAATAAATGCACTACTTACTGGAGAAGAGACCCAACAGTCTGCTTTGTGCCCTCACTTGCTAAATTTGTACCAGATGCTGAGACAAACTCTGGCTTAGTGAAAAATTTCCGGAAGCCAGATGAGAGGATAGAAACATAGGCACGAACTTTTACTAACCTACTAACCTTAACCTTGAGAGTGCCATCATAAAGGTTTCTTAATATAAAAAAGCAGTAAACTAACTTAAAAATTACAGTATGTTATAATCTTACATGAAGCATTAAATACTTCTTTATGTAACAGCCCCTAATCTAAAGTACTTCAAACTGGTTTATTTCCTTTTAAAACCTTGGAGGAAATATTATTTACTTTTACAGGATTCACACAGTGGATGATGAAATCTTGATAAAAAAACTAAATACAAATAACCATGGCAATGAATTCCAAATGAGTATATCACATTTTATTTACATAAGAGCCAGTGGTGGAAAACATACAGAAAAATCTGCTTAGTATACATTTTCTTAATTGTGAGAATCAAAGTGCTTCTTCTTGCTTCATTAGTTCTTTATTCTCTGAGAAATCACAGGATATAGAGAGTAAAAATGGGTGGAAGGAAAATAGCAAGAAAGGTTGTATTTACCTGAGAATTCCTGGATTTGAGAATCTTCTACTTCAAACAATAGCTCATCATGGATCTGGGCAATTAACCTGAAAAATTTCAGAGACATCAGATAACATATGCAAAAAAATTTTAACAATGCTTTCCATTAATGGATAAGTTAAAGTGAAAATAAAATCCAAAGAAAATTAAAAAATCATTAATGGACTTAAGAATTGCCCCTCCCTATATTCTGGAAACACAAAGGCCATAGTTGTATACCCAAATTGTGCTTGCCAGCTTATAAATGTCATTCAGGGATTTGATGAGATGACAAGGTATTACTTAAAACCAGCATAATTTGCAGAAAAATACAAGAAATTATCAAGACAGACTATGTTTTGTTAATACTGCTTATGTTTTTTTAACTGGCTATAAAGAAGGAATTCTTCTTCATGAGGGTGGTGAGGCACTAGAACTGGTTGCTCAGAGAAGTTGTGAATGCCCCATCCTTGGCAGTGTTCAAAGTCAGGTTAGATGGGGCTTGGAGCAACCTGTTCTAGTGGAAGGTGTCCCTGCCCATGGCAGGGGAAAGAACAAGGTGGTCTTTGTGGTCTCTTCCAACCCAAACCATTCAGTGTTTCCATTATTTAAATTAAATGTCGCTTGTAGACTTTTCTTAATACCTTTTCTTAATAGTAGCAGTTATTCAAGTAAATAATTTTTTACAAATGGCTGAAACATCAATATGGTTATGACTTACAACTTTTCACAGCTTATTAAGATAGTTTCACGCAGCCTTAAATTACAATGTGACATTGACTAACAGTGTGGTGAGCTCTAATAATAGATCTTAAATTATTAGTCACTTACAACAGTCAGAAGTGGTGTGAAAAAGATTAACATATTTCTAATAGGAAATTAGGACACAGGACACAAAAAAGAAATAGATGAAAAGACCAGGATCATCTATAGCAAGAGAATACAGTTACATGAAAAGTTGTAATTTCTAATTCAAGTAAATTAATTAAAGCAAGAGTGTCCTCATAATCATTGAAATGACATGCAAAACATATAAATCAGAACAGTATATCAAAGACGAATAAACAGTCAATCAATGGAGTAAGAAAATAATTGCATTTATTAAACCAGTGCAATAAAAACACAATAGACTGGTAATTGTTTGTTCCAGAGTAGTGTCTCATGCCTTCGATAAGAAAGGCATAAGAAAACCATATATTTTGAATATCTGGTAAGGAAAAGTCCTTTCTTAGAAGAACTTACAACATACATAAAACCATCATAAATTTATCAGGATTTAGGAATGAAAGATTAGGATTTTCAAAACCTCTCAGCATTGTAGCAACTGATCACCTCCCCTCCATGCTAAAAGCAAAACAGGAGGAGCAGGGTTGAACCAGATGTGTGTACCTTATGTGTGTTCAAAAACCTGTGGAAGCAATGAAAATGAAATTTTCTCTCTAGACAGAAAAATAGACTTGATACGAGTCTACATGCTCCAGTTCACCTACCGAATGCAGCCCAGCTCCTTTAGGTTAGCTCTCCATCACGGCTAAAGGACCCTGTTTCTCATTCACATCATCCTGAACAACACAGCCCATCAGCTCACCTGCATTGCCAGTTAACTCAGCACCTGCACGGAGCTGCACAGTTACATCTGCCCCATCTTACACATCTAGGGATTAATTTGAAGCTCAGGACCATGTTCTGTCTGCTAAATACAGAACTAGAAGTTGGCATTGCTGACTCTCTGTCTAGCCCTGCTGCTCTCCTAACCAATGCCTTCAGTTAGAAAATGGGAATAATATTTTTGAGATCTAAGGAATGAGTATTTCTAGTACATTTCTATTTTCAAATGAAAGATATTACAGAAGATTTAATTAACACTAAACATGATTTCCTAGACTGATGCCAAGAAGTGAAATAGTACACACTATTTCCTCCTTAATGTTAATCAAAAAAGGTAGATGATTTTTGATGACGTTTTATCTCCTTTTCTTACATGTTTCACAGCAAATAATCAGTTCTGGTCTTACAGTACAAGGCCACCTGTATGTTTTCAGCCTTGCTTAAGTAATAACACTTGCATCCAATATGCTGTTCCACAGAAGGAAGCATTCAATTTGACATCAATAAAGATGAAAGAAAAAAATCAAAGCAATTTGTACATTTGGAATTTACAGCTTTCACTATTGCCCTGCATGCACCCACCCAGCCATTGCATACTCTGAGTGAAAGAAGTTTGAAAAAGCCTCTATACTTTTGCTTAAGAGCTTAATTGCATCCTCTTCACTTTGAAGGAATGTTGCAATAGCAAGCTCCTCTCATTATCTTGTGCTAAAAGGTATGGCCAACTGGATTAGAAAATGCAAACCAGGCAGGGACTCGTATACTTTTAATTCTACAGATGATAAGAATGCCTTTGATTTAGAAATCTGTGTTTTATTAACTGTGTTTTTACCTGACTGAAAATAGGCATCATTTTTGATGAGTACACATATGATTTCCTTTACCGAGAAACATGACTTGCATCTGAGCATGCCAGTGGTGTGGAACTAGAAACAGTGCTACAGCCTGACCCTTCAAGGCAGAAATATTTCTGTGACTGCCAGTCTGAACATGGCTTTGGACACCACTTTAGTGTGCCCAGCAAACAATAGCCATCTGAAACTATCATGCTGCACTGCACAATAGAATTTTAAAAAGAAAATATTTTTAATTTTCTTAACACTACATTGATCATTCTTCCAGTTTTCTATAAAGCAACAGAGAGACTGAATTCTCAGGCCTCCAATGGATCCACCTAGCTATTACCACTATATCATAATCATATTAATGAATTACATATGCCAAAACTAATTAAACTGTTCTCAAAAGATTTTTTTTAATAGTATTCTATTTATGAAGCCATATTGTTAGAGCATAATTTTCCCTAGTACCAGGCCAGTTGTCTAATAAAAGAACTAATGAGGATTTTATTTGTTACTGGAAATCAATATATTCCAGGTCTGGAGACCTCTGTTCTAAAGTACAGAATTCCAAGGTTTTCCATGACTATTTCAAATACCTAGAAATAATTACACTATTGAACTGACCTCAACAAAACAGCTGTTACTTTATTAGTGAGCGACTGTCTTTTTCTTTATCATTAAAGGAAACAACTTGCTGTCTAAACTCAAAAAACCCCACTGTGTTATGACATGCTGCAGGCTCCAGTGCAGGTATATTCACTAGAAGAGGCCAGTGTAGGATGGGGGGGGGAAAAGACAAGATTGTCATAGCAGCCTTCATCAGAAGGAGCTTTTTAACAGTGACATGCAGTGCTTCAGGATGTGAGAATGTGCCAAGAGATGCTCAAACTAATTAAATTCATGCTTCTTCTACAGACAAGGGACTAAGGCTGGTTCTGACCTAGATGTTCTGAGCTCACACTTGGAAAACCCCAGCTCCGTGTGTTAACTTTGTGGGACTGCCACCTCCCAAAACAGCTACCAGAAGTCAGAGATTAACCCTCTGTACATTTTTGTGATATATTTTTTGCATCACCAGGGAAATTTTTACTGCTGTTAACAACACATCCAAAGCATAACATGGTCCAGGTTGGTCTGCAGGAAGACAATATAAAATACAAAACGCCAACAGTTTAGTGGTGGACTTGGCAGTGCCAGTTAAACAGTTGGACTCAATGACCTTAGGGGTATTTTCCAACCTAACTGATTCTATGGTTCTCCATTATAATGAGCTGTCTGTTTCAAGAATTTGAATTTAAAATAAATTTTAACAGGTTTTAAACTGAGCACTGGAAAAGCTTTAAAAAAGAGGGTTTGATCATCATGCATAACATAGCAAAACTCAATGATCTTAAAGGTCTTTTCCAACCTAACTGATACTGTAATTCTGTAAGGAATTGAGGGCACCTTATTCTGACCAAGAGCCAGGCTGAGAGCCCAGACTAAGGTTTAAGATGGACACTTTTCAGAAAAAAAATGGTGCAGGACAAGGTCACAGGTCTGATTCTACTAGAGTCTGAACTACTAGAGCACTCCAGTGTAAAATTTCCACAACAAATGACATCTTTTATTTCTAACTTGGAGATTTGCTAAGAATTAAATCATATCTGAACAAGAGATTTCCTAAAGCAAAAGAATCGTCTTTGGAGAAAGAGCAAAGAAGATGAATTATTTGAAATCCATCATAACTTAATGGTTTGAGTAAAAATTCTTGTGAAAAAAAATCCTAAAATACATCTTGAGAATTTAAAACAATGTTAGTAGTTAAGTATTTATATACAATAAAAATATAAATATTAAAGAGTTACTAAAAGTACACCACTTTAAATAGGGCATTAATGATCTCTTGGTAGCAATATAAACTTTGAAATACTTTTTAAAAATATGCTCTAAAATATTTTCTAAATTTTTAAAAAATATTTCTCATTTTCTATTCTGACAAGGTTTCCATCTTGTTTAAAAAAGCACTATGTCTCTGATCACTGAAATGAAGGTCATACAATAGTATCAGATTTTATATCCCAAATATTAATATCCTTGTCTCTCATCCTATGTTATTCCCCTTTTTTGATATAATCAAATCAATCAATAAAATAATAATCCAACTGGTAACACCACATTTTTTGTTTTGAATTTAAAATCAATAAATGCCTAATGAGAGACTTCAAAATTGCAGCTATGGGAGTACACAGTTAAAAGCTTTGTATATAAAGTGTAAAAATTAACCTAAAAAGCATAAAAACTGTTAAGTGGTTAGAAAAAAAAAAGAAAAAAGAAAAACAATAAGGTATTTTGAAATCAGACAAATGGGGGAATATGGAAAAAAACCACAAAACCCAATCCATCAAAACCAAAAAAACAAATGGAAATATGTTTCATGTTTTTAAATGAAAAAATAATTTAACTCAAAAAATTGACACATTCATACTTAATAAATTAATATTTAATAAAATACAATACTCAAGTTAAAAGGCACGTAATGAAACGCTTTGCCAGAAAAAGCCAGAAAGGTTGCTCATGTAACAAATACTTGCTTGGATTTCAAGAACATCTAGAAATGATGACATACAATGATTTTGTGGGAAGACTTTTATATCTTATGTTTCAGAACTTAGACTCATCCCCACAAGCAGAGGAAGATGAAAATCTGCAGACAGGCAGGCTACTTTACTACAAATCTTACACCTCCCTCCTGAAGCATCTGCTACTGGCCACACTCAGTGATAACGGACCAGATGGAAGCTGGATCTAATTCCTCTTAGAAATATCTATGTCCCCTATACTTTAACACTATTAATTTATTTCTGATACTACTAGTAGTACCTGTGGTTTAATTGTGCCACAGTTTCCCCACAGAAGTCCACAGATTCCAGTGGACAGAATTCCTATTGTCATGTAAGTAAGGAACAAGATTATCAGCATTTTGTAATATTTTTAATTTTTTTTTGAAGTTGCACATATGTGGATTCCTAATGTTGTAATACAAAAGTTATAGTTCAGGATACATCATGCCTGAATAGATGTTACTTGTATTAACTTTAAGCTATATCTTTCAGTGTTTTCATGATAAAGACTAAATTATTTTAACATTTTAACTATAAAAATTCAGCTAGCCTGTGAAATGGGTTTTCCCAGCAGCAACATCATGAAGAGTGGGAAACTGAACAGATGGCTAATTAAAGATAATAGAATTTTTGCATGTATCCAAAATGTTTGAAAACATACCAATCTAAAGGGTGACCTACAAAAGGGGTTTATAAATGAAATATATTTATTTGTGTTGAATGTCTTACATAAAGGAATAGTGAAAAACCTGCTACACGGTGCATGTCCTTTTTGGCTGTGATATTTCCACACATTAAATATACTTGGCTCTTTCTATAAAGAATAAATTACTCTGACTTGCTCTGGCTCACTGAGCATGAAGTGTTCAGGTAACAGCTCACCATCGTGTGGATACATGCAAAATACTGCTTTGGTTGCTTGAGGAAAGTGATGCTTTTTCTAAGTTACACCTTGCATAGAAATTCAATGTTATTTGGCTACTTTGGGAGGCAGAGAGCTGCATATTGGACAACAGCTATGGAGAGTGCAATATGACCTCAGAAGTTTCCTTCTGCTACAGAAACAAAAGCATTTGTCTGTGAAACAATAATCTTACTCTCCTCTCAAGCAGAATCCAAAACTTATCTTTTCCTTGTGGTTCAGTTTCTCCAGTATAAGACTAAGGATAAAAGTTTGCCATCTTGCTAGAGTTAATATATTAAGGTAGTTTGGGCATATACTGAGTGGGAATCGTCAGCAGAATACCAGAGCAAAAGGCATTTACTTGAAAATCCTGGTTAACTGCTAGAGAAGAAACATGAGTAAAAATGGTTCTTTAACTCCTGAAGAAACAGATAAAGGGATGCAAGATTTACGCCTAGAATTAAAGAAGAACAACACAAATAGCAGCACTAAGAATTTTACCTAATGTATTTGTTTCAAACTATGATGTAATAAGGAAATTGGGTTTATTAATATGCCCTCTTGTATGAATCTGAGATTATAAGAATTTATACAGTAATAATTATTGAATCCCTATACACCTTATAAAAACACCTTTAGATTCTTGTGTTGTACTATAACTGAAAGCACTTTCAAGAAATTAATCATTTGTAATTTATCGCAGGACTTGTATCTGAAAAAAATCCAGGTAACATAAAACAGTACTTGTTACTGGGACATTAAGAGCTGTTTCCAACTAATTTAGCTATTTCTAACTAATCTGTAGAAGTGAGTTGCATTTAAAGCTCACCAGCACAGAAAATCATTAGGTTGATTAAGGTGTTCATTCCTTGAGGAAGACATACAAAACTCCAACATCCACTGCCCTTGAAAAACAGCTGGGACCAACCAAGAAAATAAAGCTTTTGCTTTTATTTGCTGGTGGTTTCTCCTTTTCAGATTACTCCTTTGTATCTGGCCTGTGGTTGAACCTTTCTCTTTAACTAGGCTCCAGACATGCTGAGAAGTAAACCTGTGTGTGTGGCACAGGTCCAGTGCTGAAGGAACAATAATTTCATGCAAAAGCAGAATTGGTGGATTCACACCAAATTACTCAGTAGTTCTGTAAACTTGTTAAAATTCATGTGCATGTTGTTGAGATACTGAGAAGTCCATGTAATACCAGGTAGAGCTTGAGTAACATCAGTGGTTCTTCAGCTTACAAAATGATAATATATACCAGCAATGCTACAGGCAGCAATTCTTCCACAATCTGCCAGCATCCTTCCTTCTCACCAAGTTTCCATGTGACTATCACTGCAGTGATGTTTTAAACACTGAAAAGAACCACAACTCTCCATCTGATTTCACTAAGTTCACCTTTGCACTCTCATCAATTCCATAAATCTTTCTTTCAAATGCTACTGTATGCCTTGATCTCATTTCAGAAGTTTCTCTGCTATCATCTGCCTGCAGGAAACATTGTGTGGAGATTCTGTGGATTGCATCAGGCGGGTAAAAGCTGGTTCTTCAATAATTTATGCTAGCAGCACATTTTCAGTGAGCAACTTGGCCAGCAGCAGCAGAACAACAACTTAAGAAAAATCTCGGTAATATGGGAGAAGTCTGAAAAATTTTGATTACTTGTCAGCACCACACAAAATGCAGCGATATTAACAATGATGCCAGTAGTCAGCCCATACTAATATTAGCTCTGTATCATATATATTACATTTAATACTACTTTTCCTGATTTCCATAAAATTGCTTCCAAGTAACTGATTGACTTGTTATTGACAACTGCATAAGCTGCTAGGCCGGTATTTGAGTTAAAAGATAAAGAAAATAAAGAGAAAAATGAGACTGCTAGTTGACAGAATCAATCAGTCACAGTGGAATATACTGTTTCATCAAGAACACCTCTCTGATGAAGCATCATGAAAATGTAACTTGATCACCTTTCCTGACTTCCAAATACAGTATCATACGTGCAAACAATAACAGAAAACCTACTGACTGCTAGTTACACAAAAATGAAGATTCACACTATTGGGTCAGAGCTTGCTCACTGCTGAACAGCCTCCAGCACAGGAACAATGAATGCAGTGTTGTGAGTGAAGATTGCAAACTAACACTAAAAACTGTAAGACTTTATTTAGAATTATTTTTTCCCTTTTTTTCCTATGGTAAGGAAGACAAAATGTTGAGCATTAGCCAAAACCTAGCTATGCTTAATAGGATACTGTCTCCTGTGTAAATGTTCCTAATCACTTCTAAAGCATGTAAAAATTATTTCTCTTTGATATGCTGTTCAAAGTGAAAACCCTGCTTCTAAAATCAGAAATTCTAACAGTGAAATAAAGATACTTACAAGGGGATGAAGATAGAAGAAAAGATAATAGTGTGCTATCTTTGGAATAAATATGATCTGATGGGGTGATAACAGGAAATTGATTATATTTCTCATTTTGGAAGAGCTACTGAACATTGCCACTGTTACAATAGCACCAATTATGTCCACGCTTCCTTTCAACAATATTTTTCAAATGGCTTTATAAAGGACGTTAGGATCATTATCCTGACCTGACTGATAAGAAAATCAAGAAAAAGACCACTGAAAAAATAACTAACTGAATGTCACCTGGCAGACAAGCAGAAACACAATATTTCAAGTTTCAAGTTTCCCATATTCT
This sequence comes from Cyanoderma ruficeps, assembly GCA_008694505.1. Taxonomy (NCBI): domain Eukaryota; kingdom Metazoa; phylum Chordata; class Aves; order Passeriformes; family Timaliidae; genus Cyanoderma; species Cyanoderma ruficeps. Next base: position 38,995,864 of record VZDJ01007747.1, on the reverse strand, counting down.
TCTGGCAAGATCCTTCTGATGTTTTCAATGCCACTGTCCAGGCAGGGAAGTGTTCACAGAATTTACGAAAGCATTGATTGTGCTTTTCTGACAAGCCTGGCCTGTAACTACCTACTAAATATTACAGCAAGGAGCCATTATTGACTACTAAAACACTCTCCTCTAGCAAAGCCATCCAGTTGTTAATGGCTGGCAGAAGTTCAGAACCCCTGTTTAAAACAGTCTATCCTTATTAAATGCCCTTGCAGTGTTGGTCTTCCCCAGCTGTGGCATTTATGACAGGACCAAGCAGGATAGGCAGTGATATTTTTCTGTCCTCTGGTGTAGCCATTCCCCTATGCTTCCAGAACACAAGGAATTTCAACATGTACAGCTTCAATACTTCCCCAAGTATGTTATCTCTTTAGCTATTTGGTGACACTGCTTCTTTAAAAGAAATAGTTTTGAGACGGAAAAGAACAAGTAAAATTTTCTGTTGAGAGAAAAAAACATTCACAAGCTTAATCACACATGACATTAGTAGCAAAAAACTTTGGCTTTCTCAGAATTACAATGAACAGCCAGTTGCTGAACCAAAAGATCTGTGTGCCAGGCAGGAACTACAGAATGTAGTATGTTCTTTGCCCTCACACCACCTCCACTTGCCTCCTCCACTAAAGGCTGTTGGCTGCTCCTCAATCACTCATCTAACTCAGTTATGCCTGCTACTGCTGCAGAAATTTTCATCCATGCCACAGATGACAGATTCTGGGCTCTTCATTCAACTCAGGTAGCAAAATGAATTATAATCAGTGCAATCTGCCTGAAAGTGTACAATGCAATACGTGATGGTGCATCACCCAACATTTAATACATTAATGTATCATTGTCTGAGTGCAGGCAGGATCTCCACCAAAGAACAATCTCCCTTTTCAGATTTGTGCTAGTAGGCCACTAACTGTTTGCTTGGGGGTTTTTTTTAATAGTTTAATGGTATTTTGCTTCAACATTTTGCAAGAACATTTAAGAGTCACTCAGAAATTGTTTTATTTTTAGCATAGGAATGAGTCCAACTACTTTGAATTCAACAAATTGAACTTTTATTCGTAATTAGAAATTGTATTTTCAAACACTGATCAAATAAGACAACACTGCTGTGTGTAAACTATACACACACTAACACACACAAATTACTTATAGGGTTAGATAATACCCATAATTGTCAAGTGTGTTCAGAAGGACAAACTCTATTTCTTAGTACTGAGCTAAACACCCACAGAAATCCTCAATGTATGATTGCTCCAGATAAGTTGTTATTATCCTTTCTAGATGACAACAGAAACATTGATGTTCTGCACTACTTGCACTACTCTGCTTTTGTTTGACCTTCTATTGTGCCAATTCATGTATTCTGGATTGCTTGCTACAAAATCTTTGCATTACCAAAGATGAGAAACCAGTTATTTGGGGTTTTTTCTACATGATTGACTTCAAAGTCTCTCTCTAGTGCAGCAAATAATAATGCTCACTGCATGTCTGGACCAACTTCTCCACAGGATAAGTAGACTTCATTATTTCTGCTACTAGCATAAAACTCTGAGGACATTCTGTGATCTCCCACCCAACTTTAAGCAGTCACAACAGAAGAGATTCATGATGACCGAGCTTTTCTTTAAAGAAAAGCCATCTATACAAGAATAAAAAATGTTCATTTATTTTTTTTTGAGCACTGGTTTCCTGATTCCTGTTTTTTTTCCCAGCCCATTGAATGTTCCATTCCCACTGCACAATACACTCAAATACAGGAAGGATATGATCAGTGGGCTTGATTTCAAAGGTGCAGAACTACCACTAAATTAGATCTGACCAAGTTTAAATGACCCCGGGGCACTTTAACACCCTGGGATGCATTTACAGATCCAATCATCTAAGCACAAAGATATAACTTTAAATGTATGAAACCTCTCCACATATCCTTGCCTGGTAAAAGATTCAGAAGCACACATGGTAGCTCTAGAGCTACTTAAAACACCAGAAACACATTCATTTCAACTAATTTTGTTTTAAAACCAAAGAGTTTTGCAGTCATTCATTACTAACCTAGCTGTTAAAGTTGGAGAAATGACAACAGAGGCAAAAATCTTCACCATAGCCATTTTGCAAAGATCAGCTGCAGAGCCTACAAAAGAAAGTGATCTGTTTTTAATTTAAAGTCTGCAAAAGGAAAATGTTCCTCTTGGAACTATGGCATAGGAACAAAAAACATCTGAAGATTCTGAATTATAAGAATTTTCAAAACTAGCAGATCCAATTAATGTAGTATGTGAAACAGATTATAAGATTAATAAATAACAGAGGAAGTAATTACTTGTTAATTAAAACTAGAAAATAACAATATGAAATTATGTGTTAATTAAAGGTGAATTTGTCATTCATGACTATACGTTGAAAAATTGCTTTCTATAAAGAAAGGTATGAAATTATCTGTCTCTAAGCTTTAATTAAAATTTACCTATTAATCAATTAAAATTTAATGTCACAAAAGGTCAAAACATTCTTTCAGTGCTGTATTTCAATTTGGAGCCTTAATTTTGCACTTTTTCATACTTCCGTGTGTATGTAATGTATATTCATTACATTACAGTGTTAAAAGCAGTGGTGCATAAAACAGTGTAATGGCACAGAATAGATGACACATTTCTGGTCATCAAGAGGCAGAATAATTCTCTAAGCCTGCAGTTTGGTGAAGAGCTTTGTTCTGATCCAAAACATTTTACACAAAAGATTTATCTGATAAAATACAGAAACAATCCTTGGAGTAAAGAGTGGAAGCCATAATCCTTCTTGTCCCATTAAACATCCTAAATGTCCTAGATCACAGTCCTTTTTGCAGCCCTGTAACTCAATAAATTCTCAATTTTTTCTTCCAAATGATTCAACTTTCAGAATAGGGGCAGAGAACAGCCAGATAGCCAAATGACAAGGGTACTCTGCTGAGAGGTCATCAGAGAACTGCAGAATATCTCCAATCAGAAGGGACCCATAGAGATCATCAAGTCCAACCCCCAAATCCCTGCAGGGCTCTAAATCTGAACCATATTGATTGGGAGCATTGTCCAAACACTCCTTGAGCTCTGTCAGGCTTGGGGCTTTGACCACCGCCCTGGGGAGCCTGTTCCAGTGCCCAACCACCCTCTGGGTGAAGAGCCTTTTCCTAATATGCAACCTAAACCTCATGCCACAGCTTCATGCCATTCCCTCAGGTCCTACAGCTGGCACTAGAGAAAGGAGCTCAGCACCTCCCCCCCTCCACTGCTCTCCTTGTCAACTGTGATGGGATCACCCGACAGCCTTCTCTTCTCCAGGCTGAACAACACAAGGGACCTCAGGTGCTCCTTGTAAGTCTTGTCCTCAAGATCTTTCACTATATTGGTGACTCTCCTCTGGACACAGTCTGACAGTCTGATGTCCTTTTTATTGAGGCACTCAAAACTGCACATGTGAGGATGTGAAGTAGGGCCACACCAGTGCAGAGCAGTGGGACAATGAGTGGCCAGTGAGGCAGTGCCTGATGTCCCCCAGGATACAGTGGATCCTTTTGGCTAGGGAAGAATATCTAAGAGAATGAGGACAGAAGCTTAACATCTCTTCTTTCTCCACAGTCATCTATGACAAACTGCCTCCTCTGAATCCCACGTTGAGACTCTGTTTTGCACATTAACTGTACCAAGGGCAGACCCTCAGCTGATGATGAAGATGGTGATGTCTGACTGTGGGTTTAGTCTCAAATACCTATCCCTTTTTCCTGTTCAAATGATGTGTCAAATTATTCGACACATCACAAAAGGGACAATTAATATAAAAAGTAAGAAAGGATGTTTCAGCAAAGGTCAGGTAAATACTTTCTTAGTGACTGTGAGAATAAAACTATACTGAGAATTTAGTCCACCACAAAAGATATGTTCCAAAAGATATGTTCTAGATATATTCTTTATGAAACATTGTAGAGTAATAAAATTTGAAAGGCTTCTCAAAATAATTTTTTACTGAAATACATTTTTAGAGGTATCCTATTTTAAACTTTTAAAAATAAAATAATTATAAACAAATAAATAAAGATAAAATGAACTCTTTTCTATGTATTCTATGGGGATAGGTACAACTGAGCAATAACTGAAGAATAGTATGCTGTCCATTGGTGAAAACAATTAAACTGGAAAATATTCAAAAAGAGAAAAAACACTATGAAAAAACGTGAGAAATCCAATTGTAATAATTCAAAACTGCAATTCTATATTCCTCTGAATGTTGTCATGCATCTGAAGTGTTCTGCTATCAGTTGCTGCTACCATAATCAAAATGTAAATTATTTAAATTAATTAGACTATTAGGTGTAACTATAAAACACATATTAAATGCAGTTTAGTGTAAATGTCATAAAAGTTTTTATCATAATTTAGAAAGTTTTTATAGTCTTTAAATATTATCTTATAGCTAAAATCTTAAAATTAAAACATCATGGTAGTCTAGAATGAATTTTTTTATAAAATTTGGGAATACTGAATATTTTAGAGTTTTTAATCCTCACTTTACCACATCTTCTAATATTACATTCTAAGCAACAATTACATAATTTTTCATCAGATTTGTCCTCCAGTATTGCTTGAACTGACAGTGAAATCTGATAATCTTATTATTGTAGGTACATAGAAGTGAGTGTTCCATAGACAGTCCTGTGACAGCTTTGCTCCAGCGCTTGGGACAGATGGACATAGCAAATGCTGCTCAGAGGGACGTGTCTCTTTATCAATACTACACTGTGTGCTCTGCAGGACTCACAGAATGAGAATCAGAATCAGAATTCTAGATCTGTAGGTATCTTTGCAGAGACAGTACTTAAGGACTGTCAAACATGACATAAATACTTAAGTCATTTTAAAAATGAAACATCAAAATTAATATTTAGAAAGCAAAGCGATACTTTCAAAAGGAAAATTCAAATAACTTGAAAGGAGCATGCCATCACCATGTCTAGAATGCACGCTTTCCTTGCTTGTAAAATGCACACTTCCAGGATAACTTAAGGAAAATCCTGTCAGCATCATCCAATTACAAAAAATAATTCTTCTAAGGGACAGCTTGGTAGGAGGGATCTCAGTCTTGGGCTGACAGCTCAGGTTTTTTTTTCCTTTGGGTGGCTAAATTCTGTACACACCTGAGCCCCAAGTGACTTAAACCAAGCATGTTATTGCATCGCATTAACTAACATGCGAGCACAGAATGATGACTTTTACATTTCCAATCTATATGTTACATGTTCTGTGGAAAAAACCACCTTTTTTCTTTCCCTCCATAGAATTAAGTTTGAATGTTTCTGCAAAGAATGAGCTGGATTTCAAAACAAATAATAACAATGCGCAATTATTGTAACATTCTATGTTTCTGAAACTAAAGCTGTCTGTCAAAATAACAGCTGGAATCTGTAAGAAACATAATCACAGAAGCCCTTCTGGAGTAACAGACTATAAAAACCATAAAGGAAAGTGTTTAAAGAAACAATACATCTGAAGAATGGAATTCTAGATATTCTCTCTATACATAGTTTGTATCAATACCTACATTTAACTATCACAGAGCACTCTAGTGTATTAGAACATTTACACTGTTACTGATATGAATATTACTATTATTACTATATTATTCTGTTTACTGGCAATTTCCAAGGTAGATGGAATATATAATTTTAACTTCTTTTTCATAGTAAAACTCACGCCTACACTAGTATTCTACTGGAATATTTATTCTTCTGAGATTATCAGAGTTGTTGCCCACTCAGTAAAGGCAAGCAGGGATAGAGATAGGTGGGTAGACAGGAAGGTAGGGGGGCAGATCTTTACCTTGAACAACAAAATTGACAGCCTGCCTCTCTGCTTGAGCACGTAGCCTGTAATCCTGTGCATTGATATTGGCCAGTGGCCTTTTGCGCCCCATAATGGAAACCACGTAACCTTGCAGGATTTAAATAAAAATTACTATTATGTGATACAGAGTGAGTAAAATTAAATTTCAAAGATTCTTTTTGAAGACAGTACAGATATTTGTAATTATGTGTTGCCTGGGTCAATTTAATATTTTATCCTCTGAAAATAGTCAGAGCTTATTTAAACCTTCAACACTTACTGTATTTTTGGTTTAAGAATGATTTCACTCAGAGAACTGGTACATGTTATACAAGGAAAATTCTTGTTCTTTAAGGCTGTTAAATTTTTATTAGGAATGTCTACTGATAAACCAGCAAACTCTCTCTGTGGGAGATGAAACTATAAATACCTAGCAGAATTAGCTATCTATTAGCAGCCATAATTAGAGCTTTCCACACAATGAATAGTTTACTTGGGAATAGTAAAGAAAAATCAATTTGTAGAGTAATTAAATCAGTAATGAATATTTCCCAAAAATATAAAACAGTTTTTTTAGGGGAAAAAAAACTTTGGTTTTTTTTCTATTTATATTTATGTAGTATTTCTGTGTTCCTTTCACAGCCAAACTTCCTTAACTTTAGTGTCGTGGGATTTTCTAGTTTAAAAGAAACATAAAAACATAGTTAAAGCTTTATGTTAGGCCTAATAACATATTTTGCTAAAAAAACCCTATTTGGAGGGCAAGTGAGAGGAGTTGAGAGAGGAAAAGACATGTGAGGATCCTCTTGTAAAAATAACATGCACAAAACTTAGCTTATCTTCAAAAATAAATTTCTATTCTTATTTTAAGAAAAATGAAAAATCATCCATGTTAAAAATACATCTTGAAAAAAATTTCTTTATATTTCTTGTCACCTTGACTACCCATGAATTGTCGTTAGATACCATGGAAGTTTAGACCGACACGTTTCATCTCCTCTGCTGTGCAAGCACAAGTGGTGAGGAGACCTTTTCAAACAAAAAGTTACCACCTTATTATGGACAACACATACCCAGGCTTGTGTGCAGAGGATGAATTAATTCAGCTTTCTGTGAATTAGTGCATTTCCAGGAGAGCTGATACCAAAAGTAACCAGTCTTGAAACAAGGAACAGAACTATCTGGAAGTTAGGGTATCCTTTGGCAAATCAGACTTCCCAATTTAACTAACATTTTCCATGAAGAACAGTATTTAAAGATGAAATTTTTGAAACACTGTATTCTTAGGTAACATTAGATTTGTTGTAATATTCTTATTTCTGTGAGGTGTGACTCCTCACAACTCAGCATCATCCCCAAAACAAACACCATCATTCATGTAACAGTGGCATAGAAGGTGCCTGGTGTCAATGATTAATCTGCAAACGCATGCCTGAATGAGGTCTTAATGTAGTTTTTTCAATATGTCAATAATTTCATAAAAAACAGCATCACAGTAATACATACACTAACAAATGTCTTCCTGATAAGAGAATTATTTATATGCCTATCATGTCTACATGGAGTATCAGACATTCATAACACCTATTATTAATCAGCGGGGTGCTGCTCACCTTTGAACTGCAGATAAGTTAAGAAAAATTACCTTCTAATGAGCTCAATAGGTTGGAATGTTTTTGTTGGAAAGTTAGAACCCAAGGTGGATTAACAAGGAAAATATTAAATAATATTGATCTGCTGCAGATTTCTAAAGCTGGTGCAACCTAAACAGATCGCTCTTCCACCAGTAATGGTTAAAAATGGTTGATAGGCAGGAGCAAGAAGTAATTAGACAAGTGTGCTTTGCTGACTTTAGAACATTAGTCATGACATTCCTGTCTACTGAACTCATGAACCAGATCCTCTTGCACAGAAGTCTGCTTGTTGAAATTCATTCACTTTTAAGAAAAGAACATTATTTTAAATACATAATAAATATATAATAAATATGTAATACTTTACCAGGTACACTGTGTTGGGCTTAATTACAGCTAAAAATGGATGTTTGGTAACTTCATTTTTTTTTTTTGAGCAATATTAACAAACAAAGGAATGCAAATGTGTGAGACAATGACAGTTCATACTTCCAGTAGATTTTGAGGCCCTACAAAGTACAAAAAATTAATACTACCCATTTTCATAGCTAGAAGTGAATTATATGTTTCTGCCATGACACTCACCGATACAGTGATGGGTAATATTATACTGCAAATTTACTATTTATTTCTAAAAAAGTCTTAGTACTGCATGCCCTATTAAGAAACAAAAGAACTCAATTTTGACAGTTCTGCTAATTAGCTTTTAAAAGACAATATTTCAAGCAGCTATTTTCTCTTCTCAAATTACTGCACTCCTAGGATTCACTAAATATAAATGAATATGTAGACTAAAAACAAATTTGATGCAAGAAGAGTTCGCAGCTGCTGGCTCCAGAAGCACTCTGCACACATCTGTCACTACAGCTACCACCTGAACTTCAAGAACATAAATTCTGATTGATGCAAAGAAAAAATAAGTTTAAAAAAATAGGCTGTGTAAATTGACTGAACTTCCACGGTCCAGCAGCCATGTACCCAATTTATTAGGTAGAAGATTCCTTGGGCTCTTTTTCTGCTGGAGTATATTATATGTCAAAATGATGCAACGTAACTTGACATTAAGTAGGGTTCATTCTGAGAACAGATGTCCTATTCTGTTAGTATCTTCCTGAGAAAACGCAGACTTAACCAGCTCTTTTTAGGGCTAAAAAAGACAAAAACCCCAAACTTGATTTACCAAGAAAGGATATTCCATCTTTTTTTGTTGTCGTGTAACTATTTGAATTTGGGTCAAGTTGAATCTTTGTCTTCAGCACTGTCACACAGTGCAGATCATTAAACAAAATACAGTCAGAGACTTTGGGTTACCTTTATCTCGGCACTCTTCAATTGTTTTCTTTGTAAATTCATGTACTTTCTTGTATTTTTGCATAAAACTCTCTATAAATTGACTGGCTTGAACAGGAGTAATTCCCAAGCAGTCAGCAAGACGTTCTTTACCTGGTGGTACAGAAATTATCTCTATTATGCAATAAAGCAGAACAAAAAACCACTACATACAGTAGCACTGGTTCATGCACAATTAGTGGAATTAGTTTACTTTACTTACCTTTGTGAAAGAAGATGGATCAGATACACTAAAATAATGTAGCAACAAAATAAATGTTTAACCCTGAGCTTGAATGTTTTACTGAATTAAACATATAATTAATAAGAAGTATATAAGAAGTATGTAATTAAGAAATTCCTAGGTATAATTTATACCTATAATGTGGTTGAAATCTCTTTTGTTTACAGAGCAATGCTGTTGCTTTAAGTACCATTTTACTAGTTCAGTCTTGCAATCTCCAAAATTTGAAGAGCAGATAAAGATTTGAAATTAACTTTAAACAAACATAAATATAATGAAGATCTAAAAAAGGATGGAGATATTTGAAGTTAAGTTTAGCTACAAGCTTTAGAGTTTAGCTTGAATTAGAAAGGATGTTTAGAGTCTGAGTCCCACAGGTTTCAAACAGTCTTAGGCTCCTCAATGTCGTAGAAATTGGGGTCCAAGTTTTGAGATAAAAGGATTGGAAAAAGAAAAAAAATGGAAAAGGAAAAAACAGAAAAAGTGTCTCAACAGAGAGAGAGAGAGGAATAACAGCTTTTGGACAGGATATAGGTGCACAATATCTGTTATGCTGGATCTAAGAGCATTTATAAGAAAAGGTGGAAAAAACTTGAAGATATTCCAGAGGGTGAAAATATAAACTAAGAGGTACAGTTTAAACCCACTTAAAAACAAGCAGTTCCAGTAAAAATAAAACATACATCAACATTAGTCATATGAAGTTTGAAAGACAGATATATTTATGTCTGCACAGCAACACAGAACCAGCACTGTGTCTGCAAAGAACATAAGCTGAAAGGAGACATCTGAAGGCACCAAAGGCACAGAATAGTCATTGTCATGGTAAGGCTGTCAAGAAAAATTGTCTAGCTTTTTTAAAAGAGAGAGGATTTCAGCCACCTAAATGCCATCACTGTCAGGCTGATGTGAATTTCGGAACAATTCTTGTAGCATTTTGTTCCCAGTCACGCCAGGATCTGCACTGAGCTGCAAGAACACCAGTCTGCACAAGGTGCTAGAGGAAGAAATTCACACAGACATCCAGGATGACATTTGCTGAGCTATTATAGATCTGTACTCTCTTTTTTTGACATCTAATTAATTTGGGTTTTCTTCCTGGGTCAGCAAATGACAAGTCTATCTGATAAAGCACACGTTTCTAACAGCTAGGAGATTACTGTAGCTTCCTTAGAGAACTGTAAGAATCTAAGTTTGACCATGTTATCCATTTAAAGAACTATTAATATACAGAACAATTGCATAAAATACTAAGAAAATTAAAGCAGAATATTAGCAAGGACGTCTGAAAGGTCCCAGGGAAATGCAGTTCCCAGGAAGCAAAAAGAGGGGAATGAACAGCCAGGTAATTGTGTCAGATCATACTCCACAATGCAGGAGAACAGGCCATGCAAGGCAAAGCCCAGGAGTGGACGAAACCTTCTCTGAGCACTCTTCCTGAGTTACCTGTGCCAGGGGAATTATTAGCAGCAGCCTGTGAGTTTCACTGTCCTCCATTCTGCAATATCATCTCTCAAAAATGAAAATAGCATAAGTTTTCAATAAAACACTGCAATAGCCCTCTGGGTCAGTTCAGGGCTTCAACATACTGCCATTGAATATAAGGAATTCCTTATTTTACAGATGTTTAAGTTGCCTGGGTTTTAGTTCTACAAGATGACTAAGGCAGAAACAGGTGAACTGAACTGCTTCAAACCAACCAAAAATATTTATAGAATGTCCTGAGCTGGACAGGAGCCACAGGTATCAATTCCTGGCTCTGCACAGGAGGGCCGCACCATGAGCCACACCACACCCTGCACAGGAGGCCCAGGAGTCACACCATGTGCTGCCCAAATTGAACTCTTGTCAGGCTTGGGGCTTTGACCATTGCCCTGGGGAGCCTATTCCAGTGCTCAACCACCCCTCTGGGTGAAAACTTTTTCCTCATAAACAATCTTCTTCTTCCCTTATTATCCTTCAGAATTAAAGAAAAGACCTTGAAAATATGACCCAAGTGTAACCTAAAGGTAAGAAAACAAAAAGAAAAAAAAAAAGGTTACTATTTACTACATGAAAGGCTTTCATTAACTCCTGTAAGCATAATACAAGCAAGCTCCTCAGGGAGTGTTTTTGTAGTTTTCAATCCTAAAACAAGTATTATTCACACTCTTCAGTTGTATCAAAATGTCTCCTTAATGAAAAGTGAGCTGTCTTTTGAAGGGAGACAAACTGTGGGTGGAATTCAGTCCATCAATTTTAGGTATCTAACAATTACTTTTTGTCAGCCCAGTTTCCAACTAAGTGGTTTAATGCTATAATTTCATGTCTTAATTAGGATCTGATCACATTTCAAATGAACTGGAAACTTCTTATTATCTTTGAGGTGCTTCAACTGTCCTTGTTTGAGAGAGGGACACAAAGCAAACAAGTAAATGGAGACACATCAAGCACTGCTGCACGGAAATCTTTAGTGCCTGGTTCAAAGCAAGTGAGGGAGTGCCAATACTGTGCTTAAATGTAAACATGAAAGTTCTCTATAGATGAGCAGACAGACATAGGCTCCACTGAGCCCCAGGAACTGAGGCATTTCTGACTATATACAGACATACAGGGCACTCAACTGGTGGTGATTCATCTGATTACATCTGGTATCTGCCTGTTCCACCCACAGTGAAGGGAAGAGATAGGAAATGTGCAGCATTTGCATGGACCAAGGGGCAGGGGAGATAATGCTGGCATTTTGTAAAATAACCCAGTGATGAAACCATTCAGGTGGGAAATCGAAAATTCGTTCCAGTCTCAGAACAGGCAGGTCTTAATTTACAGTGTAGGGTACTAGTGCTGGGCTTTTTAAATACAGATTTTAAACACAGAGGCTTCAAATGCAATATAGCTTAATATAAAAATGCAGGTGTGTATGCATATATATATGTATTTTTATATATATATATACACACACACACACTCTTATAGATATGTATATAACCTACACACACTCCTAAACACAAAATAGATATTCTGAAGTGCTGTATTTGATGCATTTCTTCCCAACTGAATGCCATAAATGATAAATAGAATACTCTGGCTGACTCTGCCTTTGGTTCAAGGACTCAGTGCAAAAGATGGCTCAGAAAGCATGCACAACCAGGAACCCAGGATGTAGCATTGTTTCCAAGTTACATAAAGCCTGCAGCCCAAGGCTCTCATTTCCTAAATGACTTTTTCAAGAACTCATCCTCTGTAAAGAAAGTTAGTCAGCTGCTCACTGAAACCAATTCACAAGACCTTCTAGGTTGATGACATACATGCATCTATCTCCCCAGGAAAGGTAACCCTAAGCATGTATAAGGAGAAAGAAATAGAAGGCATTTAAGAAATAGTAGGCTGTTTTGGAAAGTATGAAGAACATCTTGACTTATCTACGACCTGGTCAGGACTTAGGTAGAAAGGATAACAGTGGATATTTGCAAGTTTTCTGCAGTTGTGAAGAAGTGGCAGCAAACATTAAGATTCAAAGTAAGGGAACACTTTTACACTGTGAGGGTGGATGAGCCCTGGCAGAGGTTGACCAGGGAGGCTGTGGATTCTTAAGAGCCCTTTCTCCAGCCTTGAGGACATTGAAAATCTGGACACAGTTCTGGGCAAACAGCTCAGACAAACCCAGTAGCTGGGTTTTTTTCTAAAAGTGCCTACCTGCTCCATAAACCACAGAGTAAACGATACGCTTTGCTTGCTCCCTATCAGCATGTTTCACTTGTTGACTCGGAATCCCTTTCCTAAAGAAACAAACAAAAATCACACATTTTCAGTTAAAACTAAGTTGTTATCCCCACAGAAAAATATTTAAAGTCAATAGTAATTTAATAACTACAAAATTGTAAGATATGAATGGACGTACATAAGGGCTTTTGTTGTCAGCCAGGAATGCACAACTTCTTTACAAATTTTCATAGTGACAGTCCATAGTAAATGAAATTCTTTATTTTCATTTTAATCTTCTCCTTTCCTTTTCAATTAAATTCTTGGTTAGGAAAAATCCTACTACTATATTACTGGTTTTTCAGATTTAGGAAGATTTAATAGTCGATAATGAGAAAAATTGATTATTTCCAGCAGCAGCATTTCTTCAGGATGTGAGGGTCTAGAGATTCAAAGCATAAGTCTGACCTAAAGCTTGTTTAATTAAGATTATTATCAGGGCTTCACTAACAGAAATATCCAACCTTTTTTCAAGAAATGACTGATAGAAGCAAGACTGCTTGCTCCACACACCTTACAGAGCTCCAGAAGAGCAAGGCTCCATAAAACAGCAGCAGTGGTTGATCCTGAACTCAAGACTGCAATCAGATTATTCCCAGCCAAGTGTCCTCCTTCCCAGTTCTCATTCTCTCACCAACTGACATAAAACAGTCCTACAAAAATGCTAATGTATTTAGCAATGTGAAAAATGAAAAGCTACAACTCTGCAACCATCAAGTATGTGTCAACTATACTTTTCCATATCAAAATGCAGCTTCAGAAAGAATACTGATATTATTAACAACTGAAAGCACTGAAGAATATTGATCATTTGGTTTAAATGGAAGGGTGTTGGGGGAAATCATATACTCACTCTCTGAAAAGAAATACCTACAAAAATTGCATTTGAAACATGGAGATTAATTGCTATCAGAGATACTTGATGATATCTGCACCATCTGGGAAAAGGTCTCCCCATGAGACTGTCAAAATTTTCATGAGTCTGATTGCATTTTTAAAAGCAAAGATTTCTATGGTTTGCTATAAAAGCTGTTTTGTCACGAAAGATGCTTTGTTGTGAAGGTTTTAGCTGAGGAGCTTTGAGAAAACTATGTATTTCTATGTCTCTTTTTCAAGCAAAGTCTTTCACCACTATTAAAATACTCAAACTCCTAGAAAATTAGCAGAGCCACCAATTTTTGCTTGTTTACCTCAAACACTGATTTTAGCCAAGCCTATGCTCAGTGCTGGTATAATTAGGCATTCTGAATGATAAACAGGCAGACCCCAAAAGAAATCAGATTTAAGCAAGTCTTTACAGCAGTACAGATTTTTTAAGAGGAAAAAACCCCAATACAATCTCCAGTCTTCATTGGACAAAAGGTCTCCGGTTTTGGAGAAGCTCACATTGTTTCTTTGAATACTAACTGCTCAAAAATGAAACAAAACTTTTCACTGCTCAGTTTAGTTGAGAAACAAAAATAATTTAATAGTGTTCCCACCTGTAATGAAGACTGTTCCCACTTAATCAATCTGCTAGTTTGAGACTCTTATAATTTACTTTCTAAGCTGTGGCAGGTCAAAAGTTCATGGATCTTTTGAACAGAGTAGGTTGAGATTCCCAGTTGTACCTGAATACAAGGACAAAGTGGCAATAGGAGCTAATAAGTGTAGAATTAGGAAACTAGACACCATTAAGGATTTCCTGAAACAATCTCCAGTAGAAAGACTGCAGGAATTTCCTGAAGAACCTGGCAGAGAAAAAGAACTACAAAGACACTTGAGAAAGCATCAAACACAGGGGAAAATAGAATCTGGTAAGAAAGCAAATATCACCTGAGCGCCTTTCTGACACTAAGACTGGGGAATGCTAAAACTGGGGAAAACCTAGAAAATGTAATACTGCTTTCCTAATACTGCAAAATTCCAACTAGAGGATTGGACAAGGCAAGAAATGGGAGAACAGCAGCACAGTTTACTTGCAGATTTGCTGAAGTCAGAGGGTAGAGACAGCTGAGAGGCAGTGGGTACATCAGCTGCTCAATTCTCTGGAAAAGAAGGGCTACAACAGAAAGGACACAGTGGGTAAGAATCATGGAGACCTGTAGAGGAACACACAGATTTATCAGACTATGGTACTGAAGGAGACACAAGGTGAGACTTGTTGGGAGGGACTGGTGGTTCTAGAGAAGTTTTAGCAGTGAAAGAAGACACTAGAACTGGATTGTGCACAATTAGAACTGCTGCTAGAACTTTGATTATGATTTTGCATTATCCAAGCTTCAGCTTGGAGGGCTGACTGGAAAAAACAGGAATAGTCTTATTGCTCTCATCATGACTGGCAGTGTCAGCAATCACAATAAAACCTTGCCTGAAACAGTTACTGATATACATACATCATGTACTCATGGCAATCCAACAGTCACTTAGCATTTCCTGATGTGTGGTTAGTCATGTAACACACAGAAAAAATTAAAATTTCAGAGCTTTATCTCAAATATTTCCTTTAATATAATGTTACAACCAAAATGGTCAGTCAACACCTCTGAGTGTGTCAGTGGGAAATGTGAGCACTAGACAGAGAAACATTACATCTACCACTTTGACTAGTGCAAATTTATGTACCACATAAAAGAATACATAATTATAAGGTATGAAATTGCCATATAAATCAAAACTGCTTGAGCAAATAGAAGTCATTAATCCTAACTATTCCTTTTTTCTAATAACTGCTTTTTTTCTGCTTGTATTGACAATCATTGGCTTCTACTAGGGTTGTTTGATTCCTTCTGTAATATAGAGAGGCATTCCTGCAGCTTGAGGCAAAGTCTGTTTATTTCTTTGAATAATAAAATTAAAGGGGAGGTGTGCAGTTTCTCAGAACTGCAGTAGCCATGTAAGAAATCCCCAGTGGGCTTTCTGCTTTATCCTGTTTCCCTTACAAACTAATTTGTGTTTGTGATAATTGATTTGTTGTAATGGGTACCGTGAGAACCTATTTCAAGATAAAACCTTTATTTTGCCTTTGGACTCATCATGGAACACCATGATATTGACAAAAAGACATTGTTATCTGCACACTTGGATAAGAAACTGAGCAAGCTGTCCAGTGCATGAAAATATTCAGTCCTGAAGTGTGGTATGATGTAACATAGACCTTTAGTGGAAATGCACTTTTTTGAATAAATTTGAATGTGAAAAAGGAAGGTGAATGGACATAAAGTAGTTTTAGCTGCTGGGCAGTGACACTGAGGCTGTGACTCCAGCTCACCCAGCACTGTCTGTACAGCTGGAGTAAGAAGACTGTTAATGCAATGTTATAGAAATTGATGCAGGGGAAAAAGCTCAGGAGGAAAAAGAGTTTGGTGCAAATTTTTTTGTGGAAAGAGCAAAATTCCTCAAGTCCTGCAGAAAACAAATATGCAGTTACCAGTTCTAGCATGAAACATATTTTTCCATTTTATTACATCCTTCTCATTACTCTCTCTCAAATATGCTGGGAAAAGTTCCAAGTTCATAATCAGTATTTTCACCATCTTCAACTCTCCAAACGTGCAGTATTTCACCTCCTATGTTCCTGTCCTTGCCTGCATACTTGTCTCAGGCTATTTCCACATCTCTGATTTGTTTGTCCTTTACTTTGTTTAGCACTGATTTACAAGTACTTTGCCTTATAGTACTTTATTTGATAGACATCTCTCAGGTAGAATAAAGAAGAGCCCTCAATGCTGGAAGACATATTCAGGTTGGCAAATCCCAGGATCCTAGGAAGGAATTAGCAGAGCTAAACAATCTGGAAAGGTCTGTGAGGACAGCAAACAACTTGCAGGCAAAATTTCTAGAGTATATAACCAACACAGTGAGTAGAGATACACAAAGTCTTTAAAAAGGCGGGTCTACTAAGAACTGGGCTGTGTGCCTAAAAGGGAATAGCTGCCTAATTCTGAGAGTAAAAAACATGGAGAAAAACTTTTCTAGCAAAATGTGAAAAGGATAACATGAAATTATGATTACAAAACAAAATGCAGACATGAAACAAAAAGTAATATATGATTTATTACTTTTTCAGAGAAAATACTTTGAATATTATTGTAATTTCTCCAAAATTCACTCTACATTTTCATACATTAATGGGGTCTAATGGACATCTCAAAGAGTTTCTACTGAATTAAGTCTTAGGTTTTTAATGCATATGAACACCAAGTTTCTTTACACCCAAGAAAAATACAGATATGATACATATCTGCAATTTCAATAAAGTTTAACTGTAAACTGGAAGAACACATTTAACACAGAGTAGACATCTCAATGGATTAATTTTTACCTGTACAGAATAGTAAAAAAAACTACCATGAAATTTAGTATACAGAAATGAGCTCACACACCATAAACACATAAAAATTAAGATTAAAGAGGCCACAGGGCATAACGTATGAGCAATGGTAAAATAAAACCTTGAGAACAGGTAGAAATGGGAGGAAATCAGTCTTAAAAGAATGCGATAAGACATTCCAGAATTTCTGGGAAATGTTGTGCGGTGGCGGAAGTCAACTGTTTATGCACAGGAAAAGGCAGAGCAAACTCCTCAAACACAATATCTGGCAGGCATGAGTTGCCTTGATCTGCATTACATTCCAGCCAAGCTAAGCTCAGTCATAACAGCCACAAACTCTTGGCTGCTCTCTTGCATCTGCCAATTAATCCAAGTCCAAGCTGTGAATTGTTGGTGTGGGAAATGAGCTGGAGTGGCATTAAATTCATTTTATATGCAGTCATTAATGTCCAATAAATGAGTGAATGTATGAGTGAATACACATTTGTTCATCTGACAGCTCTTACAGCTTTTTTATTTTCATCAGTGAACTATATAAATCTCATTTTTAATCACCTGTTGCTGTTTAATAGTAGATGAGGGTTTTATATTCTGTAAGTTTGTGCCTGGAACTTTGTGTAGGGATATGAAAAAGGTACAGACAATTAATGTAATCAGTAAAATTAGAAAAGCCCAGTTTTACAGCAGCATCACTACTGGGTAGATCATGTAGGAGGTAAATTCTGAAAGTTCACTTTTTCAGCTTACCAGATCTTATTTATATCTGAGGCAAGCAGAATATCTATAACAATGTATGTGAGTATCCAAGACATAGAGAAAAAACTGGCTATCCATAGCCCAGTTCACTCACTGCTAATGCAATGAGCAAGAATAAACAATTTTTTTGAAAGCTCCTATTCCATGACTCATGGAAAATGCTGACAAGGCTCAGGCACACTTTGTCTCAGACATTTGTAAGGTAATATGCAGAAGCAAACTTGGAATTATTTTTGCCTGGCTAATCTCTGTTACAAAATACAGAAAGGAAGAGGTTGGAAAACAGTTTCCCTGAAGACATTGTCATATCAAAATATATCACTACTTTTATCTTACATCAATCAAGAGCTACACATAAGATACATACAATTAGCCCATCTTTTTTCATCTAGAACTGTAAAATGTATAGTTTCTATGCTTTCTATAACTATGAAGCATTTACACAATTATGTTCAAAACAAAAAGTAATGAGTTTATCTTTCACATAAGAGCATGGAGACAGCAGAGGAAAAATGAAATTTTTCTAGACTGCCAAGAAGAGTGGAAATACAGTCAAGATACTTTTGTAAAAATAGGAATGAAACCTCTCCACAGAGAAGCTGTGGACTCCCTATTCCTGCAGGTGTTCACAGCCAGGCTGGATGAGCTCTGAGTGACCTGGCCTAGCAAGGTGTCCCCTGCCCATGGTAGGGGGTTGGAACTATGTAGTCTTAAACCGTTGTAGGATTCTATGAAAAAAAGCATCTACAAAAACTAAAATGCAGGCTAACATCTTGCCAGAAGGGAAACAGCAGGTCAAGGGTAACAGAAAGATAAACCTTTCTGATGTAACCTAAGTATATATTAGGTTTTGGTCGTATTTTTTTATCTATGCCACTTCTAAACACTTCTCATGTCTGATTCAGAGGTTATGTCAAATGCTTGTATTTACAATTTTATCACAACTTGGTTTGCATAAGTGAGATAAAAGGTTACAGAATAACACAAAGAAACTCCTCACACCACAGCACACCAGATCCCTCTGAGACATCTCATCTTCCTTAGCTGAAGGGCAATACATAGTATTACATATATATGTATGCATGTATATTTATCCCCACCCTGGCATCAGGAGAGGCAGAGTTGTCTTCCAGTAGTCACTGCAAATGCTGGGGGACCTCTGGCATGGACCTCTCACGTAAATATAGGGGTCATGTACTTAAACACAGAGGGAGGAGAATCACAACACACATTCAGGAGTTTAACATTGTGCTTTATTTAGCTAGGAGGATTTTTTTAAAAGGTTTTTATTTGTGTTCAACTTCTTTGAATGAAAGACTACAGCTGTCAGCTTGATGTCATCTTTCCCAGACTACAGCCAACCCAAAAATATTTTTGTCATCATGTCTCATTTCCCTTTGGGTATGCCACCCTACAAAACTGTAGTTTAATTTATTTTATATCTATTTAGCACCAGAAAAATCTTTATAGCCCCCATAAAACACTTTTGAAAGAATCCAGAAGCACTTTAGTATTTTAAAACTTCTACGAGTAGTTAATCATAAAATAATTTATTTTGTCTGAGTAGCCTCTATAATCCATTGCATGAAGATTTATTTCGTTAGTCCTCAACCTCCTTTTAAAAGTCATGGTGTCTAACGTCCATGTATTTTAAAGAAGATAAAGACATGTCTTTGCTATGAGGGTCAAAAGTTTTCTATTGTTACATTTTAAAGTAGCAGGGAACCAGATAAAGCAATTGCAACAAGGTTATGTCATAAATTATGGCTGTCATCAGTAACAATTTGCTGAGAGATTAATTTGGGACTGAAGTGATCCATTATCTTTATTAAGATATTTACAGGTACATCGCTGTTTCAGGTATCAGATACTGAAGAGATTAATTAGATGGTACTTATTTTCAGTGTTCTTCATTAGAAAAAGGCCACTTAGAATATTTTTCTGTAAAAATGCACAATTCTGGACACACGTCAGTCGGAACAGAAAGTCCCTCACATTGACATAGGTTCTTGAAAGAGCACTCCTTACCCTGCAACCTCCACATCTTGCCTCTCCTTCACCCCATAGGAAAAAAAAAATGGCTTTGGCTTCATATATACATAGTCTTTATTTATTTCTGAGTCATAAGGGCAGTCTTATTTTAGGGTGTCTGGGTCTATGAGTACAGAAGACAAGGAAGTCAGGGTAACCTTCTCCCCACGTCAGGCACCAGTGTGGGCATTGACAGTGATGGGCACCGTCACTGAAAGAACAAATAAATGCTAATGGATTAAGGGGTCTACGCAAACTGGGATGGCATAAAATTTCTCAAAGGCCAGTAGTGTAAAACAACAGGGATCAAATGTAAATTAATGCCCTTGGAGTTCTTTCTTTACTTATCACAAATACTTTTCAAGCTTTTCTTCAAGCGGCTTCAAATAGTTAAGACAGAACAGCAGCCATTTTGGGAGATGACACAGGCAGCTGCAGCAGAGCATCAAATAGTTACACATCTTGGACCTGTCAAAAGTCTCATAAAGAAATAGAGGGACCTTCAGAGAAGCCTTTAGATAAATACCAGAAAAGTGAAACAGAAAGAGCAGAGCTCTTAACATATAATCAAAAGATGATGTAATGCCATCACAGATATTACACAGAACAAAACATGGAGCTATCATATTGCTACAACAATGTATAGTTTGCTCAGGAAAAATTGGCAGGGGAAGAGATGTCACACTACACCAAACTGCATCCACCTGATACAGAAAAAAGTAGGAGACAGACTCTGAAAAAATGGAATAGGAAGTTTCTTATCCCTTTCTGCAGAATTGGTTCAAGACCCTTATATATAGCATGACTGATTTCTTCCTTTTTTGATTGCCCGTCCAAGATATTTCAATCTTCTCTATAAACACCTCTTTCAGCTTAAATTTCCACTATGCATTGGGTCAACACCGAACTAAAGGCAAAAGTAAAAGTGAAGAATGAATTGCCCTGACATTCTGAATTTCATCAAAATTTAGCTTGACACTGGAGTTAAAGTTGAGTTAAATGAAATAAATGGAAATATTTTATTGAGCTCTGGAGTGTGCTTATAAAACCGCATTTTATCAAAATCAGTCTAGAAGGACATGACAGTTTGGAGATAAGACTTTCATACACAACAAAACCTTTTTATGAAATTAGCGAAGCCAAAATTTATTAGACACCACAAAACAACTGAGGACTATCCAGTCTCCTCAGAGCCTGCTTTCTCTCTAGTTTCTTTGTTAGTGGTGGTGGTGTAAAACTTTATTTTTCATTTACTCTAGAAGGCTAAGAAAGCACTTGATGTGCAGTAATAATAAGCTTCCAATGTGACATAAAATTAAGCTGTCTGCTTAAACGTCTAGTTAACTGCCTGGGTTATTTAAAGCTTCTAAAAACAAAAGCCATTATGCTTCCTGAAGACTTTATTCCCTCTGCTTTATCTGCCAGTTTAAACTAAAGCCACAGCTGCACTTCTACAAGGCAATGTAAACTACAAGGTGAAATAGTCACAGTTGCCATATAGACTGTCAGAGTGCAAAGTAAGACAAGCGTTAAATTTCATTAATATCAACTATTGCAAATGAGCTTTCAAAACATGTAGAAATATCTTTGCTGCAAAAGTAACACTGTTAAAATACTCTGCACTGACACTCATGACGTGTTGAACTTGGAGCTTAAAAGGTTTTAAAACTCTGATTCTGAGATGGCAAACTGAACATTTTCCCCTTTTACTACATACAGCAGCTGCAGGAGCTGCAAGTGGCATAGCCTCACTCACAACATTTTTACCAAAAAATTTATTAAATACCAGATTCATAATGAGTAGTATCTGTACATGGTACCTGCCCCTGAGTATGTGACTTGATTTGAAAGAGCACGCCTTCCCATTCAAACTGAAATTGTATCTCTCTTAACTGTATATAAGAAACAAATTACTGATTCCACTTTTTTTATCAGTATCCCTCTAAATAAAGGTACAAGATGAGAGATATTTTAGATATTGATGAAAATAGAAATGATATATCTACTGCAAAAAAATGCTTCTTCAGAATGTATCTCACCAAAGGAAAGTAAGTAGAAGCCTTGAAGTTAACTAAAAATTGTAACAGCATTATAAAACCAGCCAAGTAAATGATAATCAAAGAAACATTACATTAACCCTTAGTGAGTGTCCTAGCAAGCAGCACTGAGCTTAGGATCTGATTTACATCAGGAATCAATACAGGCTGAATTACAGAAGGAAACTTCAGAGCTGAAGGATCACAACAGTCACACACTTCTAAACAGACACTTCAGCAGAGATGCTCAGTGACACTTATTTAATGGGGCTGCCATGTAACACACAGGAAAACTTTTCTCCACTCTCTTCAAAGGATTCTAGAAGTAACCCTAAATAATAAATACAGAGTAGACATGATTTTAACTTGTCTTAATACTTGCCAAAGTTCCACCATTTTATATGTGCTCAGTGGCATGGAATGTCTCTTCTTCATTGCAACGCTAAAGACAAAGATTTTGCCATTTTGCAGTGGATGAAGTGAAACGAATTAACTCAAATTAATTTCAGATTTGAAATTTTTATGAACTTTTTATTAAGTTCATAAAATGGGAAGAAATTAATGAACACAAGAGACCACATGTCCTAGAAACTTAGAAGTGTATGAAATAGCCTGGATTATCTAAAAAATCTTTAAACAAATATGGGGCTCCAAGAACCCTGAACTGGTATAGGTCATTATTTAGACAAAGAACAAAAATAAGAGAGCTCTGCTTGAGGGAGTGGGAGCTGTGTAACCCTGTGGCTGCATCTTGTAACTGTATGACTGCTAATGGGGACAGGAGAACTACAACTCTTCCTGTTTCCTCAGTAAAAATCCACCTGGATAGGCATGATTATTTAATTATTCCTTAATCACCTAATAAACACACAGGTGACATCTCTTGATTAATAATGACTCTGTTCAAGCTTGTGGATAATATTTTCATAAAACTAACATAGAAGGACAAATACTCATATCTGTTTAAAAACCATTCAGCTACAGATGTGGCATTCATTCCTCAGAAATCTATTTATCTTATCCCTGATTAACTGGCCTTTGCTCTTGTTATTTGAGTAGGCAGCCTAAACTGAATTCCACATCTGCTATACCACACAGTTATATGAATTAACCTGAAAAAATACTGTTTCGTTAATCTATTTAATACAAAGAATGTATTTGAAACAAAGTTGCACGAAATGGATATGGGCAAGTGTGTATATATTTAGTCAGCCTACCACCAAGCATTTGTGCATACTTGACCTTATCTTTTTCAAACAGACCCAGTTATCTTTTTGTATGATTCAGCCCATGAGGACCTATTTTGATTAATTTCAGGAATATCCAAAATACCTGTGCTTATTTCCTGTGTTCTTCAGAACTCAGCAGGGTATCAGCAGATAGAGCTATTGTCAGGAAGTATCCTGAATTGCCAAGAGGCTGGAAAAACAAGAGTCCCTATTTTGACACAGCTCCTACCAGACCAACTGCCAGTATGCAACACTTTGGCTCACCTGGCCATCACTGGATATAATCAGCTCCATGAGACCCCTGCTTGGCAGGTGGTAAAGAAGTAAAATTCCACACTTCCTGCAGGAAGACACTTCTGTGAAGAACAACCCAAACCTTTCTGCACTGTTGTTTTTTTTATTCAAGGATGGCTGAATTAATTAAAAAAAAACAAAACAAAAACCAAAAACATAACAAAAAGCCTTTTCTCCTTTCAACATGCTAATTCCAAGTAGTTCTGTGCTTTGTTTCTCTCTAAGCCTTTTCTTAAGTAATTTCCAAAATCAGCATGTCAGTCTCTAACAAAACAGTTCAAAACAGATATTAACATGATCTCACAGAAATACCAGCTGAGGAGAGATGGACTTTTGTGTTCAGAACATTTTATAAACAGTCTGCAGTTCCCAAGGTTATTGGAAATGAAGTGTTCAAGTTCCTCTGATTGTGGAAAGGGTAGTATAAGTCAAAGACCCTTACATGTCTTAAAACCTTCAGCCAACCAAGCCTACACTATAAAAATAGAAAGAAATGTTTTTCAAAATGGCTGATGGTAAAGAATTTATAAATCCTTTGGAATTCCAGGATAATTACACACGTGTTTATTTTAGATATAAACTGCCATGGCTACAAAGACATAATGAGATATGTCCTCTTATCTGCAGCCATTTTTTTAACTTTCTGAAAGGTACACAGGTGAACAGTTACTATCTCCAGTACTTACTAGTAGGTAAATTCAATACCTGAAAGAAGCACAGGTATTCGTGCTATTCTCCATCACCACACAAAAGAAAGCATTAATAGCATGAATATGAGGAAAGAGACGACAGATGAGAGAGAAGGGAGTATTTTGTGGTTTGGATTTTACAAAACTCAGATCTCAATGTGAAACAGGAGCAACTAGACCACAATTAAATTCTCCAGCCTTCTTTCAAACACTGTCATGAGTGTAAGCATTGCATACAACTGACATAAATCGTCCTTTCATTGATATAATCAGAGTAAATATCACCCTTAAAGAGTATCCACTAATTACCTTGTTACTTTAATTCACCATCAGTAGTTAGCGTGTACAGGTTAAATTACAGTTCAGAGCTAGAAACTGATACTTTAAAGAAAATGCCTGTTTTCATACTGGAATGGCAGCAGTTATCAGATTATTATACCTTTTAAAATATACCGTATCTGTATATTGAACATTATTAGAGCTATTCCTCCACTACATAGTAATAAGTATTTTTAATAGAGATTATTTAAATTTCTCTACTCGCCTATTCTTTCAGCTTTTAGAATTAAAAGAAAACTCATTGCATACAGGGAAACTTTTGTGTGCTCTCTGATTCACACTCTTTGATTTCCGTACTGAAAATTAATTAGAGTACAACAGCCTAACAATGCTATCTACTAAAGGCATTTTTCTGAGGCATAGACCAACTTGGGTATCATTACACTGGATCTACAGATAATCTATAACACAGAATATTTGACAGAAAATACCCAGGCAATTTACCATTGCATGGAAAGGTTTGTGCACAGGGACAATTATCTTTCTGCTCTCACACAATTGAAAATACACAGTTTATATTAGCAATAAATTCGTGCTTGCAAGTAGATCATACTGTAAGCAATTTACTAAATATCTTTCTTAATTTCACCCCCTCTCAAATAGCAAATATCTTCTGAAGTAAAGGTATATTTACCATGAGAATGTAACAGTAAATCAATACAAACAATCTAGAAAAAATATTAAATCTCAGAAAAGTAATGTGGTCAAGAGAATGTTCTTTGTTTCATATGCTAGTATTATCCCTAGAGACTAAAAATCACCTGAGTACTCCCTGTCCTAAATTTCTGGATATAGGAGTATTGGACTTTCACTTCAATCCATTTGCAACAAATCTACTTACAGGGTCTTTTCCTCTGAACCTCTTGGTTTATGAGGATATAGAGTCCACATGCTTTACCATCTTAGTTCATTGTTATAATTTGGAAAGGGCATGATGGTCTCATAAATCTGCTAGGCCATTTATGACAGACACATCAGTGTTCTATTGCAGGCTTGAGAAAAAAAACCATAAATATAATTTGCAGATATTAGGAGTATCTATAGCAAATACTGGATTACAGTGACAACATCTTCAAGCTTAAATTGACTAAGCTTGTTCAGAGCCATAAATAACAGAGTTGAATTTGTATGGTCAGGCTGCCCTCAGGACTTTTGATGGAGGGCACCACTGTGCTCTGCTGGATACAGCTGAACTCGCCACTGCTGGGGATCTCCAGTTGTCTGACACAGATTCTAGAGAAAAAAAGGAAAGGGTTTACCCAAATATTTTAAGGATGGATTAATGCTCTACTCATAGGAATTCTGAAGCAGTACTATCCCAATCCAAAAAAGCACTCGGGCAGGAAAGCAGGCAGAAGTCAGATAGGATGAAACCCCACACTATGGTGTGCTTAAGTGCTTAGCTAAAACAAGACACTTTTCCTGGTTTTTGACTCAATCTGGTCAATATGAGTATATACTATGATGGAGGAACAACAACCTACTGAGAAGGATGATGAACAGTTTGAAAGAGATTGGTAATCATTACACCTCAAATTAAGAAATTTTGCAAAGAAATTCTTACTTAAAAGACTAAACATTTTTCACCATCTATTTTTGAAAGTGATTTTAAGATATGCACATCAACAACATTTTAAAAACAATTACTTATTTTTCATTTATTTTGTAAAAGCTAAAGAAGTGAGAGAAAGTTCATGCTGAGGTTTGCTGTCATTTGGATGTCTAATGACAGTTGGGTCTCTTGGCTGGTCAGACAGCTGCCAGGACAGCTCTCATCACCTTCAGCACTGGGATGATGATTTGGATTAAAAAGGATTATGACTGTCACGGGGCATCAAGGCAACACAGCACAAGGTGAACTTGCAGGTAGCTAGAATCCATTATACCATTAATTTTTAAAAGTTTAGGCAAGCCTAAATTGAACTATGTGTTCAGTGTATCATTAATGTAATGGTGTTGTTGTAATCAAAGCTGCTGACCTGTCTTTAAGGCTTTTTATTGTAGGACATAACAGAGGACTCACTGTAAGATAATTTTGGTAATACCTTACAATCATCATCACAGGAGAACGAGCACTAAGCATATATAAGTGAACATCAAAATCCCTACCATCCTAGTTTTAACTGGGCTAACTATGTTAGATAACCAAAAATTATATTGGCTGTCCAAGGCAGAGATGAACAAGCTGGTCTAATGGAAGATGTCCCTGCCCATAGCAAGGGGATGGACTAGATGATCTGTAAAGGCCCCATCCAACACAAACCATTCTGTGCTTCTGTGGTAGTTAACTGCCCCTTGTCATAGTTTTAGCTGAATAGCCACTTGGAGACAGTTCTGCAAAAGAGAACACACAATACTTCAAAAACCTCTCTACAGTAAGCAGGGTCTCCAGCAAACAGCTGAGCACAGGGCAGGGAAGCACACAGTGGTGGAGCCAAGTTACTCCTGAAATGAGCTGACTCTGCAAGCTCACCAGAGCAGCACAAGATCCCACCCCAGCCCGGCAGGGAGCATGGCCTCTCACTGGGGTTGGTGGTTTGGGTAGTGTGTTGCACATGACTGAATTTTAGCACGGAAGATAATATCTCCACTCAGCCTTTTACCATGTACAGACAGTCTGGGCTGACACACAGTTGGGCACCTCTACCTGCTCTGTTGACCATGGTAAAGATTTCATACAAAAAATGTTTAGCAGAAACTTGGATCCAACAGGGTTCCAACAGAGATGCATCTCTAAGGCAGCAAAGACAGGCTGAGTCACAGCACAGAATACCTAACCAAATTATGAAAGGAAAGCTTTTATACGTAAAAGATCTTAATTTAATCAGAAACTCATAGAGTTCACATCTTTGCAGAAACTGCCCACCCATGTGTATTTCCTGCCAAATGCTATAAAAAGCCTGTGAACTTTTTAAAAAAGGTTGGATTTCAGATAGAAGGCTTTAGTCTGAAGGGCAGCTAAGGAATGGAGTTATGTTTCAGTAAAGAAGCCATGAAGTTTAGAAAAAATGAGTGAATAAACTGATATAAAACTTGGCTGGACTCTGGAGTGTGCCTCAGGTTTCTATCCAATAATGCATTATTTTCTATCTATGATTTAATAATCTATTATTTAATATTCATAAGTCTAAGCATTTTTAGATACAGAAAACCAGCTAAAAGATACCACCTGACATGCATTCAGAAGCTGATATGGTACTAGATACTAACACTAACTTAATTTTTTGTCTTTGGAGAGGGAGCTTCAGAAACTAATCCATTCTTTATAGATGTCTTAGAGAAAAAACCTTTTTTTGTAAAGTTTTTCCAATTGTACAAAATATTTCAAGAAAGATTTACAAAAAGTAACAATGTGCAATTCCTTCCAACAGAACAAAACATTTGCTATGCCTATTGGTGTATCAGTTGCACAGATTTTAAAGGATTAAGACCTAGAGAAAAACAGATGACCAAAAAGAGATAAAAGGTTTGTTGTTTATTTTGTTCTTCTCATAACTCATTCTAATACCAGTGAGTACGATCAACTACAATAAAGTCAATTGACTAATTTTTGGCCCTAAAAATTTTATTTATCAATAGCGGACTATGAGAGATGAATAAATATCCAGAATGAGAAAGCATTTATGAAGCCTGTAATTTTATACCTTCTCTGTGGTGCCAGAGAAATTAAGGACAACATACAAAAATGCAAGATGAGTTCAGCAGGAACTGACCCAACAGGAGGAATTCAATCTGTCAGAACACATACAGATGTCTACATTTAAGCTGACCACCTCAGACCTACTTTGTTCTCAATGGTGAGAAGTCAACACTTTTATTGTGCGATTGATCTTATTACATAGGGCATATCAGCAGTTGGCCAAATGAATCTCCAAGTACGTGACAGATGTCCAAGGTTAGATGAGATTAAACACGCCCTTCTGTGATTCATAAGTCATCTAACAGATTAAATAGAAAGTTTCTTCCAAGCATTAGCTTTACTGAAGCTTAAGAGAAGAGTCAGCAGAATCATTATGTACTGATTTTGTAGACACACCACGACAATTCTGTCTGATAAAAATATTTGCCTGTAATACTCTGTTAAATTTAAAGTTACCGTGTAGCAACTGCAAGAGGTTGATGGCTGCCAAGAGCCATGAGATTGCTGAATAGAATGGTATTTCTGGAGTCCTGCCCAGAGCTGAGACAAAATTTGACTCATCTTCATGCATACATTTCCAAGAAACTATCAAACTAAAATAAGGATTTAACTCCATCATGAGGTTCTAGGGATATCATCTTAGAGCTAAGAATTTATTACAATATCAAGAGAAGCTTCTAAGAAACGCTCAAAGCAAGGTCATCTTTCCATAGATATATTTGATGAAATGTTTGTGGTCTTGAGTTTTGTTCTCCCAGAATGCATGTGCCTCGAGCACAGATTCAGTTGTTGGTAGCAGGATAATTATAACGTGAGCTCCATTTTGTTTCTTCATACAACTTCAGAGTACATTAACAAATGTTCCCCAGCCCTGGATGTGTCCAAGGCCAGGCTGGATGGGGCTTGGAGCAACCTGGGATAGAGGAAGTTGCCCCTGCCTGTGGAAGGGGGACTGGAACCTGATGGTCTTTAAGGTTTCTTCCAACCCAAATCATTCTAGGATTCTAAGATTCTGTGAACTACGGAAGTGTGTAGGAAACACCATGTTTGGGAAGACTATGCCTGCAAAAATTTAGAAACTGTAGGATGAGAATTGAGCTAAATCAATCATACGTATTTTTGCTTTCATTTTCAGCTAACAACTAGTTCTTCCAACTAAAATGGAGATAAAAAGATAAAAGAGGGGGAGACAAAGAAAATAAGCAAATTGCATAATATTTACATGAACTTCAGTCTATTTAAACAGCTTTATGGTACAGCATTTTATTCAATCTTTTTCTGACCTATCTGTTGAAACCGCAAGTTCTTTGACATCTATCCTGTCACTTATTGAATGCTCATGCACTTTTGAGCACAATGGAGTCCCAGTCTCAAGTAAGATTTTCAGGCATCACCTCAATATAAACAATATAAAGTACCTTCAACAGGTGACTAATATTCCATCTTTTTTTTTGATAGTTAATCTTTTAATCGGTATACTGAAGAGATCAATAAATGATTACTTAGATATGGAGATAAAGAAATTTACCTTTTTTTAAATTATTGGGGTAGCATTTTTTCCATGTCATTCCAGAATATGGAAGCATTAAACCCTATTAGTTCAAAAGGAATCCCATAAGCTCTAGTCTGTTTCTTAAATATACGTAATTTGATTCCAATACTTCTATTGGATATCTAAGCAAATTTAAAAAATACTTGTACTTTTACTGAGAAAAGCTGCTCTGCAGTTTTTCAAATAGATAACCTCTCTAACTGCTGCTCTGAATTTTTAAAAAGAATTGGTTAAAAAAATACAAGGAGAAAGTTATCAGCAACAATTGTTCACAATATATCATTGCATCAGCTTTAGCCACAAGGCTCATACTGGCCAGTTGGATTGCAGCATTTTGATATGTGGTAATTAACCACCCTGGAGAAGAAAAGGTTCAGAAAGAAAGAGTATGAACAATAGATATTGTAACAAAATAATGTCTTTCATTATCATTATGCAGTTATACAATAGCTTAGGTTATTCTTTCTTTTTTGTCTAATTGCTATCAAAATATGCAACATTTAATCTTACCACTGAGAAGCCAGTGTGGTGAAGATATCAGTGATTTCAGGTTCTTGAAACAGTTTCAGAAGTTCTGGTTCAGATGATAAGTCAGCAAGGATCCTTAACTCAATATGGGAAAAGTCTAGAAAACAGTGTTAAAATGCATCTATTGCTTTAAAATAGAAAGATACCTGCATTTTAACCAGACTATCACAAATTAAAATGTAAGCCTGGAGTATTCAATCACTTCTTCATGCTCAAATAAGACAGATGTCTATAAGAAGCTCATCCTGAAGATGTTATATTCCAGCTATAGGTCACAAAATGTCTCCATCCTTCATTATCTTCATGTGTCAATTAATCTTATTAACTCTGTTTCTACTCACAAGGCTTAAACATCATCCACTTCCAAAGCATAATAAGGAATACACATCATATTACAATAATAATTGTTACTAAGGGATTTGACAGCCTTGTAAAATATGCCACCCAAAGGAGAGGAAAAAAGAGAGACAAGACAGAATTGTGAATATTAATATGCATGAGAACAATAATTCACTCTCTCTCTTACCTGCTGCTAAAAATGTACATCCTTTTTTTGAAACAAACAATGTTCTTGGGGAAATAGTTATTACATCCTCTTCTTTTCCTACAGAGGAGATACACATTTAAATCCCAAATACCAGTTCAAAAACACTGTGCTGCAAACCATAGGAGGTTTTATACCAAATACACAGCTAACACCACAGAAATGGCAATGTAAGCAAACTAGCAGAGCACCAACTGCCAGCATCACAATTATTTCACTATATCAGACATATACAACTTTACCTCCACCATCCTTGCAGTACTGCTTACTTCCTTTCTCAAATCCAAACCCTTCCCTAAACACAAGCTATCAAATATATATAATAACTAACATTATTCACAGATCACCTAATAAAGGATACATTCATAAAGAAGGGTCTATAAAAATAAGTAAAAATATGTATTTATATATCTTTGAACATGCTGCAGCAATGTATAAATAACCAAATTCTGAGTTACAGATGGTAGGGGAATATAATATTGAGAACATACAGCTGTCATAGGCATCCAAACTGTAATGACTGAAATCCCCAATAATATCATGAAACACTAACACAAGATACTAGAAACTGAATGCATCCAGGGAATATCACTTGACATAGTGTAGGGAGAGATGGTGATTTGAAATGCAACAGAGTCTGGCCAGCAAAAAAGCAAAGAAAATAGAAAAAAATATGTCTTGGTAGAAGAAAAACTGAGAAATACATTTTTGAGAAGCACATGAGATCATTAGCAAAATCTCCAGAAAGTTTCATGTGCTACAGTTATGCCCAGCACCTCAGGTTTATGCTGCCCCTGCTGACACAGTTTTTTATGGCAACTTTTAAAAAATACTTATAAAAATGACTCATGTAGGTAAAATAAAACTACTGCCAAAATTTTACATTATCTTCCATAGCCTCTTGTTTAATGATCTGTATTATTTTCAACACAGAGAGTGAATGGCTGTGAAAAGGCAAAGCTGGCCCTTAGCAGAGAACCAAGCACCACATTGAGCAGTACTGCCCAGCCATGGCTGCAGCTGTTCGAGGAGGAGAATGTGTGTTCCAAAATCTCTCCCTTATATTTGAGTCTGCTACTGTGGCTTTCTCTCTTTATCACTTGGCTCATGCTTTTCTAGAATTCACTTTGATTCTCTCTGAACCATCTGCCTTAAATCCACTTCTGTAATCAAAAACAACACATCTGATTAACTACTGGTGTTTAGTTGTGAGTATGATTAAAATGACCCAGCTTAAACATTGACTCAGGCAGAGCCTTATGAGCTGAATGCACACAAAATCATCCCTCGGATATTTAAGGTATTTAACATGCATAATTTCATTTGGAAAAAGTGAGGGAAACAAAAAAACCCCCCAAAATGATTGTAACTATTTAAATCAGTGCTGAAACACCAAGTATTTTTTCAGGAACAGCCAGAAAAAGTAATTGGTTTAAATGCTAATGTATAACAAAACATCGATCATCTGATATTTAATGCTGGACCTACCAGTTAGCTTCAAAATATAATACCACTCAATAAAATAATTAGATAATATTGCCTTTTCATCTTAATAAAAACACAGTTTACCTTTTATGTACTGCTTCTTTTTAATTGTAACTGGATGTTTAGAGATACCTTGAATGTTCTACAAACAGGAAGAATAAAAACACTTAGTAAGTGCAAGTTTAGGAAAATACGTTTAGGAACAGTTTATTACCAGCATTAGTGATACTAGTGCCAACCAGTTTCTCCCACATAATAAGAAGGATTAACCACTTTGCCTTCCAAAGGAATCTTCACACTCTGCATCTGCAGACACTTTAGAATATTTGCTCTTCCATGAAAAATTGGAAGCTTCTAAAAACAACTA
Source organism: Cyanoderma ruficeps (assembly GCA_008694505.1). Classification (NCBI taxonomy): domain Eukaryota; kingdom Metazoa; phylum Chordata; class Aves; order Passeriformes; family Timaliidae; genus Cyanoderma; species Cyanoderma ruficeps. Next base: position 38,963,235 of record VZDJ01007747.1, on the reverse strand, counting down.
CTCACTTGTGGCCTTTCCAGAGCATAATCTCTGAATGCACCATAGAAGATAATTAGTAATCCAATAAAAATAACTTTCTTCTTATTTTAACCTGTATCTTTTAGATATAGAGCATTACTTCTGAGAAAAGAATACATGTGAATCTTGCCTGCAGGCTAAAGGAATTGAATATTCTTCAAACTCTTGGATTTTTTCTGGTATATATTGCTACTTTTTTTTAAATGCATGATAAATAAAGAATGCTTTATTGTCTACACAACATCAGTCCAGGTAAAAAAAATTTGAGCTAATTTTATCAACCAATATGTAGGACTAAAATCAGCAGCAGATTTTTTTTTCAAGATCTGGGTTCATACACCTCCAGAAAAGCATCAAACACGCACATGACAATTCTTTTCTGTTATTTTGTGTCATTATGCCTCTTTATCTAGAAAAGCAACATATGACAAGAGAATGTGTATCAAGCTCTGATTTTGTCATTCTATGTAATTAATTTGCAAGTGGTTCAGGAATTAGATGAACACACTAATATTATGTAATACTGGAAGTTCAGAGAGTGGGAATAGTGCTATATAATTTCCAAATCAAAATGATCATTTTCTATGCAATTTTCAACTCAAAAATTGTTATTTTAAACTTAAGAGGGAGGGATGTAATCAGACAGCAAAAGCTATTGAAATTTAAAGCAGAAGCAAAAGAACAAAACCCCTCAACCACAACAATACCATTTCTTGTCTTAGTACCACCCTTAAAGATGTAACATTAAATGCATTAAAGTTGAACACCTGCCACAGCACCCTACAGAGAGAGAGAGGAAACTACCACATAACATAAAGAATATTTTTACAGCATGGGTAAAAACTAACAACACGTTCTCAGTACATCAATACCTAAAACACTTGCCAACTGGAATATTTTATTCTTTATGTTCTAGAAACATTTAAAAACACAGTTGTAGCAATGCTTATGGTAATGCCTATTCTAAAATCATTTTTTGAAGCAAGTGGCTATTTCATCTGTACACAAAACTAACACTCGTATTGGCAAATATTGATTTCCACCAATAACAAGCTGGGGAGAACTAGTGCTCATTTGTATGAATAATATGCAGTCTAAGTGGCCATGGAATCTAGTAGATCCTCAGAAATTCAGAAAATTTAGTCCTTTATTATCTACCTAGACATGAATGAATGTGGGAGCCTAATTTTACACACATTAAAACAACATTTTAATTCTGACTTATAGAAACATTCTAACAGAGGCTGTAGAGGGGCTTTTCATTCTACTGTGCACTGGTATTGTGACATGTACTGAGGTAATTTCCAGCACAGATTAAAATTGTTCATAGTTATTCTCACTGATATTTTTCCTTGTCTCATTAGCTTCAAAATCCTGAACAAAAAGAATTAAAAAAAAATGTATTTCAGAATCTATCAATAATGTAAAAATCTATCACTACATTGCTATCGTATTTTCACTGAGAGCATATGTACAAAGTCTACTTTCAACACAATTTTAAAAATGTTATTAATAATTCTGGAAAACACTAGTAAGTAATTACAAGTTCAAAATGTCTTTTCACTTGTAAATTAGTTAACAACTCATAATTTGACTAGATCTTCAGAAAAGAGGTAACTCAAGAAACATGAGAGTTGTAATGCTCATTTTTAAGCTATTGGAATAGTTTAGCACATCCGTCTCATGTAATTTTAGATAAAATAATTTTAGGCAAGTTGTTGGTTTAAATGAGCTGTGCAGAATCCCTCTACAGACAGCAAAGACATGAATCTCCAGTGGATAGTTCAACCTATCTGTACAAGACACATACTGACAAGTTGTCCTAAGGTTCCCCTGGAGGTGATGTATTGCATGATTTAGATCATCACATTTGATGAGATAAATTTGCTCTTTAAAGGAATAGAGAAATAAGGAGACAAAAGTCTTCCAAATATCAGGTTTTCCTCTGCTTGAGTCAGGTGACTGTTGTACTGTATCAGAAGTGGAAAATTAATTTGGCTTGGGCACATGATTATCACCACTTTGGGCTACATAATACAGCCTGTATTTTTGCTTTTATGTGTACATTTCAAGTATTTCTGCAAAACCTTCACAGATCCAATCTGAGATGTGAATGCTATCTCTTACTGTTAGAAAAGGGTAACCACATCTCGTTAGAAGTTACAGAGAAACAAAATTGCCCTTTCTGAAAAATCATGAAGGTTAATGATTAAACAACAAAAATCCTAGCATTATTTTTAAAAATTGAAAAACATATAAAAATAACACTGTAATCCAAAATTAACTTCCAGAGGTTCCAACTGATAGAAAGATAGATGAAGCCAAAATCCCACTTCAATATGTCCAAAAGGTTGTGATGATCAGGGAAGATTTCTGAAGAAAGCAACTGTCACTCCTATCTTACACCAGGACAAGAAGGAAGATGTAGGAGGCTACAAGCTAATGAGCTTCTCCCCAGTTCCCAGGAAGATGATGGCACAAATAACCCCAGAAAACATCTGCAAACATATTAAAGTCAAGTAGATGATCTGGGGTAGTCACCATGGATTTAGAATGGGGAAATCATGTTTAACTAATGACAGCCTTGTGCAATGCAGTAACCAGCTCTGTGGATGCAGGGAGAGCAGCAGATGTTGTTTACCTTCACTCCAGCAAGGCTTTCAAAACAGTCACTCATAAAAGCCTCAGAGAAGCTGATGAAGTACAAGTTAGATAAGTGAGTGGACAGTGAGATTGACTGAAACCCAGCTGAACTGCAGGTCCAAAGGGCTTTGGTGAGTGGCATAAAGACCAGCTGGAGGTCAGTCACTACTGAAGCAGCCCAGGGGCAAATAAGGCGCAACAGCTCCATCTATGACCTGGATAACAGGACCGAGGCAACCTCAGCAAGATGGCAGGCAATCCAAAACCCTGAGGAGTGCTTGACATGTCAGATGAGTGATTCAGGGGGACCTCAGGCATCTGGAGAAACGGGCTGTCAGGGTCCCACAGGGTTCACAGCCTGGAAAGCAGCTCTGCAGAAAACAACCTGTGGATCATGGTGAAGAACAAGCTGAACATGAGCCAGCAATGAGCCTTTGCACTCAGGAAAGCCAACAGCATCCTGGGCTGCATCAGGAAGAGCATCACCAGCAGGCCAAGAGACTGACTGATCCTTGTCCTCTACTCAGGATGCCTGATTGGAGCACGTATACAAGAGCCAGGTTCTTCCCACTGACTGATGCCCAATGACAGAACAAGAGGTGACAATCAGAAACCATTACAGAAAATTCCATTTGAATGTACGAAAAGCTTTTCTGCTGTGACAGTGGTCGAACACTGGAACAGGGTGCCCAGAGAAGTTCCCAAAACCTCTACCCTTGGAGGTATTCAAACCCTCAGCAGACAATCTCCAGCAGTCCTGGCAAGGAGGCTCAGAACTGATGGACTCTGGATGTTTCTCTCAAAGCCTCACAAACCCAGCTTCAAGCCTCGCCTCGAAAAAGCGATGCTGTAATCCATAAGGAAAGTCACTATATGCAAGGAGAGTAGAATTATCAATGAAACAACACCTAATCAAAATCAAACAAATAGACAGTTTCCTAGTTTTATGAGTTTCTTCTCAGTTAGTTTAACTCTGTTGAGCTTTCTATTTTTTCTATCCAAAATTCTACATCTTCATTTAACACTGATTTTTTTATTCGTTCCTAGATTAAAACCAGTATGCTATTTCAGTTCTTTCCAAGAACTACAATGTACAGACATATATTGGATAAATTACCTTTGAAGTCAGTGTAGTTAGATTTCACCTAATCACAGAGGTTGGTGGTGCATTTTATTTATTTCTTAGTCTACATCAAGTAGGGTTGTTGATCATATTTCCTATATTCTGATTCCCCTTTCAGTTTTTATACAGAGTCAGCTAACCCCTACATCTTTCCTCCTCCTCATTTTCAGTAGCATCAATTGTTATTTTGAACAAGTAACCTCAGTCAACCCCAGTGACTCTCAGAATAGACATCCATGTCTGTATACAAAGGCATCAGTGGTTATAAGCATTTTTTTTACTAGAAAATGGCTTGGTCATCTATAACTACCCAGATCTGCATTTCTAAACCTATACAGAATACATCATTCTGAAGACCTACAAACTGCAGAGAGAGGAACAAAGCAATGTAACAGATAGTTCCTGAAATAAAGGGGAATGCACAGACTGCAGAATGGCTGCTGACTATTCTGTGGGCATTTGATTCTGACTAATTCCCCCGCTGTTCTAAGACCTTACTTAAAAATAAGAACAGAGACAAAACTTACTACTAAGATAAGAGTATCCATTCACAAATGTATACAGGATGCACATGTCACCAAGGAAGTTAAAAAATAGCCAAGGAGTTAGACCAAACAGATAGAAGGAAGGAGTTAGACCAGGTAAAGTTATCCTCTAGATATTCTTTCATGTGGTGACCAATCCACCAGCTGTTAGTGAGGCATAGTGCCAAACACCAGAGCAAAATAAAGGAATTAATTATTGTTTTACAGTGGCTACAAGCACCAACAAATAGCAAAAGCTAGTTGCATTTCTTGCAAGAAATAAAATTTACTGGGACTGTGATCTTGTTAGATTTAATTGCTCTAATAGATGTTGCTTCAGGAAACCAATTATTTCCTCATACTTGAGAAATACACAGATTTTCTTTTCCTTTTGAGAAAAGTTCAGAGCAGGAAAATTCTAGTTTCTCTCATGAAATGTAGCACTACAGCACAAACTGAAGCATTGTAAGTCAAACGTTTCCACAGTTTCTCTTAGCAACTTCTCCAGAAAGTTTAATAGAATGATTAAGCCACAACTATTCTCTTTGAACATGAACTCAGCTCTACACAAAGAAACACAAAGTAAGCTTTTAAATCCACGGCATCTGTTTGATGACTAGCATTGTAATACTTTTAGAGCAGAAGTAAGTTTTTGGTCTGTAAGACCAGACTTCATTACAATGCTAATAGATAGACAATAGATGACAACTATTTTGAGCTTTAGATTGCTAATAGATGACAACTCCTTTGAGCTTTAGATTCCAAATTTCTAATTGCATTTTTTTTAAAGTTTCTAATTGCTATTTTTTTTTATTCTTGTTATTCTTTACTGTTCCCTCTGGTTTGTTTCTTCAAAATTTTCTCACTCCTTCTTTCTTTTTCAGTTGTCTTCTCTTGCTCTACATGGGATCATACCTAATGATAAATTGTGGTCTCACATCTCATTTAATCAGTTTGAGAAGAAATGCAAGCACAGGTTCAGTGAGTTGCTTCCTTAACCATCAACATTTTGTTTGCTCCATTGTTAAAGACCAAAGCTACTGGAGAACTAGCAAGGAAAACTGCACCCTGCCCAGAAGAGCATCTTTGCAATGCAGAATGAAAAGACTGAGTCCCGAGGGCACTCACAACATCAAACTCACTCAATTTATCTGGCACCTCCAAAGTTGGAGGCAACTCACTCATGAGAAATTACACAGCAAAAGTAATTTAAAAAAATCTTTTGGAAAATTGCCACATTTAATTATTGTCCACAGCAGCATTAATTTATAGTTCTAAAGGAATAAACAGCTATTTTCTGTGACTTCTGTATGAAACACAATTTCAAGGCAGTCTGGAGATCTAATTTTTAAAATATGGCATGCATCTCAATGAACATAGAAAAGAGGAAAATGAACAAGATCACCATAGCAATGCCAGCCTGGTATGGATGTGTACATGCATTCCTTAGCAAATCTTGACTTGTCGGCAGTTGCCATCTAGTGGCTTGTGGAAAATTAAGGACATCAACTAGTCAAAACCCACAGAATTATAGAGACTTCTGGAGAAGGATTCTTTCATTTTTGGTATTAGTTGCCACTTTTCAGCAGAGAACAATCAATCAAAGGTAAGGCACTCTCTTCTTGCTTTACTCAGCATCAAAGAATTATCAGGGTTTTAGACCCTGAGAAGTGGGAAACTTAGAAGTTATTCATCCCATTCCCACAAGTTTAATCAGCTTTGAAAGATGTGAACACAAGAAAGGAAAAAAGGGCAACGAAAATTCACGACTTCTTACTTCAGAGAGAAGGCCCTAAGAATAGTGCATCTGATTTCCTAACACTAATTCTCTTTCTGCCATATTTCCTGAAATTTAGACCTGGCAATGATCTCAAGTAATAAAGACTTAGTGGCACATGAAAAAGGGTTTGATGAGTGATTTTTAAAATGAAAAAAATGAAAAAAAATTACTCATTGATTTGATTAAAATCTTTGTTCTGTGACAAATTATTTTGTCAAATTATGGGTTCAGCCCAGATTCTTGGCTACATACTGACAGATTGTGCACCTTTGCACAGCAAGCAAGGAAGTTTGTATAGACACGGCTCTTTGCATCTTTCAAGAGAAAAAGACTGTTTTTGTTTCCCATATACAAACTGACTACATTTTATTACTTATTTAATTTCCTTTTCCTGAAAGAAAATTATACAAAGAATACTAGCTCCGTTTCACTAATATTCATTAATATGGGAAGCTCTAACTCTGGAATGAACTCCAAGGAGATACAATTTGGTTTTGGTGAAAAAAAGGCTAAGGCATAGAGATAACAACCCTTTGAGTGGCACCTGGGAATAGTAAATACTGTATAGTTGTGCATTAGCTGCATATTATAGCTTTAAAGTAAACAGTGTCAAGGGAATATTTCTCCAAAGGTACAAACACCAGACCTCGAACCACAAAAAAATTTAGAAGTTTTCCAGGATGGAGGAATTTACTGTTAAAAGAAAAGATGTAATGGATGTTTTATGAAAAGGGTAAAATTTAGTATCTCAAACAAGATTGTTCCACATAATGAGGAATTTACTGAGCATATGTTAGCGTGGAATTCCTCTTAAAAGGCTGTGAACAGGAGGCTGGTTGAAGGAGTTAAAGGAAACCTAAATAAGTAAGGTCTCTTTGCTCCAAATGAGGAAAGGACTGTTCTTGACTTTACAGAAGTGGTCCTTAACTCTAAGCTCCCAAGAGCCAGATCCAGTATATGATCATGCTGGGACAGGAGAACTATGGACAGCAAGGCCACATGGGTGTCAGCAAGATGACCTGTGTCCTATTCTCTCCATCTTCAGCAACATTTATACAAACCACTGATTTTTTCCACTGTTGTTCCCAACTTGAGAGAGCGCATCCATCTCCAAAACTCTACACAGTGTCCTGAGACTTTATGAAAGGTTGCCAAGGAAATAAAAAATTGGCAAATTTACCACTTATTGACACAGAAATAAAAATAATTGTCTGCAGAGAAAGAGGAATATAACAAGGAATTTAGAGCTACTGAGATAATTTTCCTGAATTTCTCTGGAATGCCAATGACAAAGCTTTGGAAAACCATTACTGTGTAAAAACTGGTCCATCCAAGATGAGAAGTCTCTTTCAATGTACCTAACTTTTAATCTTCCCCCCATAAACCATTTTTTTATCATTTTTCATTTCTGATATCGTCAGACCTATCAGATCTTTTAATTTTTTCTTAGATACAAATTGGAAGAAGATTGTACAGTAGAAGAACACTACACAGCAACATAAACGATTTAAATACTTTTGGTGTGTCAAAATATAATGAAATCTATGCTATGACTGAGTTAAGTCTGTATTTTGTTCTTGCAAACAGGAATTCAGCTGTTAAAGAAACATAGTAACACTTCCCCCTTTTGAGAGCTTGTAAAACAAGACATAATTTGTGTCTGAGATTTTTATTTTAAATGTCCTGTCAGAACATAAGTCTCCAAGCTCTGAGTAGCTCCTCAAGTGTATATCTAAAACTCCCTCTAATGGAGTGCTTCATATGAAAACAAAAAAAAATCATCAGGCAGAATTTCTAAAATCTTTATCAATTCACAAGAGGTTTCAACAGAAAACTTAATAACAAATAGACACAGAGATAGTTAATATAAGGATCACATATGTATTTGTGCACATTGCTGAAGATTCAGTCTGAGCAACTGTCTTATGGATGAGGACAGTAAAAATTACCTCAGCAGGACGTGGGCTCCATGAAACTCCCCAGAGCTTACAGAGGTACAGTGACTGTGACCAGCAGAGGCATCAGGGGATGCTGCATATGCCAACCTCAGGCATAAGAAAAGTGCCCAGTCAGGAGTTGAAATGTGAATGGATAAACAGTAGCAGAACTACTATGATAGACTATGAGTGAATGTCACTAATTGTTTCTGGCAAGCTAAACTCCACACTAATATTGCTCTTAAACTATTCTCCAATTACATGGAATCAGATTTAATAAAATTCCAAGAAACACAACGAAGTGTAGATTAACTTATGTAACAGAATACTTCAAGTAATAGATATTACTATAATCACTTTAAAACAGCTTTGAATTTGTAAGGTAGTGAAAGCTACATAATCAAAACAAGTTTTTCAGCAAGGATGATTCTAATTTTGATTCTTGCTAGCTCTGTTTCCAATCACATTCATATTATAGAGAAAAATAACCTGGCAGTAGCAGTAGTTGTATTCCAAGATGAATTCCTAAAACATGATCATAGCTTTGGCTTTTATCTGGAGCATTCCCAAAAGATTGCTGGCAAAGGCCATTTAAAGGATAAAATGGACTAGCATATAATCAACAACCTTAATGCCCCCTCAATAGCAGTAAATGCTCAAGTGCTGACAATTTTATTTCTACATACTGGATTGAAATATATTATCTTCTAATTTTAAACAACAAGTGGAAGTATGCAGTGCTGTCATCTCTCTATCACAGGAAGATTTTAGAGGAACTTTTTTCCCCCATCTCTACAAATCTAAGCTTCTCTGAGAATTTCTTTTGCCAGAAACTAAGGGACATTTAAGGAGGATTTAAGCCTCCATAGTCAATATTTCAGTATGTGCTATAAATACTCTGGCTGATATTTTTCCAAGTTGTATCAAATCTTTCATTTTTGAGCTGTCAATTCTAATTGCTTGTTTATTTCTGTGCTTATGTTCAGCTTGTAGAAGAAATAATGACAGACTACCTTATCCTGCATAAATAAAATGCAAGCATCTTTTAAGCTATTACTGCAAGGAAGCAGATTTATATTGGCTGCACATTACCCTTCTTTAAATAACACAGAGAACAATTACACATATAATCCCAAACAGAAGAGAAGAGGTTGTTTTAAAGAATTACAGTTCAGATGATGCTACAAGCTTTACTGAGCCAAATTATGCTATAAAATGTTGCCTATGTATTGGATACACCCACTCACCATGAGATAATGAATCTATGCACATCAGGCGCATTACAACAGAGAATGCCAAAGATGTGCAGCTATCATAGAAAAGGACACTGAGAGAACAAGGTCTACAATGAAGAAACCTTGTTTCTGCATTTGAGTAATAAATCAACACAATGATGTTGTGGAGCATCAGATATGAGTGTTATGATATGACCAACAGTGACTTTCCACACTACAGTTGTCATACTAATACTTAAGAACTTTCTATTGCAATGTTAAGGTAGTGTAAAATTTCATCCGGAAAATACAACTGGACCAAAGTCTTGTCAACCTGGCCATTCACTCATTTTTAAGTACAATTTTCCTGCCATAAAACTTCAACTGAGAGGAGTGAGGAAGAGGAAATAGAGAACTTCTGTCTCCAACACAGTAAATCTAATTTTTGAAGCCTTCATTAAGATCACTTTAAAAAAAAAAGCAACAACAGAAGAGACTATAAAAACATCATAACTCTACTCCTAAAATGAGATACTATTTTAGTGCTATTAGTGCAGTCTTAATCACCATATGACTAGAGAGTATTGGAATAAACATACTGAAAAGAAATATGGCACAAAAATATGTTCTGAATGCAAAAGATGCTCAGAGAGCACCAATCAACCACAACAATCAGCAAGCACACTCTGGCTTTCCCTAACAGCACATCAGCTCATCTGAGTGACAGGGCTTTGTACTGACTAGAAAATACAACATTAAATTGCTTTAATTCAAAAGCCCAAGAAAACACAGACATTCTCATATCCGTTAACACAACTCACCCTTGTTAAAAGTAAAGTCCACATTAGGGAATACTTAGCTAAAAAAGATTTTGTTAGCCTAGATGACATTATAGAAGACTTTAGACAAGAAGTTTTATATGATCCTGGAACGTGTCTGTCATGTCTCTATCCCCAGTGCTTTCCAATAAAAACTTAAAAAAAAAAAATAGAAAACACACTCCAAGATCAATGAATATCTAAAGCCCATACCATTTGTCCATTTTAAGTAAATAATCTTCTCAGTTGGACAGTGTATGAAAACAAGTTTACAAAAATCTTATTCCTGTCAGTGTAGTTTCAAAAGCAGCCAAGGCCTTGGCTCATTTCTGGGGAGGGAGTTAAAAAAACGCAAAATGCAAGCATATCCCTGCTCCCAGACTTGGTGTCTGACTCCTCACATTGCATCAGCCTTCTTGCCAAACCTTCTAAAAGATATGAAAGAAAGGGGCAGGGATAAAACAAGACAGTGCAGAATCTCATCACTATTGGAACACCTTGCAGAATGTCCTGTTTCTGCTGGAATCCAGTTGTGACCACAGATTTCAAACTTTCAGAAAGAATATTTGTAGTATCACACATCAGCCTGCAGCCTTAATGAGGCCTTGGACAAAATGCCTGAAATTTGGAGCTGTCACAACAGCTTTGGTAGCACGATTCTGTCAGACCTCTCTGCTAAGAGTGTGAATGTGGGAATGCCAAGATGTAAAACCTGTGGGGATTCTGCTGCAAAAGGGAGACAAACAAGCACCATCCCATGCACACTGTCCAGAAATAATCTCAAAACTATGCCAAAACCACATTTCCATTTTATCTCAGAGAAAATTAGAAAATTTTTCACTTCAAAAAAACAGCCCAGAGGGGAAATAACATGGATACAGTATGGATAATCAGAAATACTGGTTTGCTAAGTTAATTGAGAGAACAGACTCATTTTGGAAAGCAATTGCTCAGAGAGGCCTCTATTTCAAGGAGTTGTCTCTCCCCTTAGAATGAAAACCAGATGGGTAAATTCATTATTCATATTCCAAACACTACTTGCAACACTCATTTTCTAATAAACAATCATGCAATTCTCTATTGTGCATTCACCACCAGAAAATCTTGTATCTGTTAAAGAGATTGAGATATATGTTATATTTCAGGTTATTTATAATCTTTCCTTAAGCATGTTAACATTCAATACTCCCTAATTACTTTCCCTTTCAAATTAAATTCCTGATTTCCAAATTATAGGCTAACATGTTTCCTTGACTGAGAGGTTAAATTATTTTATCTCTTTTCCTTTTTGGACAAGCTGTAAAAGCATTTTTCCTGAGGAAAAACAGGAATGCTTTTTTATTTTTTTCTACTTCGTCCAAGAAGATGAAAATTTTTTATCTTCAGCATAACTTTTTGTTACTAAAAGGAAGGAAATGCACCCTGAAGCCCACTACTTTATGCTTTTCAGTTAATGACACAAGCACCTTCTGAAGTAGAGAAGCATAAACTCATTAGCAGCATTCCAGTTCTCTCTGCTGCATAAGCCTGGAGGAAAGAAACCTTAATACAAAATACATGATTCTAGCACTGAAATTTACATCTTAAACCAAATTACATCATCTAATTTTATGCAATCTTTATACCTCAAGTTAGGATTTCTCTCTTTTCATTCTAAAAGGGGCTTGATCTTAATTGGGTTTATGCTTTTCCACTTTTGTCTTGACTTATTTCTGGTTTAAAACATGAGGCTGAAAAGAGATATTCACAGGTGAGTTTGAAGAACATAAACAAGCTTTTAGGAATGTCATAAATATGCCTAATAGAAAAGTTATCTATGAGTAATATAATCAAAGAGCAACCTAATGTAGACAAGACTGATACATTTATACAAAAACTATTTGAAAATAACACATTCAAATAATAGACCTAATTAAATTTCCCTAATAATCATAAGCAATCTATCATAGCATATGGATACATTATAAAATAATCTGTAGGGTTTATATTTACTTTCAGGTTTCAGATACTCAGGTTCTCCAAAAGTAGCAAATACACACCTATAATGCAATAACAGGAGACTGCATGTCTCTGTTTAGCAATAATACATTAACACTGTTATTTGGGAAAAATACATGATTTATACAGCACACATATTGTAGAGGAAGAAACCAAATGAGAAGAAATGAAGTGCACAGTTAAACTAAAATAGATGAACACATGGAGAGCCACTGAAGTAAAGTGCAGCTAAGAAACCTTCTCTAAGTTGCTACAACACAGAAGTCATAAAAATTCATGTGAATAAACTTATCTATTGATAAAAACCCACATAAAGCCGAAAATATATATCATCCATATATCAAATGTGGAATTGTCTGAAAGAAGATGACGGAGTTTATCTGAAAAAGAAATTCTGCTCTGTATCCAATGTCTAGTCATTTCCCCTCAAACCTATAAGTAAATCCCTCTTGGACTCCATTAAATGCCTTAAAGGACAGAGGACAAATATCCATCACCTTTACAAAATGAAAGAAAGATAAAGAAACCTTTGTTTCAAATCCCATCTCTCAGAATCACTGCATGGGATGTTTTTCCATTCGAATTCTCACAGAATCTGATTCACACTTATCTTTTGCTTTAATCACTTGTTAAAGAATTTTAAAAGCGTTAAAAATAAACTACCTCAGCAAAAATTCTGCTAAAATTTGACATAATATCACAGTAATTGCAAAAATATCTTCAATATTTATGATTTCTGGCAAGAATCTTCCCAATCCTTTAACACTTAGCAAAGTAACTGGGCACTGCAGTATATCTTCTATATCAATAAATGATTCAGAAACAGATGGTGTAAGTTCCATAAACATTTCAAACAAAAAAAAAATCATGCCAATGTTTTTCCTTAGAAGGAAAAGCCAGCCTTAGGCAACCCTGGATGCTAACTAGAGCAGCATTATTTTGAAGAAAAACAACTTTTAAGAAAAATAGATTTCATGTCCTTTTTACTATGATGGGCCAAAGGTCACTCTGTGTTGTATGTGGTTTTTCAAGACAGCTGTCTGTTCAGCTCTGACTTGGAAATGCCTGTGCATCACATCAGAGAATTCAGCAAACTGTGACCTTCATGATCATCTTTTCCTCTCACTTTCTCCCATCTGGGTGCATGAGAAATGAGAGCAGCAGTAACACTTCCCCATTCTGTTGATAATTCAGAATCTTAAACACTGACTTTTGCTCAGCAAAAAGCATAAGCACTTCCTATAAATTGTTTGATGACAAATTATATGGAAATATGTACCACAAGGGTAGGAAAATGCAAATGAAACATGAACTGTGAAGACAGGTGAAAGAAGAGCAAAGGAAGTCACCAGTATGGTGAGGGTGAGAACCCCCCAGGACATGTTTTTGTCAGAACTCCAAAGTCACCATTCCAGACAGGACTTGCCAGGAACCACATGAGCCCATCCATGCAAAATGGTCACAGCTATAAAGGTTTACATCTCTGCTCCCACACAGAGTTGTGGAAGACCATGGCCTTTCTCCAAGACTGCACAAAGCTCCTAATGCCATTTGTACTTAAGTGAAGTTTAAGGTTGTGTCCTGCACAGAGATAAGCAGTACCCAAATCTATATGGATAGAACTGACAACACTTCAGGGCACAAGTTAAAAGGAGAACAACCACACAGATTCCCTCTGGCCTTTATGAAGCAAGTCCCATCTCTGCATCTGTTCCCAGTCATCCACAGGGCCATAGGCCAGGTCTTTGCTAGAAGAGGCCATGATTAAAGCAAACAGAAACTTCCCCCAGATAGACAGTCACTACTTTTCTTCTGCTGTCCTCTTCTATGCCTTGAACCCCTGGAGTTCTGCAGCCCCATCTTGTCCCACACCAGGTCCTGCACTCCTGTCCATGCAGCCACAGCATCATAAACACCAAGAGAGATGGGATCATAGAATACATTCAAATAAGCCCTAGAAAGGCCACTTTGTGGGGAAAAAAAAAGAAACCCAAGCCTGTAGTTGTTCAGAAAGTCAAATTAAACACATTTCAGGCACAACCATGTACATGGAGACCATTACAGACAAGAGAGGAAGCACATAGAGCCCAAGTGTCACAGCCATACAAGCAGGACTTCCAAAGCACCAGCAATGCCAGCTGAGTCCTTTAGTGCAGAGGCCTGAAGCCAAATTCCAGAAGAGAGCTTCTTTTTTTTTCTGTAATTCCCATATTCCAGGGCTCACTGATCCTTTACAAGGAGCACTTCATGAACACCATGACATGACAATTCATGACAAGGAAGTATTCAAGGTACATGCATGGCTCACAATTGTACTCCTCTACTTCAGGTAACAATGTTATTTATGACCACAGATAACACAAAATATGCCTAAGAACAGATGTCCTACAGTAAAATACCCTTTTAATAAGCTTTTTCTGTCCACCATTTAGATACAATACAGCAACTGCTAGACATGCATGAAAACAAACATATCCTGTGTTAAAAATACTACATATTTTGAACAAGTAATATTAATTTTTCATTTCAATTAAAATGCAAATCTTCCAATAAGCTCACTTACAGGATGTTTGGCTGAAAGTCTGCCAGTCACAGTTCCTGTTTGATTCCAAGTAGAGGAAATAAATCCCTGCAATCAAGTAAAGTTAGAAAGAAAAAAAAGAATGAAGACACACAGCTATATTTTCTTTAAGTATCAGTAATAAAAATTCACTGCAATCAAAACAAGAAAATATAAAAGAAATACTTAAAAATTTTCCATGTATAAAAGTTCTTAAACTGTAAACACTGCAATCATTTCACATCTTTTTAGGATTTTCCAAGCTATTTTATTTCTACCTTTTTCATGCACGTTCGTAGTCCATCCACATATGTTGATTTCATTTTATGAACCTAAAATACATAAAATTTAAGATAAATGTTTACTTATAAAAATAAGGGATTTTTCGAATTGAAGATCCTAATTTCCAAATACATCCTGTTTGTAGACTTTTCTTTTTTAAAGACAGTTTTATCTGAGTAAATAACAGATTTATACTCACTTAATGCTTAACCTATTCATGTAAGTTAGGCAACATAAAGATAGGGCTTTGTAGATACTATTAAATGAACTATTGGAATTTATTATTTTACATCTTATATCCCCAGGTCAATAAATTACATGAAAACCACACACACATACACACAAAAAATCACAAATAAATTCAAAAAACAATCAAAACCAAACACAAACTCACACTTTTAAACTTCTTTATTTTTTTAAATTCTTGGAAGCTCATTCACTGAAAACCCAATGATTAACTGCGGGAGTGGACTAACCAGATCATTTTGGATTTTCAGGAGGCATGTCATCCCAAAATTCCCCATAAACAGTTCTCTCCTTCACTTTATGCAAAGCATCTCTTCAGAACTCAAAAAATAGATGTTTTGCCCTAAGAATGCTTTATAGCACTACACAAATTTAACAGCGAAGTTGTCTAATTGTCTTTACAACGTTGCACAAGTTGCTAGCTATAATCTAACAGAGCAAAACAAGTATAAGCATTAAAACTTTAAGCCTTAAGAATATTGACTTCAAATTAGTATTTGAATGAACTTTCACTAGAGCCAGCTTATTTATTTAACTATGAATATGTTATCTGTCTTGCTGAATTTTGCTTCAATGCAACTACACTCTGTAAATGTTGCATGCAGTTGTAAACTGCGTTCTACAACTTACATTCTGAAAAAATATCAGCTCACCTGGCGGTATTCTAAAATTATCTTAGGCAAAGGATGAAGATCTTGCAATTTATTTAGCTGCAAAATCAAGAATGTGAATTACTGACATACTTCTCTTGAAGTTATATGATTGAACAAACCTTAACAGAATACATTTTCAAGGAAGAAATTTTCGTGACAAACCAAATGAATTAAATACTGGCTGATTCAAGCAATCCCACCCCAGACCCAAGGAGGCCTTCATTAGGAAGGCTGGAGATTACTGCTTCCCATTCCATTTTTACTCCTGTCCCAGACAGGGACAAAAAGACATATAGACATACAAACTTATCCTGATCAGCCTCAAAAACACTGGGGTGTGATGTGTGTGTGTTATTTATGGTCCTTTGTTTATTTCTTGTGTTATACAGCATCAATGTAAGAGAGGACACCATGGAAGTAGACTAAATAATACATATATACACACATACATATTTATACACACACACAATCCAAGAGGAGAACTTCTCCTGTTCGTGCCTTAATAAAAGTTCCAGGAAAACTTAAAGAGAAATTGAAATTTTCCTATTAAAAACCAACAAAATAAAGAATATTTCTGATTACTTTGATTGGAAACTGCCAAAAAGTTTGTTGAGAAAAAGAATTAAATTATTAAAATAGAGATTGGATATTTATAAGTACAACAAAAAACATCTGGAACTACAATAGTCCAGGATGAAAAACTGATGCAACTGTACTAGAATGTATATTTAAAAGCATAAGGTTTTCTTTTTTCTACCAGGGAGAAACATCATCTTAAGATAAATTGTCTACTATTTATCTCCTGGAAGAGCAGACAATTTTCTAAAATTCTAAATAACCAAGTCTCAGCAGTTGTTGGAAAGAGAATACTGGACTACATAAAAGCATTGCTTTGATTATTGCAACAAATCTCATGTTCCCACAAAAAGGTGACATGAATTCTATTTCACTGATCCCTCCTATTTCCCAAGGCTCTCTGTCACTCTCCAAGATTACATGTTTGATCTATGAAACCTCCTCCTCCTTGAGCAGTGTGTGGGTTTTATGGTTATACTGTTGAGGTTACTGGAGATCATATTTGGTAGCTTAGACACTCGACTGAAAAGTGGAATTTCCTCCTTAAGAAATACATATTACCCTTCTACCTTCCCCAAAGATGTTCATGCTCAGCAATGAGTTGTGCACTTTACTCTAACTCCTATGTAAACTACAGCAATTCAATTGTGGCACCAAATCAGAAACAGGTACAGCTGCACAGAGGCTTTTTCTCCTCGAAAAAGAATCTCCATTGCCATTATCACCTTCACAAAATGATTTTTTAATGATCTGATAAGGGGATCAAGAGCACCCTCAGTCAGTTTGCAGATGAGGCCAAACTGGATGGAAGAGTTGATCTGCTGGAGGGCAGGAAGGGCTCCCCAGAGCGATCTGGACAGGCTGGATCAGTGGGCCAAGGCCAGTGCTCTGAGGTTCAACAAGGCCAAGTGCTGGGTCCTGCCCCTGGGTCACAACAACCCCTGCAGTGCTGCAGGCTGGGGCAGGGTGACTGCAAAGGGCCCGGTGGAAAAGGACCTGGGGGTGCTGCTTGAGAGTGGCTGAACATGAGCCAGGTGTGCCCAGCTGGCCAAGAAGGACAATGGCACCTGGCCTGTGTCAGCAATAGTGTGGCCAGCAGGACCAGGGCAGTGACTGTCACCCTGTACTCAGCAGTGAGGACTGTGTTCTGTTTTGGACCCTTCATTTCAGAAAGGACATTGAGGTGCTGGAGCAAGTCCAGAGAAGGACAACAGAGCTGGAAAAGGGTCTGGAGCACAAGTCTGATGAGGAACAACTGATGGAGCTGGGGATATTTAGCCGGAGAAAAGGAGGCTCAGGGGAGGCCTTCAGTAGGTGGTTTGTCATTCCCCACTATAGAGTGTGACTTTCTTTTCTGGCACAAATAACTGTAGCACAAATAGTGCAATACAAAAATAAACCAAGACCATTAGAAAAACTTGAGACAAATCACAATTTCACTGGAATATAACTTAGAAGTTTTGCTAAATCCTGCAGCTGGTTTTAAAACCCTTCCCTGTCTCACCACAACTTCTGAGGTAGATACGAGCTGTTGTATTTCGGTTCTGTGAAGCTTCTCACACAGCATATGCAGCTTTAACTTATCGAATAGTACCTAGTAAAAAAAAAACAATAAATCTTTCAGTGTTTCAAGTGTTGAAATAGAAAGGAAAATTATTGGGTGCTTGAACTTAAATAGAACACAGGTTTCAAGGTAAAGAGAGCATACTGTAGCAAAGAGAAATAACACAACTGAAAATCTTTATTTTTGAGCTATTGAAGCACTGACATATTTACTGAAAAAATTGCATTATTTATGTACATTATTTATGTACATACATTCAAATACAGATTATTAAAAATCAGAAAATAAGACAATTAATATAGAAGAAAATAAGTCAGAAGTGGTAAGGATATATATGCTTTACAGTCCTTCTCTATCAATAAATCCATAGAAGGCACCTTAAGTAGAAATAGTAGTACAAATAATACCTCTCGGAGTTGACAACTGCTGGTCAAAAGGAATCGTTCTCCAGCAACCTGATGAGCCTCCTGCTCAAGCTCTTTGAGCCGCAACTATAAATTAGGACATCAAAATTATTCTGTTCACACTATTATTTTCTTCAGTATCTGCTGCTTCCAAGGTTAATGAGAATATTGGACCTTTATTTAAAAATGAAGCATTTGATATTTTGCAATCATTGCTGGCTATCAACATTTGGTTGAGTAGATTGCTTATATACTCCTTAATTTATATTGCTTCATGATCTGGGAAAGGGATTTATTGTAGTAAGAAGCACCAACATTTCTAGTTAAAGAATTTAGGTTACTGAAGCCTATAGAGATCTGTGAGAAACACAGCTATGCAAATTATTCTGATAAATTAGTAATCTGTCAGACCAGTATGATTATCTAGTCCAATTTTATGTTACAAAATGGGATTCTCTTGTAGCTATTTTTATCAAAGAACACTTATTTAAAGAGTGCATTGTTCACAAAAAGAAAGAGAGAAGTCTATCACTTCTCAGGAAGATGATTACTGAAAACTGTAGGTTCACAAAGAGTCATTATAATTTTTACTCAGTAACACATAACCCAAAAAGACCTGTGCATTTTACAATGCAATTTCAGTTCTGGGGCAAGGCTGATGAAGTAAATACCTTCTTTTTACTTGTGTAAATAAATAGGCAAGTATCCTAAAATATAAATACAATTAGTTATATTTATAATTATATACTAAAACCACCACACTATTACATAAAATGTGACAAAAGTTCCTTTCCTTTTAATCAGTTATCCACAGTAAAAGAACAAAGATGATGCTACACTTTCAAGAAAAAAAATTAATACAAAATTTACCCCTAGAATCTCTGATGTTTTCTTCAGTTCTTGTTTGTTCACATATATCTTGTGTGTTTCCATCACTGTAAATACAATTTTAGGTTAAGAACATCTGTAATTCACAATTTCAATCTTACGTTCTTCTTAGACTGTAAAAAGGAAACTCAAACTCACACAGCTGTTATGAGGCTAAGATAACATTTCATATTCTCAGGAATTACATTCCACTTGAGCATAGTCAGCAGCTGTGTGAAAATAGTGAAGATTCATATTTTGAACTGAACTTTCATACCTGCCAGAATTTTGATAAGTGGAAGCTCTAATGTGCAAAATAAGTTCCACAAACCTTGAGCCTGTAAAGTAAGACATAAATACATTCTACAGTACCAGCAAATTTTGATCTCAAAACATATAGTAGTGTCATTAGGTGAACATATTTTCCAGTGAGCAGTATTTCACTTCCTGTATTTTCCCTTTTTATATGACAACACTTTGCGGCATGAAATACTACTTAGTGTAAATTATAGTAACTAAATGTTGTCACTTGTTTTTGTGGGGAATAGGAATTTTGCAATAGTAGCCATTTTGTACAAGAATGCTAATAAAGAAATATATACACCTCTTTTTTTCTAAACAGTTTATTTTTGAAGCAAGTTTCATTATAATAGGACACACAGCTATCCCTTTTCCTTTGGTCACTTGAATGATTAAACAACCATTCATAATTTATTACTTGATTTTCATTAGGGAGAAAATAAGAGTTGAAATGGTTATGTCCCCAAATCACTTTCAGAGAACAGAAAGTCTGGGTTTTTTTCTAAACACTGAAGCAATCTGACTTGTTTTAAAACTCTTGTGGGCTGGATCTCAGTATTTCTGGGCCTTTGGTGTATCCCTGCTGCCTCCCTTCACGGATGGTTCACCATACTGCTGAGGCACTTGGATATCCACATTAATATGACTCCATCACCTAATGGTCTAAGCCCTGCAGCTGCCACCAGCAACTTCAAAGACAATCCCAGGGAAACTATGGTGCCCTTTGCACCTGAACCCGGGTGCATCCCTAAATTCTGGCACTTTTCCAGATACACGATCACATGCAGAAAACAAACACACACACCCCAACAGATTTCTTGAGATGCATTCTGAACTGCAATAAGGGGTAACATGAAATAAAATAGTTCACTTGGAAGGAACCTACAATGACTATCTAGTCCCACTGCCTGGTCAGTTCAGGGCTGACTAAAATTTAAAGTATAAGATTAAGGGCATTGTCCAATTGCCTCAAACACTGACAGGCCTGGCCCATCAACCACCTCCCTGGGAAGCCTGTCCCATCATGTGACCAGTACTTGGTTAACAGAATCTAGGACAAAAGATATGCTGAGAGTTTTCATAAGCAAGGAATACATAGAAAAAAATAGCTATACTATGCTCTACCTCTTTTAACACTTTTTAGACAGTAATACATAGAGTTAAAATACTAAAAGAAAAGTCAATATTCTGAACCTTTCCTGTTCCAAGAATCTTCATTTAGTTAAATGTAGCAAAGTTTCTCCCAAAGATTAACCTTGACTCCATCTCATAGAAAAAATGGCAAATTTCATGGGCAATTTATTTTAAACGTTGACTGACAATGTAAACCACTAAGGACTGAAGCATTCTATTATCCTAATTTGAATGAGAAATACATCATGAACTCTCTTTAATTCAGTACTTACACAGTCATTCCTGAGCAAATTATTTTTGTCTTACCTTTAAGCCATGAACAAGGTCCATCATTACATTATAAAGCTTCTCCAAGATCACACCTAAGTTTTGATACTGATATAAATAAATCAAAAATAAATCATTAACTTTATTGCTAACATAAAAATATTTACAGTATTATCTTTTTAAAAGGTATAAATTGTAAAAATATGATTTTCTGTATACCTTCTGTTAACATTTATAAACGTCCTTAGATCTCTGTCAAACCCAAATCATTAACACATAGATTATGAACATTCCAGATTTTGCCTGTTCCTATATTTACATTTTGTATCAAGTATAGAGAAATATAGCATTGATAAACTGCCTTTGACATTGAAGTCAGAGTTCCCTTACTACTTGTAAAATGAGGAAAAACTCCTTGCAATCTTTTTCTCATATAAGTACTGCCACTTTTGTGCCAGAACTGTTCATTTCCTTCATTTCTATTCCAGAGCTGTTCCACACACACCAGGCCACCACCTTCAATTGGCTAGAATACCACTTTGAAATGCATACAAATACTAAGAATCATTGTGAGCTCCAAGAACATGACCATTAAAAGTAAACTTAATAAAGAATGAGAAATAGCAGGCCCTGGAAGGTAGGATGCAGAGGACTCTCTTCAAAGCTGAAATATGCAGATCCACTGGTGATGATCCTTGTTCTGAAACAGTCTAGTCCATACTGCAGTGAAATGTCATCAACCTGTCTGCAAGAAACCTTGTCCACACCAACTTGTTCTGGAACAAATGAGCTGTGAAATACAGACAGCTTGCTTGATCCCTTTCTGGAGGTGGAAGAGAGCCCAGTGACAGGCTTCAACTGACACCAAAATTCCTCATCAGTAAATGCAGCGATGACATGACCAGCAAAATGTTTAGCACCTGTTCCAGCAAATGTTTCAGGGAATATGGACCATGACCACTTTGGCACAGCACCAAATATACAGACAAGCAGCAAGCAGCACATCTTTGTGCTAGAGGTGTGTGGGTGAATTGTGGGCTACAGAATAAACCAGCAGCCATTCCAAGTACTGTGGTGGGTGGACAACATTAGCACAAGACAGGGAACTTCACTGAAGTAGTGAGGCACAAGATGATTTATCACTTACCACAGATCCCTCTGGCAGTAAAGACAACTGTTAGGAATCTACCAGTAAAAACAGAGCAAGAAGATTGAAGAGATAAACCTGGCAAAGAGCCAGGAGACACAGGAAGAACTGGGACTCACTGAGCAAAGAGAAAGGCCAAAAAGGAAGTGTGAGAATGCAGGTGACAAATTAAGGAATGGGGTGGAATAATCACAGGATGTTACAAGGAGGTATTAACTGGGAATTCAGCGAAACAACTCAGCATAAAGACACTGGAGATGGCTGGGGCAAGGAAACAAACTAGACCTGAAGTAGGACAGGAAGGAAATAAATTTTCAATATTTAACTCAGAGCTGGGAATCAGGATGACAAAGCTGAAAAATAACTATGAACAGATGTGGTATCTGAAGAACAAAAGACTGAGTCAAGCTAAGGGAAGAGACAAGATTAAGGATGTTGACTCACAGCAAGGCCATCACATATAGAAATAACAATAGGTTACTTCTGTCTGTTTGCTTGTCTATTCCATAAACTAGTAACTTAATTCAATGAAGTAGCTTCTGCACAACTGCAGTTTACAGCCAATGCTTTCAAGTAAACTGCCTCGGGTTTTCTCAGAAATGTCTACACTGATGGGTAGGTGCCAATACAACCAACCTCTGTCTGTGCTCTAAGCCCATTTGACATCTGTGGATTTGTATCCTATAATCATGGTGCAATACTTGGTCTAAATGAGCAAGGCTTCTGAAAAGTGAATGGCATTAAAAAACACCATTATTTAGATCGCTCTACATCTTCTTATCCATCAAACAACCTCTGAAAGCTAATGTGTCCACAGTAGATCAGCTACGGTAGAATAGAATAATTTTTGTCTATTATAAAAGCATTATCTATCTTTTTTTGCAATATTTTCTAAGCAATAGCAATTCTATTATCGTTCCCTTCCCTTTTTAACCCAACCACAAAGAACTGAAAACAAACTACTTACAGATACATTTCTCAAAGTGCCTGCATCTGTATTTTCTGTCCCCTTTGAAAAAGGCTTTTCAAAATACTTCTGTATTAAACACTCAAAGGAAGGAACAGTGTCGCTGGGGTTTATCAGCCATGCTGCAATCCTTGGATCTAACACAACACTATTGGCAACTACAAAAACAAGTTATTCAAAATACTTAAATTACCTCCCACACTGAAAGATAGCTCTAAACTTTTGCCCATCTTTCCTGCATGCATACATCATAAAAAGACAAGTATTTACTTCACAAAAAAATTAAACATTGAATTCACAGCTCTAACATGTGGTCAACATGACTATACAGGAGGAAGTTCAGCATTGCATACTTTTGGAGAGTGTTGTTTTGTGAGGTTGGAGTGGATTTTTTTGGTTGGTTGATTTTTTTCAAGTTTTCAAATATAAGTAAATTTTTGTCTCCTTAAATTTAATGTAAAAATGTCCCTTTCCTAAAACTGAAAACCTTCAAGATGAAGGTTTTTGGGGTTTTTTTTATGACAGTCTCCCTCTGGTACAGTTTTCTTATTGTTGTTGTTAACTTGACTGATATCCACAAAAGTGCTATTGGGGATCAGGGAGAGATTTATTTCCTAGCAGTCAGACCAAGATTGTTAATGTATATATGAATTCATACATGAGTGCGTTGTTGCCAAAACTCAGAACCTTTTGTCCTTTAGCATTGTATGTGCTTACACTGCAGCCTCATGTTCACATAGATGGGTAGGGTGGGCCAAGCCCAGCACTGTTTCATTTTCCTTTGAACTACAATCTCAATGTGTCCTGCAGTTCTACAAAGAACAGGAGAAACTAATAACTAGACTGCTGTGTGATACGTTCAAAGATAAACCTAAGTATCCTCTTCAGTAAGTTTAAACAATGACCTACAGATACATTTATAGAGAACTCCATGCTACACAACCTTGCAGACTCAGTTACCTGGAAGCAAGTTTTAATGTCCATAATCCAAGTTACAGCTACAAGACTATCTAAAGAGAATTTTAGGGGGTTTGTTTGTTTTGTTGGAGCTTTGTTTGTTTGTTTTCATAGAAGAAATAATGTGTGAGGAAGCAACAAGCTTCAAAGTTTAAAAGCCTAGACAAAAATTCTTTTGGTTACTAGAAACTCCAGATTCAAATCCCATGGATCAGGTAGGATATAGCCTAACTAGTACTTCCTGTGTGTACAAGTTATAAAACTGTCACTATTGTCAGCTCCATTATAGCATTTCTTTTCCCACCTTTCCCATTCCCAGTGCTGTTTTTTGTACGGATCTTCTCACCAGATTTTAAATCATCAGCAGCTTACTGGGATTTACTGAAACTTTTCAAATGCTGAACACAAGCTGATGATTCTCCATAGAGGGAGCCCTTCCTGAAAGGTCATGGGTATTTTGTAACTCACTCAGCAGTAATTCGATATATAGAACAAAAAAAACACCCCAAAAAACCCTGAACCAGAACCCAAAGCAAAAAAGACATTATATTTACATTGTATGCCTGTTGTTTGTAGTTGCTTTTAAAACCATAGAGAAGAGTCTTACTTGATTCTATCAAAAGATCATGGGCCCAATTCAAGTGATTCCTAATGACATCTCTGGGATTTATTTTAGCCCTTCCTTTGAGCAGAGGAAGTCTTTTTCTAGGGAATATGAAACATGAAGTAGTTTGACCTTTTCAGCTATAGCCAGGACTGTGTTGAGAACTTCTGTTCCCACTGGAAGCTATTCTTAAGTTACTCAATGATTCAATTCCTACTCTCAGAAGAAATACATTAATTATCTTGACGTGCCAAGCCTCTGGTCACAACCTCCCCCAAAAATTTTGTGGTTTTTTATGGTACTAAACTCTGGTTTTCAATATATTAACCACCAATTTAGTTATTTCTACACTTAGTGATTTGAACAGAAACACCAATAGTGCAGAGATTACAGGATGAGATCATAGATTCAATACTTGCCTTGTTTCCAGCTGATTTCATTACCATAAACTTGAAGTAGAGTCCTCAGAAAATCTTTGGCATTGAAGCAAATTATTGGAACTTTACACTGTAGCATTTGAAACAACACTTGCCTGCACAGAAGTAGCTCATTAACACACACTATACTGCTCCTAGATTTAGTCAATCTATTTACTTTGTTTTTTTAATTAGCACCTAATACTAAACAGTTAACGCAAGACATTTCCTTATTCCTATAAGAACAGAATACTGCATTTGAATATTAAATTCTCAATTCAGTAAAACACAAAGCTATGTTCTATAAGAAATTAAAACATCCTAGCAGATATGCTTTATCACATATACATAAAGAAAACAAATCCTTGTTTAACTCTTTAAGAGCAACCTTAATCCAAAACACCAACTGGCAAATACTTCAATATACCCAAATAAGATCACAGAGGCTAAACTGGTAGCACTATAAAACACTGATTTAAAAGTTACTAGAAAATCTAAACTGTCATAACTTCCCTGTGTTAACATGCTGTTTAAATCCATAATGCTTCATCTTTGTCATGTATTTCCATACCTCTTGAAGATGTCTATAATTCCCTTATTCATGCTATTTTAAATAGATGTGGCCAACTATATATATATATTAGTATATAGATTTACCAACTCTGTGTGTTGTTTTCTAAATAAGTTATATTTTGGGCAATATAGAAAAATAATTGTTTCTATAAAGCATTTTTGATGTATGAGACCACAACTCCAAGGGTTCAGACATATTAGAAATCACATAGATCACAAAGTATTGCTGCATTCATTATAGATCCATTCTTAAACAACTGCACTATTCTTACAATACGTAATTCCCCACAGGTTTCATCTAAATGCTAATACTCTTAATCAACTTGTTGAATTTTTACTGTTCACATGTACATGCTTTACTGATATGTTATTCTCAGCTCACAACAACCTATACTCAAGGTGACAATATGTTATTACACTACTTGTCATGTAACCCAAATATTACAGCTGGAGAAGCAAAGTCATGACTTGTTTCAAGCCATGATTTCAAGCAGTGGAAGAGATGCAACTAAGAACCTAATTCCACATCTTGAAATTAATGTTTTGTAATTTAATAATCCAAATTCAGCAGTTTACAGTAAGACAGCTATTACTGAAAGTCACAAAATATTCTGATGGAGTTTTAACATGCTAGAGCATTACATCTAGGAATCAGATTCAGTTCTCATTTCTCCCTTTTTGGGATATGATTTTCAAGTTAATAGGAATAAAAATGGACTTTGGTTATAATAACTGGAAGTTCAAAACATAGTCCAACTTTTGATTAAAATTTAGTCCAAGTATTAAGCCTTTACTTCCAAAATTATATGGTATTATTACTTAATATTAATAAAACTTCATTTGGAAAGTAAAAAGCCATTAATAAAACCTGTGGTAAAAAGATATAAAGTATTAACAAAACTCAGAAAGGGTGTTTATCACAATAATGTCCATCAAAAACACACTAGCTAAGAAATGCAGTTGAGGAAATGGAAGATAAAATACAAGAAAGATAAAACATATTCTGGACAAAACATATTCTTTGGTGCTGTCCAGCTTTAACTGCTCATAAAAGACTTACTGGTGAATATAAACAGCCCCTACCAGAATGCCAACCTAACTCTGCCAGGGCTGCAGTCAGTGATATGCTGAGCCCAAAGGAATAGCCTATTCTTTTTTGGTTTCTATTAGCCCAGACTTGATATGGAACTAACAGAGCCAAAATGAAATTCAACGAGCCTGACATAAGGAGATTAGGTCTGTGCTAAGCAACCAACATCACTACTACTGAAAGCATATGCAAAGGAAACAGTATTTTTTCCTACATACTCTCACCAAGAAAATTTCTTGTGAGGCTGTTCTTGTTCCCAGAGAGATGACTGTTCAGTTTTTAAATAAATTAATTTATCATTTTCATTAGCAGCATTCCAAGTATGGCCAGTTGAAGTGTGACTGGGAGGACAAGGCTGATCAGTCTGGATCTTCACCAGCACAACAACTCCTTTTACTGATGAGGTAGAGGCCTGTTAAGCATAATTAAAATAGTGTTTCCTCTGACAGATTTTGTGCAATCCTATAAAGAAAAATTCCCAAATGTTTTACAATATGAAACCTATTATGTACACTACAGTTACTGCATACACCATTGACACAGTTGAGGAGCATGCAAGTGTTTCAGCCTTGAAACAAAAATCCTAGAATGGTTTCATTTTCTCTAAGTTTTACTTGGTAGTTCAAAATAAAATATAATCTAACTGTACATTTTGGTATGTCATACACAAAAGTGTTGCCAATGAACATGGGTTTGTGATTATCAGTCACATGTACATTCAAATGGTTCTACAGAACTGACTCTAAACAAAACCCATCCTTCACTAACCTGCTCCGAGCTGAGCTGTGAAGAACCATCATGAAATATCATAGTAGTTACAAAAGCTGCTGCCTGTTCTATCGTTGCAAGCAGTTCTCTTTTTTCTTCACATCCTAAGCTGCTGATATCACAAGGATACTTTCCAGAAGACTTTATTTGTCCAGGAGTACAGCTGTATCTTCTTTCATGTAAGAACATGTAGGTATTTACATGCAATCTTCTTGTTCTCTCTAAACAAGATGTAGACGTATTTTGCTTTCTTTTAAGAGGAAGAACTATTTTCTTTTCCCCATCCTTCAGGCTTTTTTCTTCTACTAAAAGACTCCTTTCTCGATATCCCCATTTTGGGAAGCCTGAATCCTGGTAACAGCTACCAAATATTCTGGTATCTTGACTGCCAAGTATTTCATCCATATGCACTGTCCTGAGTATCTGACCAGCATTTCTTTTTTCAGGGCTGACGGTTGCTTTTAATATGGCAATTCTGGAATCACAATCCTCCTGGGAAAATCAGAAATTTTTAGCAAACCAATTATTTGACTTTTTAGGAGAAACTAAAAATTGCACAAAGTTAATTTAGATAAGCTTTCAAGAAAGCAGAACCCTATGAAAAACTATTGATACTAACAAAACAGAACCACTTTAGGGGAACCACATTACATAAACCAAAATTCAAATATGTATCAGTAGAGATTTTGTTGAGATATACCATTTACATCCACAACCACTTTTTTTTTTAGCTTAATATTACTCCAGCACTAAAAATGGCAAATTAACAACCATAAGATGTATCTAGACCAGTAGCCTGTCTTCCACAGTGACAAGGTTATTATTGTCTGAAGTGGGAAGAGATCCTTCATCTTTAGCTTCAACATTCAGAGCTCTTCTCATGTTCATGACAGCTTCACTTGATACAGAACTTTTGGTAAGGGACTTGAATGACTGCTTTGGAATTTCAAGCACCTGAATCAACTGGATCCTTTCATGCAACTTACAGGATTGTAAGACATAACAAAAATACATAAGAAAGTTGCATTGAAGTATTCTGAGCTGTATGAATAAGTATTATATTCTATTCTGTTCAATCCACTATACCCAGAAGAGTTTTCCTACTCCAGATAGTCACTGGATTCCTTTACAGCAGCATGCTACCAAACAGCATTAAGCAAGATGCTGCATGGTAGTGGTTGAATTCTACTCCATCATCCTTATTTCCTTCAAAAATTTCTTCGGTATGCTACTGGCCCTAGTACTTACTATTTATTTTGCTAGTTTCTTCTACAAACTCCTCAGCTGAAATAGATCCTCTGCCTTTATTTCAGGAACAAGGTCTCTGGAATGGCAATCAGTGACCTTTCCAAGATTCCCCAAGGTAAATGTGTGTTTAACTGTTTACAGATATACAGATTTGCATCTTCCCTCAATACTTTTTATGCCTCAGACACCAATAGGCCTTACAGGAGCTGGCAAGCTTTCTACTCTTGAGGCATTTGAAAAAAATATGTATTAGTGATGCATTTATAAGCTTTTCACCAAAGTTATTTTGAACTATATCATTGTATATTTCATTTAACTTAGTCAAATGAAGCGAGGATAGAATAATACAAATTCTGCTAAGCTCACATTTTTGCATAATGACATTTTTTAGTAGTGTGGTTCATACTGTCTCTTAGCCATACTACTTTTTCCAGACACAATTTAGTATTCATTTCAAATCATCAATATTCTGCTTTGAATAAATCTCTATATTACCTACAAATTTTCTGGGTTTGGAAGGAAATTCCATATAATCTCTTTTAAAAGCTTCTTCAATTTCATATAGTTTTCTTTTTGAAAATTAAGCATTACCGTCTTACCTATCTTTCAATGCCTCCAAAAAGATTATAGTCTCTGTAAGAGCACCTGTCAGTAGGGAAGATTTTGGACCTGATCTCACACAGAATCAAATAAAAACAATTTTTCCCTGTGAGTTCTCCAACTGTTCCACAAAGCACTTGTCTCCTAATTTTCAGCTGGAGCATCGTGCATAAGCTTAATACTCATCTACTCCACTGGAAAGTAACTGAAGTCTCTCATAATTACTGTATTTTGGTCTCTTCTGGCCCAGTCTCATTCAGCTCATCTGCTGTCATTACCACTGCAAAAACTGAGACCTCCTCCCTTCAAAAGAACCACAAGGTCCTGCTGTGCAGGGCTCCCTCCAGTCCCCAGGATAAGAGTTTTCACTAATCAAAGGCTACTGTCCACCTCCATCCCATCTGGACTGACTGAGCAAGCCAGAATGACAAAGCCAGTGAGTCTGGGGCTTTTTTATGGTTTCACAATATTCCTCAACCCAGTTCCCATATTCCCAAACCTTAGAACTACAGAGTCAAGTGATGAAAAAGGCTTAAGACTGGTTGAGATCGTACTTCAACTCTACAGCAAAAGTACAATTACAAGGTTCTAAGT
Organism: Cyanoderma ruficeps; assembly: GCA_008694505.1. Lineage (NCBI taxonomy): Eukaryota > Metazoa > Chordata > Aves > Passeriformes > Timaliidae > Cyanoderma > Cyanoderma ruficeps. The sequence goes on along the minus strand of VZDJ01007747.1, from coordinate 38,933,363 downwards.
AAACAGGAAAAGGAAGCTAATTCAGTTTCTGCTACTACCAAAATGAATAGTGGCCATTCTGAATGAAGACAAATTAATTGGACTTATGCAATGCTAATCAAAAGGTGGGTACTATGAAGTTATCAGAAGGGGAAAAATCTTACCACAGAAGGGCCAAATGTTAAAGAGCTGTAGAAAGCCACTAATTCACTCAAGTGTATTCTCCAGTCAAACTGCAAATAGTTTTATCATTTAACACAGCAGAATTTAAATTAGGACACTCTAGTAATTATAGAACCAGGAATAAGTAATTCTCTTTTAGAGGTTCAAAAAATACAAACAAAGCAATTTAATTATCAAGTCAGAATAATACAGCTGGAACTACAATTAACCACAGAGAGAAACAGCAGCTTCCGTGAAGAACTGATATTCTATTAGAAATAATGACATGGTTGGAAATAGAGAAAATGACTCCCAGGATACAGTTTCATAATTTATGTCAATGTAGGCAGATCTCATTAGATGCAGCAAGTCAAAATTAGAGTATCATCATTACAAAAAGGGGTTCCACTCCTCTCCATGTGCACCCACAGCTGCAGGAGCACCTGTGAGCCAGCGTAATTTGTAGGAAACTATCTCATTCCACACAAGGCGTCAGCTTTCTGCACCTTGAGCAACCTGAATGGACTTGAAGTGTGCAACATACCCCAGAGTCAGAATAAAGAAGGCTGTGAAATTTGCAGCTGGGATCAGTTGCCGCACTTGCAACTCATCAATCAACTGAATGGATTTTACAAGCAAAGCCTGAGCTGGGGATGCCACAGTTACTTGTTCCCACTCTTGCACTGGCACTCACTCACGTGCATATCAAAACAAATTCAGAGATGATTAAACCCAAAATTAAGCTTCCTAATACAAAGTAATTTTTCATACGAATCAGCTGGCTTTATGATTGTTCAGTGACAGGAGTCTGAGAACATTTCTAAACTCTGGTGACTGTCTGAATGTGGCAACCTCATTTCTGATCAATCTGTCGTAAAAGACCAACTTCCTGTGAAAAAGGAACAGAAGTTGGGCCCAGACTCTCATAGGTAAATACAGGCCAAGTGTAAAATAAGACAGAGGAAGTTACCTGAACTATGACTGTATAAAATATATCATGATAAAGCCCGTTATGAAAGAACCAGTCTATAACTTCAAACCTACAAAAAGACTGCTTTTAGTGGTTTTCAATCTTACAAAATGCTTGCCTTTTCATTTCTCAGATGTGCATCCTTATCATCTAGTTTATTTTCCTTTGTCTTCTCTATACCTTTAAAAAAGAAGAAACAATTTATAATACAAATGAATCTGCAAGCAGGCCATATCACTTAGGTTTCATACAGTGTTACATTACTGATATTTTTACCAAATCTGAAAGAATTGCAAAAATATTTCCCTCGACAACCATTTATCAAGTTAGTATCAAGTTAGTATTTATCATTAAAAGAGTCCTGGAGGTTCCAAAATACACATGTGCAAAAGACTGCTTTGTCACCATTAACAAAAAATTACTTTAAGTTCACTACAAAGCAGAAAAACATTTTCCATCTTATTCAGAGAAAGCATTACTATAATTCCATAACTATGTGAATTTCCCTTTCTTAAGAAAACACAACTCATTTTGGTTACAGTAAAGCTGGGGGTATGAGCATGAACGGGAAAAAACAAAGAAAAATCCCAACTCTAGAAACTTCACACAGCTTAACTATTTTCTAGGAATTCAGCAACAGTATTCCACAAAACCTTTGCTCTATAAAGTATTATTTGTATTGGAGTTCAGCATATCATGTTTTACAAACTGACCGTGTTTCACTTACAGGGGATAATTTTTTCACATTCTTCTTCTTGCAACAGAACAGGCATTTTAAAACCAAGTAAGAGAGAGCAAGGAGAATTCAGACCTGACAAACTGACCAGAAGATTAGGCAACAGCAGTCCCACAAGAAGCAGGCCAGCCACCAGTGCTGAGTTTGACACAGAACTCAGCACAGCTGGGAGTCTGGGCCCCCACTGAACTGCCAGAAACCTCTAGCCCATGGCTCTGAGAGCACAGATGCTGCAGGTCCAAGAAGGCTTTGCAAATGCTCCTCAGACTCACACCATGGCAAGTGAAACCATTAGGACACGCGTTTCTTTTCTGCCCCAACACAGTCCGCAAGTGCCAAGAAGAGGAGAAGCAAGTGAAGCCTGGAATGAAGGGAGTAACAGGCTAGCAGTAATTATCTCAGTGGGTACAGAAAGAGGAATGGGAAAAAGAGAAGTCCCCTGAAGTGCAGGTCTCTCCAGAATTTGTAATTAGTTAGGATTCTTTGATGTCTCAATTATCTTATTGCTCAGCCAAAAGACCTCACAGGCAAAGCACGTATTTTGTCCCCCCATACTGAGTACAACACTAAACTGCTGCTGTCAGCTGTGAATTGCATCACCACCAGCAAGACACTTTCTGAAACAACAATGGTGTTGACCAACGTCAAACAAAGCATAAGGTGATCTATTTCAATTTACTAGAACTGTTTTAAAAAAAACTTGTCTGGGCAAATCAAGACCTTTGTCTACAGAAGAAAATAAGCTTATTTCTGCATGTCAGTGTAAGTGTATAATCAGACATTTAGCTCCAGCTCAAACTTCTAACCTAAGCTGTTAGAACAGCCAATAAGGCACAGCTGTGTTTGTAGCTTCAAACATTTTACCTTTGGTTTTCTCCACACTTTCTACAACGAGATAATAAATTAAAAATGATAGTATCTGAGTTTACATTCAGTGCTTTTAATTGTTTCACAGCTAGACACTCTTCCTTGACAAATTCAATCCCCAGAGAAGACAATGAGGATTACATTTCTCTCCTCCAGCACACAATAATCTGTACGACGGGTATTGAAGAGATCGGCAACTTCCAGTTTCTGAATTATGACAAAGTATCACCAGATGGCAGCAGAAACCCGTCCTTGCCTTCCAGCTCCTCAAGGCTTGATGGAAAGATTAGAGCTCCACTGCCAGGATAACCACAAAATTTCACCAACTAGGTCAACATTGAAGACATTTCTTCTATTTGAGCCCAGTATTTACCTTCTAAAGACAAACATTTTTTCTATTAAGTAGAATTAAAGATTTAAAAATCTATTTATAAAATAGATAGTTCAATGCAGTCTGAAACAGACCAACTAACATCAAAGGTTTGCAGTTGCTTTTAAGGCAAACTTTTTTACTGACCCACACTAAAGCTGTATGTATATATATATATATAAATTTATGTGTGACAAGGTAGCAAGAGAAGTAAAATATCCAACTGAGGCTAAAAAGAGAGAATTTTCTTTAAAATCATCAGGGTTTTGGTCCTAGGTGTACCACACACAATGTAACATTTTAAAATTAACTCCTCCCACATTTCTTTAAATGTGTATCACTGATTTACACAGTGCATCACCTTTGTCACTGTTACACCACAAGGCTCCACTGATACAATACTTCACTGAAAGGAGCTGAGCCATAATTAATATAGAACAGTGGCTGTAAAAACCACGATGTACACAGGAATAAATGTTAAAGCCCATTGATCAGATAATATTCCAGGATCTAGTTGTCAGGAGAAAAAAGACTACTGAAATCTTTCTAGTTCTTTCCAGAGCCACAATTTGACTGTGACATGCACAGAACTGAGAATAAAACCTGCACCTTGCAAAACCTCCCTAGTAACCACAATGTTCTAGATCTGCTGAGGCACTTTAAGCATTACCTAATTTGTTCTCGCACTGGGACTTGTGTTTACTCTTCCCCCTGGAATTTCACAAGCAGCACACTGCTAATGAATATGTGTTTCAAGGACAGACATGAGTCTGGAGAGCTGTTTCCTGTTAAGTTCCTAGTACCTTTCAGTGATCTTTAAATATCTAGTCCAGAGTCAAGTTAATGTATGTATCTAATTAATGACACTGTAGTAGTCAAGTAACAGTTTGAAATTCCCATATAATTCTGTATCACATAGCAGGAACAGAAGGAGAAAAAATTAAATTGGTGGTACCATTCCTTGTGCTCACATAACATTATTGAATCAGGAAAATCCCAGCAAATGTCACAGTTACAGCTTAATTCCTTTTCTAAACCTGTAAACCTGAAGGTTTCTCACCTTTTCTTCTCCTCTATTTAAAAACAGAGACTACAGGTTTGATATTGTTGTGTTTCAATTTTTCAACAGAAAAACACAAATAGGCTAAGATTTACTCACTCTGGTTATTTTCTCTGTTAGCCTGAGCTTCTACAGGAATAGACTGCAAAGCTGTCATAATCCTCTGAGCAATATCAGATAAAGGCACTTTAGAAATCTCACATCCTATGTACCGCTCCATTTTAAAGATCAAACCTAAACACAGAACACACAAATTATTAATTAATCAGGGCCATGAGTAATGCTCACTTATATTCTGTTGAAATTAAAGACAAACTACAGTGAACATGTTTAGCCATTCATTCTCAATGGAAAATTACATTTGCTCCCAGAATGCCCATCAGTATTGTAACGGAAATAGAAATGTAAGAATTTATAAAAATGAACTTCTTTGAAACAGTGTTTTAATACACTGATAAAAAAATCAGAAGTCCTAAGTACAGCCAATTTGTACTAAAAAAAAAATCTCACAAATAAAACAAGAAGTATGTATGTCTGAGATACTTTTCCCCCCCCAGCATCTTTTAAACTAGTCTCTATCTAGCACGTGCCTACATTTACTGTTACTAGTGCTTGGATTTTATCACAAAAACCACAATTAACTTTCAAGTATATTGCCAAAATTAAGCCAAAATAAGATTAAAGAAACAAGCATTACTATCACAATATACAGCCACCAGTTTTGTGCTGTTTCAGAAAATACTTAACAAAAAAGACCTTTACTTTCTTAAATTTTGTATTATTGATGCATTCAAATACTGCTATATATTGGTAACTTTAAAATAGCTGCTACAGCTTGTCAATTTAAGAAACTGGTCAACAACATCTATAGTCTTTACAAGCTTTGACCCCAGCTATTGTTGTGAATGTTATCCTTTTCTGAAAAGGAGCTGGTTTTCCAGCTGACCTGTCCGTATTCTGCAATACCTACAAAATACTTGGAGAATCCCTAGGTATGACACACACTGGAGAATCATAAGTAACAGTGTCCACACTGACTACTTCTTGTTGTTTTACAGTTAGACCACAAGAACATGTAAAACTTGACACAAACACAAGAGAAATATCCAACATTTTAAAAAATACTTGAAGGATCCAAGCTGTATAAATTAATCCCTACCAAAACCTGCTGTTGACTCAATTATTCCAATACAAGTGGGTAACTGGACTCCTGTTATTCTGGTCTTCTCCCACCAGATCTAGTACAGGAGCAGACTGTCAAACTTAACCATCAGCAAACAACAGGTCCACCTCCCTACATGGAAGTATTTTTCTTGGTTCAAGACCACAGGTACATTGCAACTTTTAATGCCTACAAGTGCAAATATTTGCATCCGATTCAAAGAGGAACAACCATCACACTGCATTAGCACTGGCTATGTCTATCTGGTTCTAATTAGTAAGCAGGTGAAGGAAAGGGTGAGAGGTGGAATGGTTTTCTTTTCCCTGGCATTCCAGCAGTCAGAAGTACAATCCTTCCCTGCACTCAACTCCTCCTAACCTCCATGACCAAGAGCAACACTTCTTTCTTACACAGGGTTAAAGTGCTCCCTGGCTTCTCAGGCTGGGAAACAGCAGTCACAGCCCCAGGAGCAGAAAAAAATGAGAACCCATCAGACTAAATATAAACAAGACACCATGCCTGAGAACAGGCCTAGAAAACCCCACACAGATTCACCATAAATATTAACCACACTGAACTGAATTGATAGAGTTTGGCATTTAATAATAAACACAAAGTATAGAGTTAAGCAGCATGAAATCCAGACATAAAGACACCCAACCAGTAAGCTAAAAAAAAAATTACACATTTCAAAATAAGTTATAATCACATAGAAGTTAAAAGTCTGCCATCAAAATAGTTTTAAGACTACTGTTACCGAATTTAAACTAATATAATAACCTTCATCAATATGTACAGTGCTTGAAAGCAAGCACAGTTGATCCCATCAAAATATAAAAGACTGGAAGTTATCTTATTATAAAAGCCTATTTAGTTCCATTGGTATATTAGGAAGCTATATAAAAATTTGATAAACAGGCTAACAATGCACATGAAAGCACAAGCATGAAAGCATCAGCACATTGAATTGAAATGCCTATCATTATAAATTATAAGGCAAACTCAGAAGTACAGAATATTTTAAATTCTTCTTCATTGACAAGTCCAGTGTAAGTATGGACTGGTTTCAATGGAGAAGATAGGCCATAAGTTAATTTATGAGATATTGGAATGGTCCTAAAACAGATGGTCTCAGTAGTTAAAACAGATTCTGGTACATATTCCAATACATTTCTAACAAAACCAAGTCTTCTTAGAAGAACTGTAAGGGAAACAATCATGCAGTATTTGCTGCCTTTGAGAACTCTCCTCTTCACTATAAGCACATTACATTCTTGTTCCAAAATCTGGACTGCCCTCTCCACATTTATTTTGCAGTTCAGTAAAAAGTTCTTAGCATGCAAAAAGACTTAACTCGAGCGTATGACACAATCCTACTGATGCTATGCTGCATGCAGCAGAAATGAACACAGGCCAGCACAAGAGCAGCCTGAATGAACTTCTTCCAAATAACCAACAATTACTTCATATCCAAGAGTTCTGACAAAAGTGAGATGGAATTCAGCAGGCAGAAGCCATAAAGCAGCACACAATCCCAGCTGGTAACAGTGGCAGTTAAGATTCACTGCAGTGACAGGTAAGTGGCAGCCTTGACAAGCTAATGCTGATTATTCCATAAACTCATAAGCAGTTTACATTAACATTTTCCTTTCTTAAGAGTATACATTGCTGTTTAGACATTAAGAACTCCGCTGGTTGTGGAATTCTTATCTTCCAGACCACTGGCTTTAGCCCGAGACTGCTGCTCAAGCTTCTCCACCATCTCTTTCAAGTGCTCTTCATCTTTGAAAAAACACACATACAAGTCTCTTTCCATCTGATGCAGACTATTGGACTCTAAAAAGCTTCTCTTCGACTTCAGATCAGCAACCAGATCCTTAAGGAGATGATTTAATTCCCCTAGATCTGCTTCCAGTTGGTGAAACTGCTCAGTAAGTTCCTAACAAAAAATAAAAGACAAAAAATTACTTTTCTATTGTTAATACACTAGCTGAACTAAAAATATAAAAGGTTGTTTGCTTTGGGAAGCCACTTGTTTGCAATCAAAAAGTAATCACAAAAAAACCCAAAACAAAGATAATCAGGGATTCCATTCAATTTATGTGATTTTTGAGCTCCATGTAACAGAACTCATATCGTATTATGCAAATGTAATTTCATTTACTTTTTGACCAGACAAGTTAAGATACAAATAAGAATCTGAACCTGACCTAGAGAGAAAATGACATTTTCTATCAGCTACAAGTCCTCATTGCTAGTCAAACCTTAAAAGGCAGCAAACAAACAAAAAAAAAAGCACAACAAAAAAGCCAAATCAATTTTACAATTAAATCATTAAATACTAGCTACAACTTTCCCAACTGGCATTCTTATGATAATTTAGTATAAGCAAATTAATCATCTACTTGCACATTATTCCCTAATTAAAGGAATTATTTTTCCTGAGAAACAGTAGCAGTAGAGCAAGATGTCATATTTTAAGAAGTAACTTAAATCAGTGGGAAGGTATTTGATTTAATAATGTGCAATCCCTAAATACATACTGTTCCAATTACAGTTTCATTTTTAAATAAAAACTGTTCTATAGGTTGCAAATTCATTTGACAGATGAATGTTAAATATATATTTATGTAATTAACCAAGAAAGTATTATATAACAGGAGATTTCCCTTGATGCATTTTTGAGGTATCTACTATGATTTAAAAACCATAACAGGGTGCATTTAACAAACCCTGTTCCCATTTAAAAGATGTTCTAAACATAACATCTGAGAGCTGTGTAGCAGGATTGTCCTACTACAACCGTTCCTTCAAAATTCTGGTATTTTTAGTTTGTCCAAACAACCACCCACCCATGGCCAGGCTTTTAAGGGGCCAAACTGTACTATTGTGGTCTTTGAGGTAAATGAAATGAAGAGCAACTTAAATGAGTTTCCCAGTGACACCCTAGCCAGACAGAGGATCTCCCACAAGTTTACAGGAATACAGGACTGCTTATACCTTTGAAAGAAATTCAGTTAAATGCAACGGTTTGCCCAGAAACGAAAGAAATTATTACCTGACAGCATTTACAAAAATCCAGCACTTGCCAAGAACAATGTAAATGTTCAGTATCAATCATCATTATGCTAATAGTGTTGCTGATAAGTGGGGACAGTTTGCCTGTCTAGAACCTTCACACTATACTTCTATCAGTAAAACAACATGACACACAGTGTAGTAATTTGAAAACAATCATTAAGGGCTTACGGGACTCCGGAGCCGTATGTGATTTGTTCCACAATAGAGAGCACCACGAAGGGCTTCCACATCCCTTTCTAGGTTGGACAAAAGGAGAGACTGCTCCTGAGCAGATGCTGCCAGCTGATCTTGTACTGTAGCACAGTCCTGCTTTAACTTCTGAGCCATCTGCTCCAGGCTTTTGTATGTTTTAAACAATTGTTGTTTTTTACTTCCTCCTTCCAGGAGCTGATACAGCCTGTAACAAGTGAAGTTAGACACACAAATATTTTAACTTTCCTAAGCACTCTATCATCGTAAGTTAAAAGAACATGTCTGTGTTGAGAAGTCAGAGGACAAGTAAGGTTAAGTACTGCTGAGGGGGCTTTTACAACACTGCTCTATCTCCCACTGATTTCAGGATTCCATCTATATATAGTAGTGATTAATAGGAATCCAAAATATTACAATATCAAATTAGCAGCAATGGAATACTAAAGTAACAGTTAGTAAGTACATCATGAATGCAAACAGAAGTTGACAGTGTGCTTTTGCCAACTATTTCCTGACACTTCAAGGACTGCAAAGTAAGACAGATTTTTTTTTTAAGTGCCGAATGAAGCAGACTTCAACAGCCAATGAGAAATAAGAACAATCTTTGTAACATTTTCAAGTTTACAGAAGTATTTCCTGTTTCCTATCTATGAAGAGACTGCTAAGAAATTCTCCAATTAGTTACAAGTGATGCAGAAGACAGCATCACACACTATAGCAAACTGTACCCTTACACTGCATCAGGAATGGGCCTGATAGAATTACAGACAACATTACACAGTCCAAATGTTACTACCACCTCTGCATAACAAAATCTTCAGGAGCTGATCCCTAATATTAAATCAGACTGGCTTTATTAAGAGCAGGAGCCATATTTCAGAAGCAGCTAAATGTCTTTCAAGGAAAAAGAAAAAAAAAGTACCCAGAAACATTCAGTGATTTGGAGACTTTACAACAAACCTGAACAAAAATGTAACAAGCTGACACAAACACACAATAAGAGTAAAATTAATGCTGCCTAATTCTCCCAGTTATTCACTGTGCCAAACCATACTCAGCTATCACTTATCAATTATTAAAAAAAACCCAAACACTTAAGGCACCATTCTAAAGAAGGAGGAAAAGTCTGACAGGAATACACCTATAACTATACAATACAGCTCATCAAAAAGTTTAGTATTGATAGCAGAGCAGCATAGCACACATCCTTAACTGTATCACCTGAGCTTAAAGGAGACTCAATTATTTAGATGGTGAAAAACCAGACGGCAACGTGGGTACCAGGACACTCAAACCAGATGGCAAATCAAGCAGTAAAACTGAGCTAAACACATTTCATAGCCCGAAGGAGTCATTCCTCTCTCCTACCACACGAGGGGTTTCTGCTGGCTCAGGCGATGAGGCCGAGCTTACAACCCGGGAAAACACTGCTATTAACATCTATACCTCTGGAGTATCAGGGGGTGTTAGATAAGACAGGCTTGGGTTTAAACATTCTTCATGCTACAGATATTAATTAGGAATGCTTCAGCAATATTAAAAAGACTGATTATTGAACAGTTTTTCCTCAGGCAAACCTGAAGAGAATTTCAAAGGACAAGGAAGAAACAAGTTTCACATCTTGAAGGCTTCAGTTCTTGAAAATTCAAAATTCTAATTAGCTCCAGCAAGTAAGTAAGAACTTGGCAGCAGGCAAGGCTTACCTTGCCTGAGCCTTCATCTCCCCAATATTATTTCAAAGGAAATCCAAGTTCAACAGTGACAATAATACTTGCCTGCAAGATAAACCATCCTCTGAACTTATAGTGTTCCTTGGCTTTGCCTGTTCAGTTCGTTCAGCTATCACCTGTAGTCTCTGCTGCAACTCATCAGTGCTTTGCTTCAGAGATTCTACCAAATTCTCAAGCTGGCAGCTGATCTCCTGGTGTTTCTTCATCTCCATTTCACAGGCCAGCTGAATAAGTTCAAATGATGTTTTCTGTCTTATCAAATGCCTGCTTATTTTATCTTGACTTGCAGCATAACAGTCCTGCCGAGCAATTTGGTGATCTAAGTATTCTTTCACCACTGGTGCAGTCAAAAGTTGTGCATTCTTCTTAAGAAGGGGAAGTAGCTCTTCATTATTTATCTGAGCTATATCTCGTTTAATTGCTGAGATTTCAGCACTTAAACTGGATATTTTAGTATCAATGTTTTCCTGTTGTCCAATATCCTGCATAAAACAAAATATTTGTGAATTTCTTCATGGTTCCCGCCAAACCACCTCCCAAGCATTTTTTCAATTCAGATGAGATTCACGTATTTATGTTAAATTACAAAATTAAATGAAAACTCCACAAGTAGTTTTACAGAACTTTACAAAATAATGCAAATATAGATGAACAAACTAGATAATAAAAATGTTTCAATAAAAAGTCATTTCATTCTATCACAGGGTCAGGAAACAGTTTATTGTGTTAAAAATAAAAGAGCTGCATTTTACCTGGCACCTATCTCAAGCACGCCTAACTGAAATCTCACAAGCAAACACGATTTTTTATATTCAGTCAGATCAACACTGCTAGCAGAATCAATCTTTTTCAAATTACCCTAATCAATCAAGTCTACATACTAGTCATCCATAAATGAAAATATACAAACTGACACGATGCCTCAACGTAGTCCACGACTGGCATAAGCAAATACCTTTCCTTTCATCATCATTTCTTGACAAATTCCACTGGCCACATCTGCCTATCACTCACTTGTTGAGAGACTTCTGCAGCTTCAACTATTAGATTCATTTATTTGGTACAAATACTTGAGTTTCCAGAGTCAGTGAACTAAAATTTTTTAAGCTCAGGCCACACAATATAAACAGGGATACATTTATCATATCGGCTCCTTGATACCACAAAGTCGCAACCAAAGCTGCTAAGATTCTGTTTACTGTACAATGAGACAGTTCTAATCTGAAAATTCAAAGTTAAACTAAACTAGAAAGGTACTACAAATTCTAGGATTTTAAAGGTAGTAATGCTGGAAAGTAGAATTGAAGGTACTGTACCACACTGAAGAATTTCTAACTATGGGAACTGAAGATATTTCACATGAGCAGTTTTCTGAGCAAGACCAAAACTTCATAAAAGTGCAACTTCACTGCATACAAATGATTGAATAACAATAACTCAGCAATTCCTTTCACTAGATCCAGTGGAACTTGCCTGTCTGTTTAAAACTCCAGCACCTTCTATCACCTTTCGTGCCTTACCTTGTCCGAGGACTGCAGCAGGCTCTCTGCACACTTGATAGCTGAATTCATGCCCTCCTCTTCAGCTTGCAGCTGAATTAGCTGGTTCTGAGCACAAATATACGCTGCCTGGAGCCTGGCTATCTCCTGCCTCTCTTCACAAACTTCATTAGCCTCATCAAAAGGGACTTGCTTGATTAAATCTTCCAGTTGAAAGCTGCCTTCATGTGAATTTTCAGTGCATTCAGACATACCTTTATAAAAGCACTTCTTTATGTGTGATGTAAGTGCTGCAGTGTTTTTTTCTTCCACAGACAAATATTTGTCCAAAGAAAGTTGGGAAAAAAACACTGGATGTGCATCCGACCCTTGTTCTGAATCTGAAGCAGTGAAGAAAGAGGCAAATTTCTTCACTGCAGCTATAAGAGACTGCAGTTCATTGTCTAGCTTATTATTTGCTGCAGCAAACACCTCCAGGCCTTCTTTCCAATCTTTACTTGCTTCTTCCTCTCTGCTTTGGAATGTTTGTAGCACGTGGCTGTTTGTAGTAACCAACAGTTGAAGCTTATTATGCCGATGGATTTGAAGGTTTTTTAACTTCTGAAGAGTCTGAAGCTCATCCTCTAATTTCTTCACTTCTTCCTCTTCTTCCCTGTCCTCCTCTTGGTTACTGTTTGTTGAACCCGTGGGCTCCAAGGTTTTAAGGACTTCATCCAGTGCATTTCCTTCCACAACAGGCTTACCACACTTGAGAAGATTATCAAAATCTTGCAGTTCTTCTTCAGATACCACATGCTGCTCATTTATGTTTCCACAAAACCACTCCAAAAATGATTTGTCTTCTGAAGACTCAAACATCCAGTCAAAATCTTCTCCATTAAGCTCATCAGCCTTTGGATATCCAATTTTTTTAAGAGTTCCCACAAAATCCTTTCCACAGCTCATGATAAAAATATTTTTGTAAGCAGAAAAGATCCAAATACATGGAAAAAATCTGGGGTATTATTCCGGCTTTTTTTTTTTTGCCATTTAAAAGGAATATTCAGTATTTTAATAATAAGAGTCTGTACAGGAAAAAGGAAGTGTCAGATCACAGAAACAAAATCTTGAATGCTGTTTTGGATTAAAGTTGTTATTTAAAGACTAAAAACCAACTTTAATTTCAGATATCTTAGTATCTTTTGTTGACCAAATCAGGACATATTTTTGTATCAATTATATCCCAATTATATCATTGCAAGCACTTATATTTTTCCTTAATTCACATAAACTTATTATGAAAACAGTATAGTATCATTAATTTAAAAGCAAAGGTGTTAATATTGAGCAATTCATTGGCTTGCAAACGTTATTTCCCTCACACAGTTTTCCGCACATTCATTTAAAAAACCACCCACAATTATTTTAAATCTTCCAAAATGATCATGGTTTCCAGTTTGCTCTAAAAACAAAACTACAGTGATGTTACGCCACTTCAAGTTCTTGGCTATAAGGGGTTTTTTTACCTCAACAGCAAGAGGGATCTTGTCTTCTAAATCTTTGTTTTAAAGTTTCCTCTGAAAATGGAACAAGAAATACTTTAACATATAAATACCTCAACATAAAACTGCAGGTTTTTTTATTGATTATAAAAATTAAAATTAAGATCAGTGTAAAAATACTCTTGTGCAAAGTCACAACTTACAAGAAAAGGGAGTTTGCTGCTTTTCTGTTTCCTAGCAGACAAATAATCAGCTTTGGGATCCTAAAGCGAGTGGAACAGACAGCAAAGGATATATGATATCAACAGACAGAAGGCCTTGTCTGCAATACTCTGGTAATACTAAGAGACTTTTTTTAGTTTGATATTACTTAATATTTTGTTTCTAAAACATACATTTCACCAGAGAACCCCATTCTGCCAGCCAGCCTGGAGCACTGAACAAGTAAAGCCTCTTAAGTTCCCCATCTGACTTAGTACATCTTGACTCAGCTCTAAGTCTGACTTAGCTTAGAGACTGCAGATGACACAGACTCTTGCACGAGTTTCGTGTCACAAGGCAGTGCTCCAAGCGTCTTCTGTGCTAAAATACATAAATATGAGTGCCAAGAGGATGCCGTCACACTTTTTCCTGTGGTGCCCACTGATAAGGAGTAATGGCCATAAACTAAAACACAAGAAGTTTGACTTTAACATGAGGAAGAACTTTACGTTGAGGGTGGCAGGGCACTGGAACAGGCTGCCCGGAGCGGTGGTGAAATCTCCACCTCTGGAGACACAAAACAACGTGGATGCGTTCTTAGGTAACCTGCTCCAGGTGACCCTGCAGGGGGGGTTGGACTGGATGGTCTCCGAAGGTCCCTTCCAACCTTACTGATCCTGTGAAATAAAGGGCCCACACACAGTCTTGTCCGCGGGCACGCTAGGCCACCACGGCACTGCCACTGCCATCAAACACCACAAACAACAACTCCAGAGCCCTGAGGGCACACCCGCAATGCCCGTCCCGGCACGGGCCGCACAAGTGGGGCCCTCAAGGGCCATGTCCCGCCCCCGGCGCAGCCGCTGCCTCCAGCCACACAGGGACCCCGGCCGGAGGGGAGCGGGTACGCGGTGGCGGCGGCTGAACCCGTCGCGCCAGGAGCGATTTCCGAGCCCGCAGCACAGCTCCATACTCACCCCAGCGCTCTGCAGCGGCGGCTCGAGGGGAGGGGAGCGAGGCGGGAAATGGCGGGAAAGCTGAAGGGAGCCTCAGAGAGGGCTAAGGGAAAGCGGCGGGAAGGCGGAGGGGAGGCTAAGGGAGGGTTGAAAGGGGGCTTAGTGAGGGTGAAGGGCGGCAGCGGGAAGGCCGAGGGAGGGGTGAAAGAAGATTCAGGGAAGGCTGAGGGGAAGTTCAGGGAAGGCGCGGGAAGCGCCCACAGCTCGAACCGCCCGCCACGCGCGCGATGTCCCCGCCCTGCTCCGCCCACCGCGCTTGCGCGCGCCCGCTCCACTGCCGGGGGCCATGCGCACGCGCGCAGTGTTCCGCCTCGCTGCCCGCGCGCTGACCGGTGACGTCACGGGGGCGGGGCTCCCACTGTCCGGCCGTGCTTCCCCTCAGGGCGGTCGCTCGGGGCCGGATCGTTTGGTGCCGTCCCCGCAGCCCCCTCAGGCGCGTCCCTTGAGCTCTCCGCAGCCCTTGCTCTCCGTTCCCCCTGCCCAGCACACGCGAGGGGAAGGATGGGGCAGGCCTGAGCGCAGTTGATGTCGCCCAGCTTTGGCCGCCGTGCCCACCAGATTCTTTGAAGCCCAGACGAGGCTAGCGGCGGGCACTTCGCCATCCGTACCCAAAGTTGCTGTGTTGCTGGTTCCCACCCCTGCTTAGTTCTTCCGGTAATTGATGGGCTTTATGTCCCTGGATCTGCCTGGTGCATTTTTGAACATGCTGACACATAACTTCACAAGGCAACGTCCCAGAACATCAAGTGCTTTTTGAAAAGATGCTTTCCTAATTGTTTTGTAGCTCTCTCCAAAACCCATCAAATGATTCTTGGCGCTAGCATTTCAGGATTTGGTCACTGCCACCTCTGCATGTACCTTACTCATAGCATTCATGGCAATTTACAAACCAGAGCATTTTCCTTCAGCTTTGTCCTTTCCAGTTTGGAGAGTCCTAAAATTTGGCCTCTGTAGAGCCAGTGCTTCATTCCTCACATTGTTCCCAACATCTTCCTCTGAACCTTTTACTGCATCCCTGTGCCTTGTTCATGGTGCAGACACAAGACTGCACAGAGTCCTCAGGGCATGGGTGTACTGAGGTTTTCTACGGAATCCTCATTTCCAGTGCCTTCCTTACAATGCTCCTTGTTTTCTTGGCTTTTTGGCTGCTGCTGCCCATGAAGTTACCAGAAAGCTCTCGACATAGATTGTGGGACCTCTGCATTGCAAAGGCTGGTTCTTAGACAAGCATCAAGTAAACTTGTCACTAAAACTCTGAACATCCTTCATCAGCCACTCCTTGACTTTAGCTGTCTTCACTTCCTCCTTACATTTCACATGCCACATTTTCCTGGGCTTCCCCATGTGCATTGCAATAGCCTCCTTAAATTTCTTGTGGAATCATGCAAGCAGGGGGAGGTTTATGCCACGTTTTTCTATTTATGTCAGACATTTTACCTTGGCTTCTAGAACTGTATTTGTTAAGCCTTCTGGGTGTTTGCAGGCTTCTTGGTTTGGAACTGCTCATTTAGAGTTGGTTTGGTGGGGTTTTTTTGGGGGGGGTTGGCATTTCCCCCCATTTTTGCATAGATCGTTTTCTTAAAATTGAGTATCTGTGTATCTGTTTGCTTTATTTGTCTTGCATTTATCTTAGTGTTATGTTTAATTATATTGTGGTTGCTACTATTGAGCAGCTCAGCCACTAATAGCTCTTGAATTAGATCCTCTGCACTGCTAAAAACTAAATTCAGAATGGCATTTCTTTTTGTTGTGGTTCATAGGGCCAGTTATTCTAAAAGGAAATAATTTACTGTGTCCAGAAATGTTATCTCTGCATTTCACCCAGATGAAGCATTGACCCAGTCTGTATGTGCATGGTTGAGCCCTCCTACTACTTGTCCTAAATGTGCAGCTTCTTTAATCTCACTTAATGCAATTGTTGAAATGAACCAACACAGGGAAATGAGCATCTTGCACCTTAGCACAGCTAAAGCAAGCTCACATTAGGTTTTCTTGATCAAAATCAGCCCCTGTATTGCTTGCAAAGTGCAAAATGTTGATTTTTGGTATAATGTGGTCTGTGCAAGACATTTTTAGAGTTAACCCTGACCTGGCAGTGAGTTCTCATGGGCAAAAAGAGCTGTAGTGTTGAATTCCTCCCCATCAGATTACAGCTTGATCTGCAGCTGCAATTTAGGCTGGCTGAAGTTTTCAAATCATCTTGCAGATAGAGTGCATTGTGTCTGTCTGACAGGGAAGGAACAAAAGCATTCACCAGCATTCAGCATTATTTCATAATGCTCTGCTGTTTCAGTTCAGTCAGTTACTTACACCAAAATCAACTTCTCCTACAGTGGTATTTTGCAGACTCGTGCTTCTCAGTGCTGTGGTTTGGGGTTTGGGTTTTTTTTATAAATATCAGTGTTACTCGTGTAAAAAAAATACCTGCGTAAAAGCCAATTTTAAACACATTGAAAAATTCCTAAAATTCTGTTGTCCTAAGGCAGCTCTGCCAATGAAATCCACAAATACATCTGATAAAAGTTTGCCTCTCTTTTTTCTATCAAATTGTCTGCCTGGATTGCTGCAACTCATGCCTTCAGTTCCCTGTGTGAACTCCCTCTTTCCAGACTTACACAGCTATGATGTCTCACCTCCTTTGTGGCCTTTCCCGAAACCTATGTCCCCATCTGTTTACCTGGGAAAGCAGCACTGCATGCTCATTCTGTAGCAGGTTTGGAGCTATGTCCATGCTGGCCAGTGGCCACTGCTTGAAAACAGGGAAGAGCTCAATTTAACCATGTTCAGTGCAGGAAGTAATTTATTTTCTTTATTTCTTTCTACCTAGACATGGAGTTTCCATGAAAGTTTTCATCATGGATTATTAATTGCAGGCTCCATTCTATCTCTGCTTTGTCAAATTTGGTGAAAATTAGCCAGAAGGTTCAGAAGTTATCAAGGAAAGGAGGAGGGGAACAGATGGACAAAAGAGGAGTTGACAGACAACATGATCTCATAATCCCCGCTGGCATAGGAATTCAGGCTAGAATTGAAATATTTTAGGTCAGAACACTGTGCACTTAAAATTCTCATTTTGAAAGAACAAGCCTCTAAAGAGAAATAAATTTTCATCTGTTACACCATCGATCAGTTCTTAGGGCAGAAATTAAACAACAGCCTTCTACAAACATATCGTCAGCATTTCTGACAGCCCCTTTCCCACCCAACCTCAGACCCATGTGCTTCGGCATTTGCTTTTGCAGCTCCTTTTGCATCAAGATTGTTTTCCTCTGATTCACTTTTTTTTTTATTGTGTTCAGCCAAAACATAATTAAGGCTTACCTTACCCTTTTTTTCCATTCTAGGAGCAGTTGTTTTGCATCTGTTTCCTAGAACTGGAGAGGCTGCTTAGATAGCATGTTGCCTTTACAAGCCGTTTTATGGTGAATTCCAGCAGATTAAGGCATAAATATTTCTGGAAGGATGTCTGCAAGCTCTGCAGTATTCCATCCCTACCATGTTGTGTTTGTTCCACTGCAAAATATGACATCATTGTGCCTGACACCTCAGAGAGGAGCTCTCGGTTACCCATCTTCAGACGCTGTAACAAACAGCAGTGCCACCACACAGACATTGCAGCTGCCCAGTCTAAACCCTCCCACTGGGATACATCTGTCAGAAGAAAAACTCAAAGTCGTTTGCTTGTTACTGCTTTAGGGTTTTGTTTTTGGAAAAAAAAATCAACAGAGAGGAGGCAAGGAAATAGGCTTTTAGCTGGTGAACTAAAAAAATAGGCTTTTAGCTGGTGAAAAAGCTACAGAAGCTTTTTGACTTTGCATCATATTACACATCTGCTCACAGCAGCAGAATTGCAAAGGTCCCTGCTGCAGATTGTTGGAGCAACAATCACTCTTTGGAAGCACCCTGTCCTAAAATGTAATTCATTGCTTTAAGCAAATTTGTATTCTGGATTAAGCACAACTTTTGAAGTGCCATGCGAACTTTTATTATAACAAAGTCAGAAGACAGGAATTTGGCACCAGCTTGTTTTCTTTGCCAAGTGCATGTATCTTCTCTCCAGAGGAATGGTAGATTTCATTCTGAGACCTTGTATTCCCAGAAAAGCAGGTCAGAGTGATTAGTTTCCTTCAGCTTTGTTGAATTCAGTACCATAAATATACAAGAAGCTCCTACGCGTTTGGGCTACCATTCCTAACGTATTTAAACATATAATGCTCAAAGGGATATTTTCTTTTTTCCCAGAAAATTGTTTGTTTACTCTCCTGACCGTGTTTTGAATGAAAACTCCAATTTTCATCCTGATAGGCAAGGCAAGCTTTTGGATGTTTAGTATTAAATTTGAAACATGCATCATTAGCGAAATAAGGAAACTTATTTTTCTTATAAACAAATGGTATAATATGACAAATGTCATAAACAAAGCTGTACAGATCATAAACTCTACAGGATTTACAAAAATAGTGCCACCACATTTATAATAATTTTTTTTACCCAATGCAATTCTTGTGCTGAGAAAACTGGTGCTGTCATAAAGTACAGCACTGCTAAAATTTTATTATAGCTATTTTTTTCTGTTGGAGATTAATTTATACTGAGTTATTAAGTGCTAGATTTTATGTTTGTTTTGTGATAATGTTGATTTCAAAGAAAACTGTCATAGAAAAATTAGTTTACTATGCTTTGCACATAAGTATCTTACTGATTCATCAGCTCAGCTTATTCAAATCAAATATAAACATATCAACTAGCTACTGGCCATGATTTCAACGTAAAACTACTATTTCTGTATTTTTAAGATATCACTGTATTTAAGAACAACATGTGTGACAAACTGAAACACAAACCAGGGGATGCCACACACTGCAGCTGAGAGTAAAACAGTGTAATTCACAGAAGGATTTCAGCTCCGTCCCTCCTCTCATCTCTCATCAGTTAAAATGCTCATTTTTGTCTGGCTGCACATCACTTCTGATGTGACTTTCATATTTGACAAAATAAACATGCAGAACTTGTAGGCTGCCTTTTAATGCTTTTTTCCATGTCTTGTACAGAGCTGAAATGATTCAAGTATAATTACTTAGAACAGACACTAATGCATTTCAATTTGCACTTTGCAAACAGGTTAGTTTGTCTTCAGAAATGTAATAGTGGAAATTTATGCAGCACCCATGGTTAGAGACAAATAAGATTAATAACTGTTGGGGTTTCAATGGGCCAGTGTGTGTAAAAGAACTCTAAGTAGCACCCCAATCTTCATAACATGTTATTAATTTGAATTGCTAAAAGTCAGTGAGCTCTTTATGAAATAGCTGACATGAAATAAGCTGACATGTAAAGATTTGCAATATGTAAAGAACTGCAAAGAGAAGAAACACTATGCACAAAAAACAAGTGATGAAAGTTTAAAAAAAAACCTGAGTAACACAACAAAAAGGTATAAAAAATTGTATTTATATTATAACGAGATAATGATACAACACAATACTCCGTGTGCTACCGAACGTAGCAAGCGCCATGTACGTGTGTACAAATGAATCTGTATAATACAGTAAAATGCATCTCACAGACTATGAACCATTCCTTTGGCTCTGGGACCCAGAGGCTCTGGCACAGAACCCACTCGCTAACACCTTTAGGTAACAATTTTACCAGTAAGCAGCAGAAGGTTCTCAGTCAGTGCTTCACCTGCACCGAAATTTCATCTTAAACATCCATACTGCACAGACCCTTCCAATGCCATAAATCCTCTGTAACCACAGTTTATGCCTCTCATGCAAAATGAAAGAAAGGAATTCTGAACTTGGGGCATCTTCACTCTGCTTTGCCAACAGCAAGCCTCTAGCTGGCCATGCCTCCCCAGGAATCCTTTCCTGGGCTTATTTACAATACTTCAGAGGAGGAGAACAGCCAAGGTGACCAAATGGTCTTTTCTGTTTCATATATCCCCTGCATTTTAATTCTGGGTAGCTATGGAACACACTTGGATGTTTTCTTTACAGCTACCAATTAACAACAGTGCATTTAAGCAGTCACTTAAGCAAATTGACTCCTTTCATTGCTGGCAAAATTAATTTCTGTGTTTGCCCCATTAATATTTGTAGGGAGTACAGCTCTTCCTTAAAGGGTTCCTAAAAGGTTTCAATTATTCTTCCATCAATTTTGGAAAGTGTAAGTTAATGGATTAAATATCAGCACTGTTACTGGCTCATACTACACACAACCAATGGCCTCTACCATTTAAAAACAAATTTAACAGATTTATGAAAGAGTAATTTGTTTTGAAGACATTCTTTTATCAGCAGCATCATAAAACAGAATTTATAATATTAATATTACTTAATTAAAAGCTGTGATGATGTGGTTCTTTTCAAAAATGTGTTTCTTTCCACATGGCTGATTTGCAAGGATGAAAAGTTTCACCACTAATTACCAGTCTGCCAAAAAGTCGGTAAAAGGGTGAAATAAACACCTGTTCAGGAGCAGAGACTGTTTTAAGTACTTCCAGGAAAAGCAGAAGTACCTGCCCAGAGCAGGTCTGCAGGCAGAGCCCATACTTCTAACTTCACCTCTTTCTGTTGCTCAGTTCTCCTCTTCTGGCATTTTAGGTTCATCCACTGAAATGGGTTATGTGAAGTATACAGTCAGATATTCAGAATACTGGCATTTTTCACTGTTATTTATTTGTAGGTCAATGAGTAACTTTTTTTCAACTTCTATTATTATATGCATGTGATATAGTTGAACCCATATTCATCCATGTCACAAATGTAACACCACTGAAGTCAGTCTTAGTTCTGTTAGATCAAGTTAGATGTGTTAAATTTTAAGCAGTTTTTTCCTACTCCAATTCTTACACTAATAAATTAGGATTGAAACTAATGTATAAACACCACATAGAAAACTGTCCTTCTAATGGATTTTGGAGGCTTTTTTATTTCTGTTTTAACCTGCTAAAACTCACTCTGAACCAAGTTTGTTCTTGGCAAAAGACAATACAGGATCCAGTCTCTGGTTAATAATGCGTTGCAGAGCTTCTACTGCCAAACCTGCTCTTTTCAGAAGATAAATAAATCAGCTGCAATGAGCCTGGCAGGGTACAAGCTGGGCAGAGAGAGGATGGATGTGAAGGATTCATCCTCAGAATTGCAGCAAAGAATATGCAGGAAAAAGCCTAACAATTTGAGGCTGTTTGTTTGGGGTTTTTTTGTGCCTCACTCCGGTGATACCAGAGTGCAGGCACTGAGCTGGAGGAAGCACTAATCCAGGAGCAGTGCAGAGGCGTGTATCCTCCAACACCTGCGTGCCGCAAGGGAAAGCCCTTCCCTTCTTCTCCCCCAGGAAACAGGCCAAACCTCCACGTCTCCATAAAAAGAACTTTGCGATGACTTCATCTCTCCAGAGCCCCTTCCACAGAGAAAACGACCTAGCAGCCCTGTAATCTTGTCCCTACTCCTTTTCCGATGTGGCAACTGCAGAGGAAATGGATGAACTGAGCGGTAGCACCTCCTCGCCTGCTAAAAGCGCGGTCATGACAACACGGCAGAGCTGCCAAGGTGGTGGCAGGATTTAATCTTGCAGCAAACAGTTTGCTTTTTGCAGTCCCACTGTGGGCACAGGTACACTGGTGCACATTCACGGGGCACACGTACACAAGTGTCCAGCTGAGAAAAAATTATAAAAATAATACTTTTTGCATCCCAAGGTGTGGCCACAGGCAGTGCTGCACTGGCTGCTCAGCAGCAGAACCTGAAGGAATGTCAGAGCCCCAACTGTCCCCACGGGACTGCAGCTCTGCTGGGGGGACAGCCCGGCCCTCAAACCTCACCCTAGGAACTGCTGTGCCATTGCCTCTAACGGGGCTCTGCTGTCCAGGGGCTGTGCTTGAAAATTCCACCTTAAATTGGGCTGTGCTCGAGGGAGAATGACACAGGCAGTATGGTGTCATTTTTCTTTACCAGCGTAATAGCTCCCAGCTGTAATAACTGAAAAAGTAAAAACAAATAAACCCTTTTTATTTCCACTCAAGATTATTCGAGTCATTTTTATTGAAAATATAAGATCTACAAAGCCATGGATACCCAGCGTGGAAGAACTCATTAAGTTAGCACATTCATCTTTAAAAGGAAAATTTCAGGTTGACCTAAGATACAATAATATTCAATTTAAAGTCTCGTTTTTCCTTCTGTAAGTTTCAAATCTCTTTTCATTAGGAGGTTCTGTGCAAGAGCTGCTTGTCATGAAAGGAAACACTTTACAATCCATGAATGTGTTCATTATATAATAAATGAACAGCAACAATATACTAGCCTCTTTTTTTTTTTCCTGTTAACAGTCGTGTGTTAAAGTAAACTCTTATTTTTTTTCCATGATTTGGAAATTAGTTACATATGCACCAAAGGAGCTAGTAATTTCTGCTGCTTGTCAGCTACACACAATGAGTATATTGCTGTGTGCTCTCCCCAACAATGAGGATTTTAGTAATATGCAAGGTGTATAGAACGTAATACCAAAACCTGCATCACAGAAAAGGTTAATTGTTTTCTTATTCAGCTGCCAGAGTTGATAACCTTAGGCCCCTCCCCAGAGCCAAAGTAGGGGTGGCCATCCATTAGGTTATGTAAATTAAATGTATATGTTTCCTTGTTGGCAAGTTCCAAGCAGTAAGCGAGAGTGCAAACAAGGATCTGTAAGCTGCCACAAAATGTATTCATATTTCTACTCCGTGTTGTAAGAGCCAAAGGGAGGACACATGTCAGATGTTGAAAGAACAACTGAACCTTTGCTTTTGATCATTATGGTCAGTCTGTCATGAGGTCTTGTATCTGAATGCTAAAAATGGCACCACACTTGGAGATCCCATAGCCTTACACAGTACATTTGTGTTTCCCAAGCCACTGAGCACTGGTCTCACAGAGACCCTGACTTTATAAGCTAACAAAAAATAGATTCGGGTGCTGAAGAATCCAAGGGAGGGCTCATACAAAGACAATTAACCCTCGCACCAAAACCTAATTTCATGATTTTACTTAAAGCCACACTGAATCAGTTGTGAGAGGGTGAAGATATAAATACACCTCTCTGCTTCATCCATAAGAAGGTGGACAACTGACCATTTGAACAGAGGGTCTTGAAACAAAGCTTAGTCGTCCTTTAAACAATGAAAAGGAGAGGCATACATAAATGGTCACCAAGGCACAATATGACAAAGGTGAAGAGTCCCTGAGACTCTGGTCTGGGTCTGTACCATTCCCCTCCTTATACAAGTAAATGAGAACATTTAGGAAAATATAATACAAAATCTCTTACAGGAAATATAGACTACACTTGCTAAAATCACTTCCCTAAAAGTGTTTATAGCTTTTTTCTTTTTTTTTTCTTTTTCTTTTTTTTTCTTCTTTTTTTAAAATTTTTTTAAAAGACCTTCTTTAAACAGATAATGCAAAGACTGGTCCATTTTTTTCTTACCCGGCAAGCCAAGCTCTAATGACTTCACTAAGCAGAAGTTGTATTAAAATACATCTTCATAGTATTGCTACAATTTGGGTAAATATGTTCTGAACAGCTTGATGAGTACTAAATAAACTTTGCTGTTTTACAGCATACATTTTAATTTTTTTGCACTTTTTTAAGAATAGAAAATGCAATTATAGTGTGCAAAAGAAAAAAAAATTAATTACCTTCTAGCTGAATACTGTAATTTTAAGCCATGCCTTCCATAAAAATGTATTGACATGTGTAAATAGAAGAAAAGAAAAAAATACAAGCAGAGATTTCATTTCCTTGCAAGGAAAGATTAACTATCACAAGCTGGATCACTTGAGTTCTGTATTCTTCAGAGAAAGAAATTAAAACAACAACCCATAGAACCACTGAAATGCTTCAAATGTCATCCATTCCATGGTAACAGGTTAAAACTGCCATGTTGCTTTCTACTGCTCCCGTTAACATGGATAGGATGATTTGCTGCTGGTTGGATATTGAATACAAAAAGCAAAAGAAAGTTGAGATCATTCCACATGAAGTCATTACTAGAGCTGGCTTTTCCCCCGTTTAGAAGTACAGTAGTGACTTGTAAATATGTCCTTTTCTAAAGATCATCTGAGATTTGAAGATTTATCTGCCTTGCTTCACCCAAACAACAACTGCTGAAAGAATTTACTCTATGGAGCCCACTATACAGCATTCAAAATGTTTTGGGTTTGAAGTTTTTTTATGAAAAAATACCACAAAAAAGTAGTTTTAGGTTTTTGTATCTCTGAATCACTAACACATTGTAGGTTTCATTTATTCTTCCATGTTTGAAAATGTTTTCTGTAAAATCAAAATAAACTGTCAAACTCCCTTACGTCATGCTTCCAACAGTTTGAATTTAATACTTCTTGAATGGAACGACATAATTTATTTCCTTTAATTTGCAGGATGGCTACATCAAGCTAGCTTTAAGTCACAACTGTACCTAACCACAGTTCTCTGCAGCAAACCCATGATTTACAATATCTAATATTGTGGTTACAGTGCAGGGAACCGTGGGTAAGAAACCTCCATGTCAGAGTATTGTGGTTGGGGTTTCCCGGAAGAGTGGCAGTTGACACCTCTGGAATATTCATATATAAGTGCTTCAGTCAGATGGTCCTGAGTTGAGCGGGTAACTCAGGCACTATGAGAGCCTGGCATTCAGTCTGCGGGAATGTGTGTAACCTCCGTCACTCGAACCGCTCTGCAAACTGTAGTGGTCTTCAGCATCACTGGCACTTCCAATACTGTCCATTTCACCTGGAGTAAACTCCATTCCTTCAATGTCTACTTCTAAAGAAAACATAAGAAGGCACATTTTCAGAAAGTTGGAGCAACTAGTCATGGGCCAGTGTCAATCAACATCCAGGTGAAACCTGAATCACACTTCAGTTTCAATAATTTAAAAAAAAAAAAAAAAGACCTGGCCCAGTAATTCCTGAGGAAAGGATCATCTTGACCACCTGAGAATTAAAATCCCTTCTGTCCTCAGCCACATAAATATACTGCATGACATCAATACCAAATGCTTTCCCAGAACTGTTCCAACCTGGACACGGACACTGATTTAGAAAAAAGCTGACCCTCAGAGGCTGTCGTACTGCAGCACTGTCCATGGTAATTCCAGCCATTCAGGTGTTGGCTGGCCATGGTGTGGCTACCTGTCCCCAGGTAACTGCCCCAAGACTGACCACTGCCCCCCTGGGCCCTGAAACAGCCAGCCTGGGTGACTGTTCTACACAGAAAAACTTCCAAATGGGAAAATAAGAAATGGCAAGAGCCAGCTTGACAAGCTGTCTTAAATCAGAACCAAATGCAGAGAACCCTTGGTGATCATTGCACAGAAAATGATTTAAAATTTCACAATAAATTATGTAAAAACAATTTAGTCACATGAATTAAGCCAAATAAGATTTTTTTCGTGAGAAAATATTATGCTAGCCTTACCAATAATTACAGTAAAAATTCAAAACATTAAATGGTAATTGTTAAAAAAAATGGCAAAAAACACATGCAGGATAAATAGCTTTAAAAATACACACAATATTAACAGCTTCAAAACTGATTAGGAAAAAGACCATTTTTCAAAGAATGTGAAAAAGATGTGTTAATATTTTACTCTTCAAATTACATTATGGAATAATTTTGCCTGGGTTTTGTTGAAAGCTTGATTTCAGTTCTAAATGTCATTTCCTCGTTTCCCTGCTTCCCTTTTCCTTGCTGCTCCTGCAGGCCCCTTTGGGAAAGCCTGGCTCAATTACCTTGTTCAGAGTCAGTGGATATTGTTGATCCCATGCTGTCAGTGCGGATTCGCTCCATGCCCTGCACGGATAGCTGCTCCAACCTGCGCTTGAGGTAGCGGTGCTCCCGCTGTAATTGTTCTTTAATATTTAGAGCTTTTCTGTCCTGTTCTTCCAATTTCTTAAAGGAAGAGAAACACAGTAAGCTGATGGTTTGCACCCGTGTCAAAGCATAAGTAACTTAAGGTCTTCTCATAAACGGTAATTTGAAAGCAATTTAAATATTTTAATTAATTAATATAAAGTTAAAATTAAATTTAGAAGTTCAGTTTTTTAGTTAGCATTCTGTACAGGTCAGTACAATTTTAGCAGGCTGAATTTGTTTCACAATAAGATATATGGTTACAGGGGAAAAAAATTAATAAAAAAAAATCCCTGAGACTCTCTTGCCACTAGCAGACATTGCTTGACAAAGAACATATTAATGTTGCCTTGGCTGTGGGGAATATTTAAATCATTTTATCAGGCGAAGCCGGCATCATCTTTGATAACTCGAGCACAGCTCAGGTTTCAGCGAGAACATAACGCCTCTTTAGATGAGTCTCTTATTTCACCTATCACCATAAAGGAACCATCGTGAGCCTCTGAATGTTCTCCCTCCTACTGCAGGCCATGGAAAATTTTAGCATTTAAAAAGCTTCATTAACAAAAAGCAGCATTAATAATATATAGAAGGAGGAATTTACTAACGACTCCTTATTCTTGCTTTTTATTTTCCTTGAACTTCTACAGAGCAAGTATTATAGTTCTGTGATATCACCTACAAAGTCGGTGGTATTAATCCAAAATTTCTCAGCAAACAGCCTGTGAAAGGATCCTTCACATATCTACCTAAAATCTCCCTTCTGATGGAATAAAAGCAGGTATTAATTTTGCAAATAAAAAGAATACTTCACATCCAGTAAAACGTGCTGCACTGTTGGTCCAAATGCAGTAACAGGAATAAAGTATCTTTTTGTATTTGAACTGAGCCCTCTTCTAAATCACTGGTAGCCATTTAAAAAAACTGACTACATAATTAGGGAAAAATTATAAGAGTATGATAGGATAAAAGCATGAAGGATACACAAATCAAAACACCTATTATTATTTTAAAAATTATCTATATGATGCAGTAAATTACAGGTTGTACCAATAAAAGCACTTATAAGAGTGAGCAGATTTCTCCGTGAGCTGTGTTTACACGATCACTGAGATTTAGGAGATGTGCAGGGAGTGAATACAGCTGCTGAAGATTCCTCCCTGCCATCTGAATGAACCTAGGCTTGATTTTCTGAGGAGAGCAGACTGGGACAGTGCACAGCAAACCACAAGCAAAACCCTTTCAGAGATTTTGCTGTTCCCATGCAAGCCTGAAATGAAAGTGTTTGAAAAAATAACTGACGCTGTTGAACAGGGCAGTTTCCTGGCTCAGTGAAATCTGCCTTCTTTTTAAGCCCCCTCCCAGGCAATACACTCTGTAGATACTCATCATAGGTGGATACACAGTGTTATAATAGGAAAAGGGGTTGGTACATCCACGTACACAACAAACCAAATGTGCCCAATTGATCAGACTTCCTTTTCCTGTATTTTCCTGGCTGCAATCCCGAACTCTAACAACTATTTTAGGAAAGAACTCAGTGATTCATATCCAAGAGACTCAAAACTGTCCAATCTTTCAGAGCAGATTTCAATATATGGGGGGTGTGCATGTGTGAAAAGTTCAGAACTAGTGACTGTGTTCGAAATGCCAGTCGGGCACGGGCAAGCTCTGGCAGGGCAGGGGAGGGAGCTGACCTGACAAAGGGGAGCAATTAAATGCTAACCCAGTTAGGGCAGGTTCAGTTAAAATCTTAAAAGAAAGTTAAACTTCAGTTTTGGTTTTCAGAAAACGAGTACTTGGTGCTGTGCAAGACAGATCTGGAAAGAATCTGTTCCCAGCTTTTTTTATCAGCAGCTGAAATGATAACTGCAGGGCTAATCTCGCACACTCGCCACTTGTAAAAACAGTTTTTCAATTTGTATGCATAAGCCCGTGATAGGGGGGCAGCCCAAGACAAAAACCACATGCAGTGCCTTTCATGCATGTTAGCCTGAATTATAAACATGAGGCCAAAATCTCAAATGGTAAAAACAGGGGTTGCCCAGCTGGAGTAAATGTGCTTAGAAGTGCTGAAAAAGTAGCTCTGTAAACTTGTTCACAAGAATTGTTTTGCTTAAATTAATCTATAATTCTTCATATGAATCACACCTATTTCTGAAACTGCAGTGAATCTTACAGCTCTGTATCAGCAGGCTGTTCTCCAAAATATTCCAAGATTACTGGCAGTGTTCAATTTTGCCTGACACTTTTCTTGACCTGTTTCTCTGTAACACTGAAAAAATGCCAGATGAGTAATTATAGTCCTGGACACAGCAGCAGAAACCTGTTCTTTAACTTTTACATTTGAATACCTCTTTGTCTTATTTCTGCATATAACCCTGTTCCCTGAAAACAATGACAGTGAAAATGGGAGGGAAGGTGTCTTTGGAGAGAGAAGGCCTGAGGAATAATTTCCTTTGAATTACCTGTGCAAATGCAGAACCTGTACTGCTGCTGGATCATAGGTGAGATTTGAGGCTGTTTTTTGTTTTAAACTTGTAACAAGGGGAGCGGCAATGAACAGGAGATTGCATTTAATTTTTTGTTTCATTTAAACAAGAATTGGTCAACAAAATATTGATGGGGAAGAAGGCTCACTAATAGATATGATCTTTTTGACTCCATTAATTTTTTTATTCTGAATAGATCTGGCTTTTTACATTTAGAACAATGCAGTACAATGCTACTTTGCTCAGATCTTAAAAAATAAATATATTAATCAAAGGACATCTTTGACAGATACTTTTAAAATTATAGTGTAAATTATTAAATACACTAGTTAGTAACTAAGTAGAAATCACAAAACCACTGTTTTATATATCTGAGATGCTAAACTGCAAAACACTACACTTTGACACTGTGACTGAAATTCCTACAAGTAATAAAGGCCAATAAATCCAGAAGATTGGACATATGGATATGGATTTTGTGTGAAAATTTGTTTCCTCTCTATGGATACACATTCTGGAAGATTCTCCCTTGAAAGAAATAAAAACATGGATGAATGTTTTTACCTTGATATGCATCTTAGCTCTTTTCAACAGACTTAGAGTGGTGTGTCTGGTGCTGTCCGGCCCGAGAGGCACAAGCTGTTTTAGCTGTTCCAAATATAGCCGGAGTTTAGCCCGCCTGCAATCATTAAAAACGAAGAGCGTTGTAGTGGAGTTGCACCCGAACAGAATATCCTATATGCAAACACCATCTGTTTGCAGGATCTCTGTGCAGAACTCGAGTCAACGGTGGCTTCCTTTCCCCTCCCTTTGGCAAAGTTTCAGATTGAAAGGTCACTTGAAACGCAGTAATGCTGCTTGGCACACTCAGACAGGAGGCTCATACCTGTATTTCAAAGCAGTTTGCTCAGCCTGGTCAGCCCCATCTCAACCAAAGGGGAATATGCTCAGAGATCTGAGACATCCAGGCAAGGCTGCACACTCAACCTATGGCTGGGTAAGGGAAAAAAACTGGGATTTTGCTCCAGTGCAGTGATTTCTGCAGGCATGGACAGAGCTGTGGGCAGCTGCAGACCCTGATCCCCCTCTCCCCATTCCTATCCCTGCCTGCTGCAATAGGACACACTCCAGCTATGCAAGACAAGGGCATCCAGGCAGCTCTTCACAGCTCAGAGCTGTTTCCAGCCATGGTTTATCAATGTATTTTAACAGGGAGAGCCTGATCCTCCCTTCTACTGACCCACAGTCCCCCCAGAAGGAGACATTCTTCCTCTCACTGTACAGTGTTTGTTATAAACACAAAAAAACCCCACCTCCAGCCATATTCTTCAACAACAGCGTCCTGCTTTCTCTGTTACTCCCTTGCAAGCAGCGCTACTGCTGCTGTCAACAATCTCTCTAGTACTACTGCCATTAATCTATCAGTAAAAAGAGGATGAACAAAGTACTATTTCTACAAATCTTTTCCAAACTAGAAACCAGCTGGCAATACAACAGTCCATGAAACAGTTGCTTGACCTATCCAAAACAAGGCAGTGGCTAACCAAAGAACTGCATGCAAGTGTGTTTCTACAGTTACATCCTAAAGAAAATCTCTCCTGGTTTTAATTCACAGCCCTTGAACAGGAATCCACATGGTTCTGCAATGAGATAGAAATGGATGTGGAAGTGTTTCCATGAATAAGTAGTATTCTCCTTTCTGCCAGCCTGTTACAGGCTGAGCAAAGCCATGACCTGGAGCCATCACTCTCACAGCTCTAAGAATAACTGAAGCAGATCACAAGTGTGAGGTGAATAATCATCTTTTTCAAATTTGCTTGATTCTGCATGAAGGAAACAAATACTGCAGGGAATTCAACACTTCTGGTCAAGAACGAACTTTCTTTTGAGTTCAGAACTGCAGTCCAGCATCAGTGTTTGAAATGCAGCTGAAGAGGATTTAATATACACCAAATGACAAATTACTCATATGTAATTGGAATGATTAGTGCAATGTGAAAACAACCTGAGAATTAATGGTGAAAAAACCCAAAGCAAAATCTAATCTAATACAGAACAGTAATGACTACATACTCACACAGTTCTGTCTGCCTATAAATCAGCAGTGTACTAGGTAAGAAATCACAAAATATTTCCATGATTTTTTTATTTTTTTTCTTCAAGCCACTTAGGGAAAAAGGATTTTTGGTGAAAATGTGATTCACAAGAGAAAATTGATGACAGACTTTTTGTTTAGGCCTGGGAAATGTTTTTAAATACAAGGCTCTAAACTTAAGCATCTAAATGCTTTTATTTAAACAACATGAAGAAAGACTGGCCTAAGTATTCCCAAAAATAGCCCCATCAGATCCCCTGAGGCTGTTACCTTAAACTGGGACATTGATCTTTAAATAGTGAAATACCCAAATTAGGGACTACTGGTATTTATACAGAAAATCTTAATGAGGCAAATTTTTATTTTTGTGTCTGTAATCTCTAACAAGTACCTGGCTGGGTTTGCATTTTAAATACAAAAACTTGCGCCAGGGACTAAATTCAAATAAACCTTTTGTTTTCTAAATGGCCTCAGAACCTACACGTGAGTCTGTGTCACTCAGCCCAACCTGGATGCAACTGCATTTAGACTGATGACAAGAAAGTGAGGACCGAAGATGAAGGAGGATATGGGAAAGAAGAGGAGAAGGATAGTACCAAATAGTAAATAGACAGGCAAACACCTGGAAATGGAATGATCAATATACTGGGAGCAATCAAAAGTCTGATAAGGAATATACAGAAGTGCACTTCCTTGCCATCAAGTGGGAAGTTCACAGAAATATCACCAAAGTTCAGCTGCATGGCTATGTGCCTTTTTAAAGCACAAACTCTTTCATGCTACCTGCCAGCCCAGTAGAGCAGGACTTTATAGAAACAACATGGGACTGAATCTAAGAAGAGTATTTTAAGTGACCAGTGAGAAGAAGTAAAGGAGCTGAATATTAACAAAATTGCTTTAAGGCTTTTTCAGTACTACCAACTGATACTGATAGCAGTAAGTGTAATAAACACACTTTCTGAAAGACCTCCTCTAATGTCACCTTTTTTTTTTCTTAGAAGGACTTTTTTTTTCATCTAATTATTCAGCACCTATGAATTCATTACAGATTTTAAAGCATAAGCTTTACA
>VZDJ01007747.1:38780692-38901245 GCA_008694505.1 Cyanoderma ruficeps | reverse complement strand
AAAAAAAAAAAAAAAAAAAGAACCACAAATAACAGGCCACCACAACTCCTCTGGCACTGGAGTAAATATCCTCACAGTTTTCATCTTGCACATCTTAGAAAAAAACTGTAAGAATGTAAGAAAACATTTCAGGCATGTTACGTTAACAGATCACACCAGCAGGAACAAGGGACTCAAACTTCACAGCAGATAAGTTGTCTCGTACAGACTCTGCCAGCACTAATTTCTCTCTTTTTCTGCAGGGATCTGACAGCTTTTGCTTTTCCTCGGCTGCCTGTGACCACAGGAGGAGGGAAAGGCACTCACAGAGGTAATCACAGCCAGAGCTGCTTTGTGTTTTGCAGCTCACGCCTTAAATTCCACCTAAAAAAATAACAAAAAGAAAGGGATAAAAAACCCAAAAAAGCAGCCTGGTGTCAGAGCAACAGGGTAACAGTCTGCATGAGATGTGGTTGAAGTTGGGTAATTACATTCTGCTCCAGCTGCCAACCCCTGTGCTACACCTTTGCCCACACCCAGTGTGGTGTCAGGCCTGAACACCAGAGCTATCAGCAGAGTGCACTTTCCTCATCTCAGGTGGATGCACAGAAATACCCCCTTCATCACTGGTATTGACTTCATCTGGGAAGGTAGGGATCTAAAAAATGCCATCCAAAATCCAAATCACGCCTGCAGCACTCTGTTTTGGGTGTAGCCCCACATGTGGAGAGGTGCATGGGTGCCCAATCTGATTTACCACATTGTCTTTTGTGCCAGATGACAAAGGGGTTTCAGATGTTCAAGACTCCAGTGTTTCTCCATAAGCAAATTCCCAGCAAGGTCCTCTGAGTCTGCTTTTCAGCTCTTCTAGTGCTTGATAAGCCCAGGCTGGTCAACATTCCAGGGCAGTGGCCATGTCTACCAGCTGTCCAGTGGTTCCTGACATTCACATAAAGGACAAAGACACCTACTGACAGGTGACCCAAAGGCTACCAGCTGGAAATGCCCTAAACTGGTTTTGAATCCATATAAGCTATGATGGGCAATAGAGGCAGGGGTTTCAGAGCCCATGGCAGAATGAACCCTGGAGCCCCACAACATGGAGGGACAAAGCAGCTAAAACCTGGTATTAGAAATTTTCCTATAGAACAAAAACATCCACCAGAAGACCATCACAGGAAGATCACTCACTGACTTTAGTCCTTGGAGACTCCAGTTTGCTCAGATGTTTGGCTATGAAAAGGCAGGTTCACCACTTCTCAAAGAAAGGGGAGCCATACAAAACCATACTTTGACCCTAATCAATTTCAAAATTGTGTTAAATGAGTCTTTTAAATAACAGTCAATAAGCTTTGCTGCATATATGAATTCCCAGATAGAAACCCAAGCAGCACACCAAGAAATGGAATACTAAGATGCAGGGGAGAAAAAAAAAAAAAAAACAAACAAGAAAGTCCATTGTTCACCCTGGATAATCTTCATTCCAAGGAAACTGCAACAACTCCAAGAAATTCCTGCAACTACTTGACAGGCAGTTGCAATGGGAACAAAATACTTCTCTGTAGGGCTAAATAATACAACAAAAGGCAATGGCTGTGGATTCAGAGGTTCAGGATGGACATTGGGAAACAAATTTTTTATTGGGGCAGTTGTGCACAACGAGAGTAGGTTGCCCAGAAAGCCAGTCCTTGGAGGTTCCTAAAGATTTACCCAGACAGAGCCATAAACAGACACACATTCATGACCATGAGCGTGTAAATCCAAGATTGCCTGTAACTTTTCGGCATTTGACTCCCAAGATTGTTCCCATTCACATACCAGCAAAACATCCACAGCTGTGTGGCTTAAACCTGTGCCACTCTGACTGACAGAATGCTGGCAGGTTTGTGGAGTGACCTGATCCACTGCAGCCTTTCCACAGGGGCTCTCCAGGGCTTTTTCAGGTCCAGCACAGCAGAGAGAAATGGCCTGCAGCCAGTCAGACAGCAGACAGGTGTTCAAGCAGTAGTTGCACAGTTTTTTGACAGCACCAAAGGTGTGTTTCCTAAACTATTTAAGTATAAATCCACAGGCTTTACTTAGAGGCCCCTGAGCTGCATAAAGCCAGCTGCAAAGGCAAGGTGCATATCTCAAATAAGCTGCTCAGTCTTCAACATGGCCTCAGCCAGGCCCTGGTGATATTAAATGGCCACAGACACTCATGATACAGGGTGACAGCACTGAGTCCCTGTGAAATGTGTGCCTGTCCATTCTGCCACCCCTGCTGGGCACTGCCTGCAGACAAGCTTCCAACAGCCCTCCACATGTTCATGGAGGTAGCACAGGGTGGGCATTTCCTGGAAGCTGCATCCAAAGACAAACAGTTCCCACTGCTGGTATCGTGTTCCTGACTGCCAGAGGTCACTTGCTGAAAGTGTCAGAAGGGCCATGCTCAGCTGTTTCTGAACAATTGTGAGCAAGAGCATAAAACTCACTATAGAGAAGTCAAATTCATGGCAAGTGTTCACCTTGCACATCCTCCAGGTCTCATTCCACAGCCCCCATGGAGCACAAGAATGACTCTCACATGTACCCATTGTCTTCTGACCTTAGAGCTGGCTGTAGAAAGGAAAGAGCAACTCTATCAGCAGTTTGTCATCCTGTGGGAAGTCCCAGAACAGTTCTGTCTGGTCCACACCTGCTCCCTGCTACTAGCAGATTGTCCAGGCTGGCAATGGAGCTGTCCTGGCCATACTGGCATCTCAGACATGCAGCATCTCCAGCTGATGGCCAGCATGGATTTGGAAGGTGAGGAAATGGCCAAAAAGTCACTAAATGTCTGTATTCCCACATCACATGCCCTGAATTTCCCTTCACGCTGGCTCCAGCAGAAGTTGGCTGGGTTAGACACGATATTTTTGCTTCCACATGCACAGCCCATCGTACCTCTCACCACACTGCACCACTGAAGCAGGCATGAAACAATGCTGGCCTCAGAAGCAGGCCCTAACTGTGCTTTCTGTAGGGTGCCTTAGTGCTAAAAACACTTGTGTGACTGAACATGTGTCTGTGTTTCAGATATCCCAATTTCAGTCCACTAAACTAGCTCTGTGTACAGGAGGTTGACATACTCTTGAATCAACTGCTAGATATATTTGTTTGGTACTCTTCTGAAAAGAAAAGGATACTAGAGATCAAACGCAAGCAATGCTATCACTACAAGCCACACCAGTGAGAATAACCAATAGATTTGAAATAGATGTAAAAATGAAAAATTCGTCATTTCTGTACATTAACCGTTTTGGTCTAGACAGCATCAAACCCTATCACAAGGGAAATTCAGTACAAACGTAATAAAAACTAAATCCTGACTTCAAAGAATAGAAACATATCTGAAATTCATCTAGAAGAGACATTATTACAAACTGGACAGAGTTACCTAAGCATTTCAGATTCCTTCTCTAATGTTTCACATTTTTTCCACATTCAAACCTATTGTGGTGCTGTGCAATGAAGTTAATACACAAAGGTTTAAATATAGAGCAGTTACTAAATTTTTCATTGTTGCATAATGATATGTAATCTGGCTTAATAATGTGCATAGGGTAAAGTCAGAGAAGAATCTCTGCACCAAAAATTTACTTCTGGCATCAAATGTTATCCAGATATACTATGAACCAAAACACTCTGGCCCAAGCCCACAACTTTGGGTCAGAGATACCAGCAATGAACTAATGGTTTTGTGTCCTCCTTAAAGCAAGGTGATTTTATCTCCCTGTCAGACATGAAATTCAGCATGAAATACAGAAGTGAGCTAACTGCAGTTGTAAGACAGTCCTGTTTTTACAGGAAGACTCTTCACAGATTTATTTATGAAATGCAAATACCTGCGTACAGGGAGCACTCAACTTTTAGACAGAATCAGCAAAGAGAAGCTCAGGATACTTTGTGACATGCACTGGGTCAGGATCAATGCAGACAACACCATTTACTCATAAACATCATTATTTCAAAGTTTTGAAAAAATGCAGAAATGCAGCAGTAAAAACTCCCCCAATGTGACTTCAGGGTTTACCTGCAACCAAGGTAAAACGAGGGCGAGAAACTCTGCCTGCCTTCTGATACCAGCTTCAATCCTTTCTTACTGGAACTTGACACAATAAGGCAACATCTTTTAAGGGCTGTAGGTCTTTTTACTCTGTGCACAGCCATACTGCAAAATGGTGACAGAATTTTGCTGCAAATTGTTGTAATGGTACCGAAAATTTAATATGTTCATATTATTTTGTGTAGTCCTGGATATCATGGCTACATATGCAATGTTGGTAATCATGTAATTATATACCCAACACTGCTTAGTAGAAGCTGGTACTCAAGCATACTTGCCTCGCTCCTCTTTAAGCTAACACTTTTATTAAAGTGTCAGGAATTACTTATTTACAGCTCTTGGAGACTTTTTATAACCTACCAAAGATGACTCTGTACTAATTAAAACACATTTGTTTACAAAGGCATTTAAAGAGATTATTTATAAGCTTCCATCTTATGAAATCACAGAAATTCAATCAGATAAATGGTTCTAAAGAAACCTATTTATTAATGGTCCAGACAGTATTTAGCATACCTCCAGCAAAATATAAAACATAATGGAAGATAACAACCCTCCACTGCAATAAAAAATCCTGTTTCTTTCAGATTTATTTCACTCAGAAACACTTTTAATACTTTCTTCTCTACAAAATATACCTCAGTTACTTCTTTTTTTTCTAAAGGATGCTCTAGCTCACACTTGAGCTGCACAATCTATTTCAACTACACAACAAATATGCTTTAGTGAAAAGGAAAGAAAACCTCTTAGTATTAAACCACTGTACCATAGCAAGGCACCCAGTGTGCAGATTGCTCTGAGATGTGTGAAAAGCTTGCTCACAGCTGAGTGCCTTGGAGTCAAATCCAGAAAATGCAGTCTTGCTCTTACAGCAAACCTCTTGGCTTTTTATTATCCAAGGAAAGGTAAACCAAACACCGATGTTCTGCAGTAAGCTGGGGATCTTTTTCATGTTAAAAGCAAATGCTTGAAGTTTGTGTGCTGGTGAAGACTCATCCAAGGCATTTCTTGTATGTGTCTAACACTTCATAGGGTCTCTGCAACTAAATTCAGCAGTAAAGCCCGTGTGGAAACTAACAGGCAG
The DNA here is from genome assembly GCA_008694505.1 of Cyanoderma ruficeps. Classification (NCBI taxonomy): domain Eukaryota; kingdom Metazoa; phylum Chordata; class Aves; order Passeriformes; family Timaliidae; genus Cyanoderma; species Cyanoderma ruficeps. The sequence goes on along the minus strand of VZDJ01007747.1, from coordinate 38,896,095 downwards.
GAAGAGTGGAGAGTGCCTAATTGCAGTGATTGTTAGTGAATTACATGCAACAGCCCTACACTCAGTGCAACTGCCTGCTTTATTTACTGTGGTATTAACTGGGAGTTTCACCCTCAATATGCATTTCCAGCATGCTGAATATTGTGTGCATCTGCTCTGCTAAACTGAAAGCAGCCACATGGCTTTAGCAGCCAAGTGGTCTTGGGGCACCTTGTAAGTGTCCAAACATGGGATAACAACTGCTGCCAAGTGCCTCTTACCAGCACAAGCTCTCAGAGAATCAGTACTGCTCTGGACTTATCTGCAAGTTTTCATGTGAATACTGCTCAGCAATGTCTGGTCCTGTTCCTAATACTAAGGAAGTAGAAGAAAACCTCTGCTGCCTGTTAACAGAGCCTACGATTTCCATGTTTTGCGCATTTTATCACTCTGAAAAGTATTTTAGTTCTTTTATGCTATTTCTAAATGCACACTACAGCAGTTCCAGTGCATTTTATTTGCTTTCCCTTAGTGCCACTTCAGCCTACTAGCTGAGTCCAGACTCCACACTTGACCTTTACATCTTCCAAAAGATGCCACCTGTTCACGGTCTAGAACATGTACATGGAACCAGAACTTACTCCTACATCTTTCAGTACACATAAGTTAATGGAAGCATATGCAGTGCCACAAATGCATGCATTTTTGGTCAGCTAAGCCGCTTGGCAGCAGTGCACAGAAAGCTCACAGGGATGCAAACTGGGGACAGGTGAATAGTGGCTGGTCTGTGAGAGAGAAGCTGCTGACTCCTAAAAGAGGGAAGAGGCAGACCGTGTTGCCTCCTTTGTCTCTCCCTCCATTACCCATCCCTCCAGTAGCTCCTTGCTGAATGCAGTGATAATTGCCTGTCCTAAGTTACAAGCATTGGGCTACATCAACATTTCCTCCTCTCTCAAAATTCCCACAAGGAGACTTTGATGCACTTTATGCTCTCTTTCCTACCAGAAAGTGAGCTGTGGTTACCCATGTGCTGCCATAAGCCAGGGACATCAGCTAAGACAGGCAAATGACAGCAGCCCCCAAAGCTTGCTTTGGGCTGGAATGACCCTGCAAAGCAATGTGGACAACACCAGCACAAGAGACCTGACTGGAGCCTCAGCAGCTGGTGGCTGGCCAGGCTGCCCACGTGCTGTCCCTTCAGGAATGTACCCAGCAGCAGAAGCAGACAGACTGATGAGCGTCCCAGAGTCACATCTGACTTTGGCCAGCAGAAGAAATAAAAGCCCTGTGGCACACTTACTGCCTGTTGCTCTACTGCTCCTCAACCTTCTCCCACTCGAGCTCTCCTGCCTGCAAAGTGAGCACGAGCTGTCAGAGGCGTGCGAGGTGTGACAGAGATGTGTCACACGACGGTGCACGCTCACCCACGTACCTACACCGCCCGCAGACCAAGACAGCAGCACAGGAGCCATCACAGGAGCACTTGGGCAAGGCAAGGCACAGACAGCACCACGTCAGCAAGGACTCCAGGGTAGGTGGAACACCAGCAGCTCTGACTGATCTGTGTTTTACCCACTGGGGAGCCATAGTCTTAGGCTCTGCAGTACTAAGAGCTGCAGGACCATCATCTGACCATTCTCATCTCCCCTTGTTTTTTCTAGACTCCTCCCTGCAGCCAGGCATTTCCTCACAGCTTTCCCCATGTTTCAGCCATCCCACTGTCTAAAGCTGCTCTTATTTGAAGAGCAGCCATGAAAGGTTTAAAAGCCCTTCATTGTCTTGGGTCTCAGCAATAACTAACAGCAACACACAGAAATCTGAGATGTGCTTCATGGGAAATGTCAACAGGAATTTACAAGCTATACAGGGATTCTCAAAAGCATCACATGCAAAAGTAATGGCAGCTGGATATCATTTGTCTTTCCTGGATGGTGTCCATCATAAATTTACATGTATGATATTCTGCATCCTTTGACCATAGGTAATAAATCTCTGACCTTACAAGAATCTGAGTCAACAGAAATCAAACATTATGCAAACAGCTGAAACCCATTGCAGTATGTATTTGCCCTTGTATGGATTTCTTTTTCTTCTGCAAAAAGGAAAAAAAGGAGATTCCAACCTATATTTTAGCATTTCAGCCTTTAGATTGTGCTCATCTATAAAGAACAGTGTTCTGTATTTTAAACCTTCAAAGTCAATGTCAGACAAATAGGAACAATTCTTAGAGCTATAGAAAAGGAATTTCTTTTTCAGGTGTCTTCTATTTTTAGTCCTGTTATCTACTGATTGTCTTAAACATTTACCTCTCAAACACTTTTAAGCAATAGTGAGGGAGCTGTCACCTGGTACCACCACCTCAGCATCACGCAGTACCTACCTAAACCCAGGCAGATGAACAACAGTGCCTTGTAGAGAAATACATGAATGATGGAAATACCATCATACATACTGAAAACAGTCCACAAAAAACTAATCAGCCATGCTTTTAATAAACTTATTTAATACTTCGTTCAGCCAGCCATCCATTTGTTTCGCACGTTAAAATGTGCACATTGCAATTTAGTAGTCCTCTTAAATTAGACCTCTCAAACCCATCTGTCTTACTGGCACTCAAGTTTCTTAGATTACACTGCAGGGAGACTCAAGTTTGTCTGCTACCTCAGAATAGTGTCAGACCCAATTAGATAAGGAAAGTGCCATCACAAGATCATGCCATTACAGGATCAAGCAGTTGTAATTCCCACTTGACGCGACATGGAGGCACACACGTACTCACACATGCTGCCCATGGAAACCCCAGGAATGGGTTAGGATGTGCAGCCATTTACATGCCAGCAGTAAAACTTTGGCCCTCGCTGGCAGTGAGGCACCACAAAGCAAATTTGCACAGCCCATCCAAAGCCATGGTGTGAGTCTGCAGACCTGCAACAGGTGTGTTGGCTTTCAGCACCTTTCACAGTACTCTTGTAAGGAATTGTCAAGGACTGCAGAGAGTGGGTTAAAGAGAATTACATTCATTAAACAAGGAAAAGCTGTGTAACAGCAACAGGTTTGCACTGGGTTTACACACAGAGGGGAACAGGATGATAGTGATGATTTTTCACAAATTAACCATTCAGCAACAGGTGGCTGGAGAGGATGCAGTCTGTCTCCCCCAGAAGTGGCTCCTGGGAGCTGCATGTCCCTCTCACAGGGGGCTTAAGGACCAAGGTGCAGCTCAGCTCTGTGCATACGAGGTACACGTTTATCAAGTGACAACACCCCACAGCAAATCACTGCTTACAAATCAGCTCATGGCTTGAAACCGGCTTTAATTATTAGACTGTTTCCCCACATCAAAATGCTAAGCAAGAACATAGTGTCTCAGGACAGCTGCCAACAGGAAGGATCTTAAAAAAAAAAAAAAAGCGGGGGGGGAAACTACAATGCTTAAATAAGCCTAGAGAAGTTGAGCTGCAGCACAGCACTAAGCCAAGAGAGCAAACTACTGGGCCTAGTGAGCTTTTTCTGCCTAATTTTAAACCTCCCTATAGACCTAGTTATTTTGTACATATGTCAAATGAGGGGAGAAATGTGTAAATGTGTTCAAGATTGTTGGGGTTTTTTTAATACCACTGTATGATGCCAAATTAAAGTAGAGGCAAGTCAAGTTGAATAATTTTAGCTAAATTAAAAACATGCATTGCTGTCCCACACTGAGCACAAGGTCTAGGGATGGCACACAACCGGAATTAAGCAGCCTTTTTCTGCATCATCTTAAATGAGTGTGAAGCATTAATATCTGCAATACTGGATACCTGTGACTGGGGTTTTATTGTCTGTTGCACCTCGATACCCAAATACCAAGTATCCAATTTAAGTAGCCTGACAAATGCTGTAGGGACTCCGCTTCCCATGTGCACAAGGCACCGAAAGAAACAACAGCAATTTACACCGTAGTTTTAAAACCTCATCAGTTAAGGCAACTCTGCCTTCAGTTCAGCGCCTAAACAATTACTTGCTCATTCACAGTGGTAGGAAGTTTTAAGCTCTGATCAGGAAACTATCAGAAAGATATTTAGTGCTATGTGTTACTTTCATTTTTGCTTCTGCTATTACTTCCTCAGCACATGCACCTACCAAAGCTTTGTGGCCATCTTAAAGGGAGCAGCTAATGATGGCAGCTTGAGCATGCACAAATGAATTGACTTTACTGGGGAAGGAAGTGGTGGGTGTTGCTTTTACCAGTGCAGATACTTGAGATGTGCTCCAGTGAGACAGCTGAGGTGCCCTAGGACAACAGCAGGGTGCCTGTTCTAGCCAGCTGAAGGCTGGTTCAGTCCCCAAGTGAGAACAACAAAGGAAGAGAAGAAAAGAAATCACACTGAAGTAATTAAGAATATATGTCCCCAAATGTCTTGCTGTATGTCTCCAACTCCTTCATTTAAACCTTGTAATTAGAGGTGAATGGAAGACAGTGAGGTGTATGTATAAACAAATTTAGGGGAAGGATTAAATGCACTAACTGTAATTAAAGATGGTCGCTTCCAAGGCTGCAATGGGTACTTCTACTTTCAGGTGAATTAAAAGCTGAGTAACACTTATTCCCCCCCACCACCCAAACAAAAAAATAAAAAAATCTGGCATTGTGGGACAGTGGAGTCTTGCAGATACCTGACAGTCCTGCCTCCAGGTTTAGATATAGCTCGCTACAACACAGCTAGTGCCTTGTTTATAATTTAATTTCCATCCTATTTCCCTTGCCACTGAGCAGTACAAAACTGGTTGTCTCTGAGCCAGATAGGGTGCAGTTGAGCAGAATCTGAAAATGATCCATCTGGGGATGATAAGGTATGGAACAGCTTTCAAAACTCCCCCCCTTCCCTCCTTTCTTCCCCACAAAACTCAGCTCAGATTTCTTAAGTGCAGAGTCCTGAGGTTATCTGGCAATGGGAGGAAGTGCCAGAAGTTTGGACTCACTTGCCATGTGAGTATGTAAAGTCAGGCAGTGGGAACCAAGACTCCCAACAGTCTATTTAAAACACCTCTTAGCACCTACACCCAATAACTGCTTCTAGCAAACATACACAACAAGCTGCCAAATTTCCCTAGCAGAAATTATTTGCTCCACCCATGCTGTTCATTGCAACAGTCAACACAACAGCATTTACCAATCGGGATTAAGTCAGCTTTCTTGGGGAATTACAGGGTTTGCTACCTTCATGTTTTGTAAATACCAGCTAATGTGCTATGTAAGACACAGAGTGTCTGTGCAGCCGGTATTTGAAAACACTGATGGTATTCCTAACTTCAATAGGAGCTGCTGAGTCCTGGCAGCAATTACATGCCAGGCAGGCCCCTTATTTAGCACTGTGTATCTTCACTTAGTTACCCAAATTGAACCATCAAGGAAAGAAAAGCAGATAAATCTGTTAGGCATCAATCCCAAGGTGGCAGCTGGGAGAAGAGGACTCTCCACTACTTCTGCAGCCTTTTAGAGGCGTTTCACAACATTCAGATGTAGTCTTTGACTGTTACACAAATCTGCTTTGTTGCTATAAGGTAGAACCTAATAAAGGCTTTATTAATGTAGGGCATGTAGCCTGTAACCAGAGTTATTAGTTTTTCAAGTTAGAAGCATTGCAACATGACCTCATGTACATACATCCAAGCCCACACCTCTTCTGTGTCGGCTGTGCCAATCTCCACGCGCTACAAAATTAGTCACACTAATTTGTGTAGAAAAAGGCTTGCGTAACATAAACTAGCATTAGACAATAATATTAGTCAGTTGACATCCTTTGACAAGTCCTGTCACTCTGCTCTAGCCTAGAAGGATGTGTACATACCTCAACACATGTATTTCAATCTCAAAGGACAGCACTCTATGAAGTCCCAAAACAACTCTCTCGTTCCTAACATAGGGAGGGGTGGGTAGAAGGAATATCTTGTCCATTCTTGTGGATTGCACAGTTCTCTAGGACAAGAGGAGTCAGTTTTTAATTGGATCCCATGCATGAGGGAAGGGTTTGGGGGGACTTTGTTTTGGTTTTGGTTTTCCAAAAACAGCCCAAAATAAACTTCTGTGAAGGAACAGCATTATGCTTTTTCACATTTATAATTTGCTGTCTAAATGCTCATGCTCAATACAGTTTCTGGAACCTTTTCTGCATCCTCTGCAGCTGCCCGGATGTGATGCTGGGTTCAACCTGCAGGCAAGAACAGCTCCTACTGAAATTCCCTGGGCATGAGGCAGAGTTGGGCCCACAGTCTGCCAGAGTACCAAGGGGAAAAAACACAGATTAAAAACTACTTGACCTGCAAAGGAATTCTGTGCACTAAATCTAAGCACAAGTGTCTGCTGACAGAGACCACGAGGGAAAAAGAGCATGAGCTGCACCAGGGAAGTACACACCGTTCCATTCAGAAAGAGACATTTTGAATTTGGGACCAGGCCATGGTATATCCAATACCCAAGTGAGGTAGTCACTCCAGGGAAAGGAGTGCTAAAAATAGAGCTACAGATGCCAATACAGCATGGAAGCAGGGAGAGGAAGGGACAGGACAGGCAACTCATAGAACACAGCCACCTCCTCCAGCAGAGGTTGATTTCTTTTTGTCTACTCCAAGCAGGGAGACTGGGACATGAATGCTCGTGACATACTTGGGAGAGAGTAAGCCAGCCTCCTGCAGATCTGGTGAGTGCAGAATCAACCTTGCCCTCAAGAGCTGGAGCTGCACTGCTGACTTTCAGGCACATTTGCCATTTCTTCAAACCACAGCAGGTACCACTTCTGTGTATTGTCTGTGGGCCTCCACAGACCTGACTGCCTGGGATTCAGCCAAGGATTCCCATCACATTATGTAAGACTCATTTCAGAGGCCAGCTTCTTAACGTCCATTAGCTGCCTAAATACCTTTAAAAAAACAAAAATAAAATTCCAGCTCACTTGTCCAGATGTAGCTAAGCAAGCTTAAAAAACCCCCTCTTTTTCAAAATACCTAATTCAATTTATTTTTTTCTCTTCCAATTGGGAGAGCAGTCACCATCAGCCCTCTCTTCCCTCATATGCAGGGAATCAGCACCTAACTGTCCTGAAAGTACTAGAAAGTCTGGCCCATCGCTCTCTACTTTGTACAAGTCCAGCCCACTCTCCCTACCATGCCAGATGAGAAATAGCCAGGTCAATTAGCAGATGCTGAAAACATAAACCACCTTCTACATAGTCCATTAGAGGCCGACACACAGTGGACTTATGTTTGAAGAGAGGGATGAACAAATTCAAGTGGAAAAAAACGTATGCACTTGGTTTCTCACCCATCTGCTCCCTGCTGGCTGCTTGGCTGGCCATGAAGCACAAAGCTTTCTGGAGCCCAGACCCAGAACTCCACTTACACTTCACAGTCCAAAGCTGACCTCAGCAGGAAAAAGGACATAATAATTGAGTCCAAACTGTATTTTAGTCCCATCTTTCACTGCAAAATAGAAGCTCTGTCCAAAGCATAAGTATGTGTACATCTCTGATACCTGTAATATAACTTCCTGAGCAGATTAATTTTCAAGCTTCGTCTGCTTAATACACTCCTCCTTTCCAAATCACCAGTGTGGGTAGGAAGACACCATTTGTTGAGAGTGCCTCATCAGGTGAGCTGCTCTGTGCACTGAAAAGACAACAGTTCAGTGCATAAGTATCCACAGTAGCTATTGCAGCAGGTACTGCAGGACAAGTCACAGGTCCAGACACTTGCTGAATGCCCAAAGATGGGGCAACAGTGAGGAAAAAGAACAGCATTTCAGCACAAAGTTTTAAACTTTCCAATTGTTTTAATTAGACAGATCTGTCAGACTCAGAAACATGTGTTGCTTCATCAAAAGCACAGGATTAAATCTCTAGTTCTGCAGGCCCAGTTCTTTATAGACTTCACTTAACAAGCTATGCAAAAAACCAAATACTACAGAGATTTAACAGGCAAACGCCTAGCAAGAGGGGCTTTTAGCTGAGATTCAGCCTTGCACTGGCTGAGGAAACACCAGTCACCTGCTCACTACAGCCAGAATACTCAGAGAAGTAGTCATAGCTGGGGAGGGGCAGCAGATGCCCCAACTATGTTGGCTTTCAGCTCACAAAAGTCAAATCACACTCCTAAGACATTACCTTGCTTAAGGAGCGCAAAGGTATTTTTATTGCAATTCACTGGGATTGTAATAAAACACTTCACACCAATCAGATGGTGTAAAAAAAGTTCTTTTCTTGACAAGAAAACCAGAAGAAAGACCTAGTACAGTGGTTAGATTCTGCTAGCAAGACGATGTGGTTCCCACCACTAACACAGCAGCCACATTATCTGAATGGTTTATGTGTAATCTGGACAGATCCTAGAAATGGCAGCAATTTTTATAGACCCATTATAACAATGAGATCTTTCCCAGGTCAGTAAGACCCATCCAGCACAGCACTTTCCAGGCAACAGCAGCCAAAACTGGATGCTTAGGAAAAACATTAAACTGACAGAGAAGTGAACTGTAACTGCTCTGTACTGTAAATTAACACTGTAAATTAACACTGTTCACTCAAAGAAGCCATCCCACCCTCTCCCTGTGCTGGCATCAGGGTGTGCCTGTAACAGCTGGCTCAGGAAGGTGACCTGGCCAAAGGAGGAAGCTTCTCCCCTCCTGCTGTGCTGGCAGGAAGCAGGACCCAGAAGCACCAGTGTGCAACCAGGGCTGGGTTAAATTCCTGATGGAAGCACATCAGTGAGACGCTGGGTGATCCTTCCCTGGAAGGACTTTACCTCCAGCACCAGTTCAGGAGTTTCCTCTGTTAGCAGTGGCACCACAGCCACTCAGTGTGATGGATCAATGCAGCTACAACTTTATGCTGCATAACAGTGCTAACCACAATGGTAATTTGTGATTTTGAAAAGGCAGCCCATAATAAAAATAAACATTAAGCATTGTTTTGGTATGCTATTATTCCAATGACCTTTCAGCTCTGTTTCAAAACTTCCAAGTTTATCACCAACTGGCAATTACATGCTTTTCATTAACCCTGCAGTTTACTAACAGGAAGAGCCACAGAGAAGATTTCAGGACAACCATCCAGGCATTCTCTCAGCCTATATAAACCTTAAACACCAAGCAACTCTGGTGGGTGAAACTGATGTACCAATCAATCTAACTGTGCTCTTGAATGTGCAATTCCTCCATGAGAAAACCACCTATCAGGACTTAACCTCAGAGGCACCTGCTCTGTTTTCTGTATCAGCTCATGTTGTACATAATAATGCTCCCATCAAAATATATATTGCTCATCAAACCCTGTGTTCCTGTAGAGATACCCATTCATGCACATGATGATCCAATATAGAAACTTTGTTCTGGCAAGATTTTAGCTTTAAGGACTGCACAAAACTTGCATCAGTATTATCTTCTGTGCACATGGGAACACTTGGAGTCTCCCCCAGTCAGCACCCTACACAACACATACATTAAGCTCCTTTGCGAAGAAAGAAAGGTTGGAAGTTTCTTCCATCTTTAAGGTTTTGTAAATGACTGTGTCTCATGTATTCCCCATTCTGATCTTGCACTTCTAACAGTTCAGGGCTGTCTCATTCAATTGATCCAGGCCAACTCCATGGCAGTCTTGGTTTGAACAGAAGTGCTTGGTTTTTACCTCCATCTGGCTCAGCTCACCGGCTTTTGTCAAATCTAAACCTGGGGATCTGAGGCCTAGATCAAGCCATACCAGAGTCACACAGCACTTCTTCAGCTCATATGGTGTCAGTCTGGGGACAGCAGCACGTGGCTTGCTGATTTTGAGGTGCATCTATTCATTTCCTCACCAATTCTTAAAAGCTGTTCTTTGAAATCATGAAGTTTCATAAGGTGTTTCCAAAGACTTTGCCAGGGAAAGGGCAAGACTGTGAACCCCTCCTGCAGCAGAACTCCTCATGGCCAGGCTGGATTGAACGACACCAAAGAAGTCCTGATGGGATGGTCCCATATTCTTCGTCAGGGCTCCTTGTGCTCTTCCTCGCACAGCCAGCACAGGCTGGTAGAGAAGAGCACAAGTGAACAGCCAAGGGCAATTTCTCCCCTGCCTTCACAGAGCAGCGTGGAAATCTCAGCACAGTCTTCAAGCGGATACACCTTGGCTTTTATCTTCTAATGCACAACTAGTATAAATTGATGCAAATAAATGAGATTATGCTGTGTCTTTTAAAGAAGCTTATGTCTCTCATGAATTGTTGGGTGTTTTTTATGAAAGCTGAATTCCTCTATACAGCCATCAGGTTGATTTAAAAATTTCCTTGCAAAAAGTCATGATTACTAATTTACTTACTATTTCTATTATTCCGTGAAAGCCTACAGACCTAATGGTCTGGCTGGAAACAACAAAAAATACCTACATGAATATACATGTTTGTCATTAGAAACTAGTTACATTCAAGTGCCATTCTGACTAACCTGTCTGTAATTATTAAAATATCTTCTAGGACCCTCAGCTGTCCCTAGAATAGAAGATTTCTTGCCTTCCTACTTTTTATTTAGGGGATTTCCTGTTTCATGGCTCCAAGATGCATGCCTTAAATGCACAGGACCAAAACAAGACTGCCATTAGACCGATAAGTCCTTACAGAGTTTCCCTGTAATGAATCCACACTAAAATTCCCAGCAGGGTATTATTCTAGGGAGACTTAAAGCAAAGAAAAAGGAATTTCATGTATGAATCGCTGAGAAACATTTTGCCATAATTGAAATCTGAATTCTATCATACAATGAGACTTTTTTTTCTTGGAATTACATTTCTGCTTACATTTGTTTTCCTCTGAGCCCCCCCCTCAAGAGCACACAGAAAAGAGACCCAGCAGTAGAAAATGCAAAATAAAGTGGTAGTGCCAAATGGCCAAGCCAGTACACACAGAGGTCAACCACTGCCATTCCCACCAACATCAAAACCAGAGATAAGACCTCTGATGTGCAACACCAGTGCAGAACCCAAAACAGCACCGTCTGCAGTGCATGGCTACCATGGCTTTCCAGTTAATAGCATCTCTGGCCACCCTCACACAGGACACAAAGACTGTGTAAAGGAGGAACCATTTCCCTGCCCTGCAGCACGGAGTGCAGCCCTCAGACACCACGTGAGAGACTGGGCATGGAGGACACGCGCAGCTGTTCCTCTCCTCCTCCTCCTCGACAGCTCCTGTGAGATAACCCAGGGTGCCTTGCCAGAGCAGCATCATGGCAGTGCTGAGTCAAAGGCGCTGGTCCTGGAAAGGAGACACCTCCAAAATCAACATCCAGTGCTTCCCAGCTGGCAGGGCAGGGCTGCACCGGAGGAGGAAGACAGGTTCTGCTGCAGGGATCAGCTGCTACAGAGACACACCATGGCTGTGAATCTTCCATTAAACCGTGCAAGACACTTCATAGATCTTAATATAATTTTAGTAAAACACAGTGAAAACCACTATGATTGGTATTATCTGCTCATACACCCACAGGGTTGGAGGAGGGGGTTGTTACAAAGAAGAAACAGAAATTGCAGGAGTCCTTCACACCAATACATCAGGCTGCTAGAACTGTACACACCTCATCTGCTTTTGTGAACATCCATTTGCACATACAAGGATCTTGCACTAATTTGCAGGTTCTCACCAGGAATAATAAAAATCTGGCTTCAAGTATAGTTTAACTGCAGGAGGCACAGCAAGCAGCAGCAGTTAGAAACATTAGTTGTATAATCACAAGACATACTGTGCAGTTTACCTATTTTGACCTTGAGATGGCAGAGAAAGAAAAGGTAGGAAGGCAAGTACTATATGGTCCAGCTACTACAAAGAAACAACACAGAACTGAAAGTGAGAACAGCGATTGAACAATTAATAGATTCTCCTTCTGGCCCTGCATCTGCTACAAATGCTGCTGTGCCTCATTTACTGTGCTGCTTAAACATGTTAAGGCAGAGCAGAAGGAAGAAGAGGAAAATAACTGAAGGAAAAAGAAAAGGAATATGCAGATGAAAATAAATTTGTAATGATGAAGCAGGAGGGGAGGAATAAATGGAACAGAATGAGAAAAAATCATAGCTGGGGCTGATTTTTCTTTCTTTTAACTGTGGCTGAAGGACGGAATTCTACATGCAGTTATTTTCCTGAAGACTCTGTCAGCTGAACTTCTGTCGGTCGATGTCACTGCCTTAGCCAGTGCACCGCATTCTACAGCCCAGGCCTGTGTTTGTGAGCTTGAGCCTTCTCCAGTTCCTCTCATCTCTAGGATGACCACGTGGCTATTAGGCAGAGCTATAGTTTACTCATATTACAATTAAACTACAGGAAAGCATGTAAGCATGCAAGGGAAGTGATGGTCTAGCTGCTACATAACTGCAGCCACAGAACAACACACAAAAAAACCCCCCACGAGTTCAATCTTGTTGTGCCCTCAACCATGTTTCACGTATTTAGAAGCATGCAAATAGGTTTGAATCATATCCACACACACCCCCCTCACTTTCTCTGGATGCGTGAAACCCGAAAGACCACAAGCTACACAAAAAAAGAACACAAAACCACCCGAATGGGTGTTTGTCCTGCTGCCTGAATGGCGAGTGAAAGGCAGCGGCCCGGCAGTGAGGGCGCCACAGCGGGAAAGTGAAAGGCAGAGCCAAGACGGCCCCGTTGTCTCTCTCTGAGCAGCGCTCCCAGAGCTTTTCTACAGCCCAGGGGCCCGGCTGCAAACACACCCTGACATGATACAACACACGCTGAACGCTGCCTCCAGAACGGGGCAAACGAGAGCTCTGCACCACGCAGGGCTGCGGGGTCTAAGGTCGGTCCTGGGTAAGCCCGGCTTTTCCCGGCGCTGGATTCCCTGGACCGGGCTGCGGCTCAGGAGGTTCCTAGCTCACACACAGCTCTCCGGACAGGACACGCACCAGCAGCAGGGAAGCAGAAGACGAAGGGGAAAAACGGATCTGTAGGTACTTACATGCAAGATGAAAATTAACCGCACTTCAGGCATATTTTAAATGAAACATAGAATAACCGTGTGTGACACATTGTTGCCAAAAATCATTCACCTCTAGTCACAAAAATACTTTGTACTTACAGCATTTAACACTTCTAGCAAACAGTTGCTGCAATCAGATTCTTTGTTAGTAACAATTCGGTTAACCAGTTACAGCACGAATCAGTCCAAAGCTAACTATTAGGGATGTTTCAAAAAGAGCATACCAAACAACAGGGGGGAAAAAAAAGCCAAATAATACTGTAACTATTAGATTTTAGCTGATAAAAAAACCAAAACAAACTTAATAAATTATTCAGTGCAGAATCAAAACAATTGCAACAAAATGTTCTTCAATATACACAGTGATTCAAATACCTCTTTTAATTAGCTTTTTTTCAAGACTTACCTATGTTTTTCTAGTTCGTTGTGTGATGACCTATTAAAAAGAGAAAAGAAATATTAGAGAAAGGATAAATAAACCAAGATTTAGAATATTTAAAAGCTAATACCTGCATAAGTTGCAAAAGACTTCTCTAAGACACGTATTTAACATGGATTATGAAACAGCTTTTCTATTAAATTGATTCACTTTTAGATTCTTCAGGGTATCAACTTAATTTCCATGAGTAAACTGTAGATTTGGGGGGAATTATAATATATTTGCATTTATTAGTGTTCAATACATTCAGAGACAGAAATGAACATAAAAATTGAGCAGGTTAGTAATAAAAACAGCCCACGAGATTTTTATCTGTGAAGAAAAATTATGAGGGGGCAGAAAGCATTCAAAGATCTAAATGGTAACAGGTAAGAGCAAAAAGCATCCAAAAAGCCAGCTTTCAAGCCCATGGAGAAGCAGAAAGAAAAGTCAGCAGCTAATCACTGCTGTTGTTGTTGTTATCTTAATGGCAACAAAAGAGGAATCCTCTTAATTCTTCTCAGTCTAGAAACAGAAAATAAAACCCAAAAAAATCATAGTCCCTGTACTGACCACAGCAGTATGTTATCCTCTTCCAATCTACTTGGATTAGAGATTTTTTTTTCTTCTCCAACTGATGCCTCGGGTTTTTTTGCCATTAGAAGGCAGCCCTAAATTCTTGGAGGATTTTTCTTTAAACTGATTCAGCTAAAAATATTCATTTTATTTATTTACACAGCTCCGATTAAAAACATTCCTAAAATGAAGTTACTGTCGCCGCTTCAGAACCAGCAATTTTCCATACTTTCAGTTTTGTCCTGCTGAAAACATGCCCAGCACGTAAGGATCAAAAGATGCAGAGGCGGTGGCAGCTTTTAGAGCTGGCAGATTATGTCAGAGCAGCTCTGCTGGAGCCTGCTGCAACCCCAGCCTGCAGCTGGGCACAGGGTGCAGAGTGAGGTGCCTTTGGGGAGGGCAAGTGCACAGGGAGCAGAGACATCCCAGGGGAATTCGGGAGCCTTCCTGCACAAATGCTGCCCGCTGCCAAGCTGTCCTGCCTCTCCTTGCACACACCCGAGCTGCCGGGTGCTGCACCTGGGGGCGACTGATGGCAGAACACCACTCCGGCCATAGAGAGGGGAAAAGAAAGCAAAACTCACACAAGAAACATCCAGTGAACAAACCCATGAGCAACTGATCTCAGGCCAGAGCAGCTCCTGATCCTGCAAGGAACTGAGTGAACTGCCCCTCTGCAGGTAAAACTGAAATGCTTACAAGGTTCAGCACTGATGCTAATCCACTCTCACCAGATAGCAGCTCAGTGTCGATACCAAGATGTCAATTACATCAACCATTACCTGGCATCTTTTTCTCAAAAGCCTGTGTATTCTTCATGAATCTTTTTTACACTTGTTGCATCATGTGAGCCATGATCAAGTAATGTGTGTATTCCTACAATGCCATTTAAGTGCTCCTGGCCAATGCAGCAATGCTACAAGTGTTATACACATTTTCTGTGCTACCTTAATAGAGCAAGGTGGGCTTGGTCATTTGGCTGTCTCAAGAGGATATTGTTTCTATCTTCTACTCCTATTCTCTACAAGAGATCAGACTTTTTCCACAATCATTTCTCCATACCAATGTTCAAAAAAATTGACAAAGACTAAGTTGAATTCACCAGTGTTTATGAAGACACATGGAAAAGCAGACGTTCAGGAGGGAACCATTGTCCCCGAACACTCTCAACAGGCCTGTCAAAGGCACTGTTTGTAGGGAACTTTGGAACCAGAGAGGAAATGCAGCCTGGCCTGGATTCATCCCTATGACATGAACTCCTTGACATTTCTGGCAATTGGACACAAAGGTGAACATGATGACTCCAGCTGGCCCATTCTGAGCTGCCAGCTCCCAGCAGCTCTGGCGAGCACACACAGGGACAGGAAGGGAACGACTGGCCAAGAAATTCAGCCTGCACAGAGTATTTTGCTGGGCTGAGAGAGGATGCTATGAGCAGCTGGCAGTCCTGCACACAGCACACCTACAGGGCACCTGTGGTACATGAAGGGTGACCCCAGAGTGCTCCTGAGGTATGTCCTGCCAGAGCAGCTTTGGAGCGGCACAGCCGTGGGTGTGCCAGCTGCCAAACCGAGCGGCAGTGACCACGTCCCTCTTGGCAGAGCTCTTGGGGACAAAAAAGCCTCAGCGACGCCTGCAGTGTGCAAACGTGGGCACCAAACACACATTTCCTGAGGTGTCAGGGGCTGATTAATGCCCCAACTATCAGGCGTTAGGCAGGAACCAAAACCAAGAGCCCTGACATTTACCTGAGAATTGCTCCATCTACAGATCAAGTTAAATACCCTATTACAAAGTGTGTCAGGGGCTTCTTTGGTTGGGTTTGTCTTCAGAAGAGATGAACCTCTCTCGAAATATTGTTTTTTATTTCCTTCACTGTCTACAGCACAGCATATTGCAAGAACATCCATCTCCTGCTGTTTATGCAACCTAAAGTGAGGGAAGAAAACATAAGTGGTCTCCACATAACCCAGTACCCTGTTTCAAAATGGAGTCTTTTACTACTTTAGTAAAGATAAGATGTAGCTCACAACTAGTAAGATGTATGTATATATGTATTTATATGAGAAAGAGAGAGAGAGATATGACTGAGGTTTGCAGGCAAGTGGTCTGTGGAGCCTTTCAAAAATGGCTTCAAGAGAAGGAAGAGTTCTGGTGTTTAACTTAGGTTCACTCCACTGAGTTCATATCTCCACAAAAAGCCTGGGGAAGTTGGGGGTAGCAGTAAGGAAGAAAAAAGGTAAAAAGGTTCAGAAAAAAATAAAGGGAAAAAGCCGACAACAAAAAAAAATCTGCAAAATCATATATTCAGAGAGAAGGGATAACCAATACTGGTGCTTAGACTACACTGTTGATCTGAGACAGCTCTAATATCCCTTTTGCAAATGCCAAGCAGTTCACTGACTATAAACTTTATTTGTGAAGAAATTGTCAAAAGAAGATTTGAAAGAACAAGGAGGAACCAAGCAAACGCAGCGTCTGCAAGATGCTGTGCTACTTCTCACAGCACATCTCCAGAACAATCCCCATCCACCACCTTTTCTTCCCCAAACAAGAATTCTAAGTATTGGATTTCAGCTTTTGGTTGATACAACATTCAGCAGACACACCTAAGAAATTTGGACAGGTGCTAACTGAGATGGCAAGACTAACACAGAAAAGGCAAGGGCCCCCCCACGTCCACTGCTGCCAGTTTATGGGTGAGCCAGCAGGATCTGCTCACACACACACTAGATTGAGATTTCACTGCATGTGTGATGCACAGCCTGTTTCAGTATTCAGACACCTTCCCTACTCCTCCATCCATTTACCCCACCAGACAGGGTATCTGCTCAGCAGGAAGCCAGCAGCTCCTGACAAAAGCAGTGATGTATGGCAATGCTGCTGTTTACTGCCCTGTGTTAATGGGAGCAGGTCTAGACCGTGACTCACCAATACACTTCCAGTTGCCAACGCACTTTAAAGCACTATAGGGAGCAAAGCAGGGTAGTTAACCAAGTACATGATACAGTGGCAGCACCTTACCAGTGCCAGGGCTTTCTGGCACAGGCAGGACTGCCAGCGTGTTATATAACCCATGTGCAGGATACAACTCCACCTCAGGTCATGCAGCCATGTGAACTACACTGCCAGCACTTCACCTTTTGTCCAGGCCAAAAGAGTAAGAACAAACAGAACAAGAAGCTTTACAAGGTGCTACACCTTAAGTGTCTGCATCCAGTTCCCACTCCCAGAAGTGCAGGTGTGTAAAAGCATAAACCTTACACCTGCAATCTTGTGTGAATGTGACTCCTGCGCAGCTTTTCATTGAAAGGATCCAGATTCACTTCCACGAAATTCGCTGTCTACATACCTAACCTGCCGTGGAATGCACCTGAAAATACTAGTTCACCCCACAAAGCACAGATGAACCCGAACATAAGCACACGCTCTGCCTATTACTCACTGCTTCTGGGTTTATGTTTTTTTTCCATTTGTTTCAAACTGGACTCATTGCTTACAGCCTGTCAAAGAAACAGTCTGTATGGAACTAATCCACTAAAAATTAATTTTGCATTCTCCTCATAGCAAAATTTAACCGGTTCTGCAGATTCAGCTGGGATCTGGGAACCAGGCATACTGGCACAGCTTTGATGCAGAGTTCTGGTTCTGGGATCACATTCAAATTGGTGCTGCCACATGTTTGCAGTGGCCAAGTCTGAACGTGCTTCTAATACGGTGGCAATTTGTTTTCCTCAACTGCACAAGCAGTGCAGCTTCCAAACATTGCAGACCTACTGCAGTTCCTCAGGAGGGATAGGTCCATTGGTGAAATCTTTTATATTGGCACTAAAATTATTTTAAAACCAAATGTGGCAATATCAGGTGCTGTCTTAACTTTAAGAAGGCAAACTGAAAGATCTATTGAATTCAGAAATTCAGGTGAAAATTCAGAGGAGCTGTGTCTGCACAGTCTGCTTTGCAATGTTTTATTCTTGACCTCTCACAAAAAAAAAAAAAAAAAAAAAAAAAAAAAAAAAAAAAAAAAAGAAAAAAGAGGAAAATAAACCAAAAATCAGGCCCTGATCCCTAAGCTGCTTAGTGTGGGCACAGAAAAACATCTGCAGAGAGCAAGGGGCTTGCTCTGTGGGCCACAGGTTCGCCCTCACCATGAGCCAACATCAACAGAGGAATTTGGACATTAGGCTCTGTTTTTATTTGAAAATCCAAATGCCACTTTCATCTTTTCCTGCATATAACCCTTTGCCAGAACACAGCACGAAGTACATGTCTATTTATATAACATATGAGCAAAAATATTAATTAATTAATAGACACAGAAGATATATTTATAAACCGGCATTTATTTTGCTCCCTCTCCTTCAATAAACCAGCTCCTAAATTAACAGGCCAAACACACTGCACCACCGACATTCAATTCCTTTCTCTGAAAGTAAATTTAACCGTGACCTCAGTAGACTGGCATCTAACACTAAGATTTTGGTTTTCATTTTACCTTATTTCTGACCCTTTCATGGCAAAGCAGCTGCCTGAGCTCCCCGGTGCATGGGCAGACACACACCTCAAACCCATACACAGCTCAAGGTACCCAACACCTGGTGAGTGTCACTGCAGCCAGGGCAGAAGAAAGCCCAGTTATCTGCAGGCTTGCATGTTACTCTGTCAGAGTGCTTTGCCTTGTGAGCAAACGTCACCAAATTTCAGATTTGTGTCGCATTCTTCCCTGGCACATTGCACACGTGTCACCTATCTGTTTCTTCAGAGCAAAAACCAAGCTTGACTTTTGAATATTTGTTATTAACATTTCCAAGGTACAACAGCAATAAATCCAGCTGTTTTATGCCTTTTTTTAAATTCTAAGTACACCTTAAAAAGAATTATTAGACTGCATGGCATTGCTTTAGGAAATACATACAGCCAGTGCTCTGCGGAGACATTTATTATACTATAGTCAAGTACCTGATAAGTATTATTGTAACAAGATGTGACCTAGGTTTACATCCCTGCAAAAGATAATATTGTGCCTTTCTCTAATCTCCTGTCCTCTTCACAAAACAAGAATCCAGTTTCATTTGCCAGAGGATTTTGGTCAAAATCACTGGGGGGAAACAAGTCTGAATCTCAGCTGAGAACAAGGTACGAACAGCAAACCAGAAAGAAAACAAAGCAGTTTGGTTTGTGTGACATGGGAAAGGGCACATCACAGGAAATTGAGAAGAAAACATCTAAGATCAAGACATTTTAATGTGCAAGTGAAACAGAAATGGCTAAAAACTGTGTCTGATTGCTACCAACAACACCGAGAATATTGTTTATCAGTATTCAGTTGTTTTATCAATATCAACTGCTAACAACCACTTTCAATTTTGATTCGAAGCTAACAGTGGACAAAGCAAAACTGTTAAATTCCTACAGCAGACAAAAAGCTTATAGATTGTGGTTAATTAAATATAATTCAGCTGGTATTTTTCCCTGCATGAATCAAAACCTGCCAAAATTACTTCTCACTCCATTGCAGTCAAGAGGTCAGCATGCTTTTAGCCCAGACATGAGTATCCTGTCCGAAGGGCCAGCAGCCTCCTGCCCCTTCTCCTGTGGGTCTGGGCCTCACCAGCCATCCACAAGGAATGGAGGTCTCCTCCTACAGTTTCTCCCATGACCATCACCAGCACCTCGGCAGAGGAAGGAGCGGTCCATCAGTGCCCTTGCTGAAGCCCAGGGCAGCTGGAATCCATCCCTGCCTGTCGCTCAGCCCGCAGCACCTGGACAGCACACCTGTGCTACATGGGGTACACTCTTCCCCCCACAGGCAGGCACACGGGGGGGAAAACACAGAACAAAGAAGAGTACAGCACACCAGCCTTCCTCACATCTGACAGTTTTTCTTCTCCTCCCCTCTTTTCTGATTTTCCAAGAATAAGGAGATGTTTTTCATGCTTTTATATACATATACTTCATAAGGCATGAAAAAAACCCAGCATATGTACATACATATATATATCACTTTTTAATCTGATCAGATGCTGCAAGCAGCAGGATACAAAAATAGATAATGAAAACAACAATGCCCCTGTAGATTTGAAATGTGCAGTTAGCTGCTCCTTTCCTATTCCTCCAACTTTAAGCATGTATTTTTAATCCAGAAAAACAATGAAATAATAAGGCGTGAATTTCAAACATGTATGCAATCCCCTGTATGGAATCAGATGCCTCCCTGCATCTAATGCTCCAAACTGAATGAGTCTGGAAAATGGTTAAAATGGAACAATATGGACAAACACTTTGCTCAGTGGTTCACATCACCCACGACCACTCCAGATCCTCTGAACTTTGGCCAGTCATCTCCCTCCATTAATCTTTGAGTTGCTTAGGAAGAATTAACTCTGTTTCCAAAAATTCACTCTAGTCTGGGGCTCGGCCCGTATAGCCTCTAAGCTCCAAATAATAATAAAACAGCGATGCTGGTGTACATCATGTATTTTGCACTGCATATTTAAATGCAGGGGTAATTTCTCCCCTGCAAATCTAAGTGTGCAGGCAAATGAGCAGCAATTGCTGGACACGGGTACAAGGCCTGTAAGGACAATGCAGAGGTACCCACAGGGCCCTGCTGCTGCCCCTCTGTCCCTGAAGGAACAGGGAACTGCATTAAAGCAATGTGCCTCTGCTTCCCACACCAGCCAGCAAGCCTGGTACCCGTGCTGAACCAAACCAGCCACTGTCCCAGTAGCGTCCGCACTGGAAACCATTCCCTGACATTTCATTTTGCACTGTCCTGTCCTGTAACACAGATGACCCATCCCTCATCTCATAACTGCAGCTAGAAGAAAAGAAAGTGTGAGTAAACGTACACATTGCAGGATGGCATTTTTGAAGGTTGCCACTGCTACGAAGTGAGAACCAGAGCAAAATGCTAAACAGGTAAATAAAATATAAATCTGCAGGCAGAAAAAAAAGCAGGAAGGTAGCTGCAAGTGGATGTGTGTGCCTCAACTTTAATAACATTTGCAAATCTGTAAGCAGAAATCTTTTAATTCTGCTGTATTTGATAGATTACAAATCCTCTCCTAAAAACTCCTGAAAGCAGCTTACAATTCAGACAAATAACTATTTTGCAGCGGATGACAAGAGCCCTAAGAACGGAAACGATGGAATAATAGCTCTGTAAGTAACACGGATTTCTTGAATGCAAGAGACAGACAAGAAATCTGTACAATTCAAGGAGCAATTTACAGCTGGAAAACTTATGAAAACTGTTTTGAATTTTTTTAAAGGCAGTGAGAATACTTTATATGAAAATAATTAAAAATCTTGAAGAGTAAAATGTCTCAGGACACAAGACACTACTCCCATTCCTGATGACTTTCTCTTTTAAAATGAATTGTCTTCTCATTGCTCCATGATAAGACAAAGAATTCAACTAAAACTAAACACAAAGTAGGAGTACTGCAATTAGCAGCCCCCAAAATGGTTGCCTTGCTTGGAGCAGGGGCATGGGGACACAATTTGCTCCTCCTCAGTAATCTTGAGGCACACTGCTCGGCCGCAGCAGGCACCACCAGGGTGCTCAGCAGCTCATGTTTTTGCTCAAGGAGGGAGTTCGTCAGCTTTTGATTTCGGTTTGCACCTCCGGTGCCCCACGAGCAGCTCCTGGCCATCTGCCGGGCACCTCCCCAGCACCATCCGACCCGGCCGCAGGATGCCCGCTGGAGCAGCGAGAGCGGGCCTGCCGAGACTCACTGCTCCTTTGGAAAACAAGTCACGTGCAAAGCAAGTTCACTTTAGGCAATTCTACAGGAGCCACGATCCAGCATGACCATGCAGAGCGGAGCCTGCGCCGGGGAGAGCATCGCTGCCCCGGGACGGAGCAGGCCCAGCAGGGCACGGTCCTCGGTTCTCTCCGGAGCAGCCCTGGAAGAGCAGAGCAGAGCCCAGGGCTGGGCTCGCTCCTGGGCAGGGGCCGGCAGTGTCCCCGTAAGACAGTCAGCCTCCCGCACGTACACAGCCGCTGCCCGAGCAGCAAACAAAGCTGCAGAGCCTGCGCACAGCGGCGCTCGGCTCGTGCCATCGCAGCGCAGGTAGCGGCTGCGGGGCAACAACAAAACGGCGGCGGCGGCGGAGAGGCGGATGGGCGACAAGCGGGATAAACAACAACCGAGCCGCGCACCCCGGCGGATCTGCGTGCGGCGGCCGGGCGGAAGGGCTGGCGAGCCGGCGCTGCAGCACAGCCCGCGGGGAGGTCAAGTTCGCTCCGGCACCTTCTCACCCCGCACCTCCCGGAGAGGCCGGAGGGCGTGCGGAGCGTCCCCCCTCGCCGCCCCGCACACGCTCCCCGCGCCGGAGCCCAGCGCCGCCGCAACCGGAGGCTGCATCTGCTCGGGCTGCCATGGGGGAGGCGGCCGGCTCGCTGCCTGTGGTTTATAAATGAATGCCAGGGGGGAAATTAGGTGCCATGCAAAGAGAAATCTGGGTGGCGATTATGGTGTTAAGGTCTGCAGCAAAAGCCGCTGTCGGCGAGCGCGGAGCAGAAGGAGCGATGAGGGCGGATGGTTCTGAAGTGCAGTGAGTACTAAGGAGATGGTGTACGCGTGGCAGTGTTTATATGAGAGATCAAAACAGAGCCAAGCCCATCCAGGGGAAAAATGGCGACTACCGGGATGGGGAAAACTGAGACACTGGATTAGTTATTATTTTTCATAAATGTATGCACTGCACATAAGCTAGACACATTGGAAAAGCTGACGATTCATTCTGAAAAAGCGGTGCGTCTATTACCTGTTGTTCTGGGATTTTCTGGCCATGGTGCCTGCCTTTGTTTTCTTTCTGGAATAGTCACTATCGAAGGGTAACACTGATGCATAGCCATGTTCTGCTTCTAGGGACAAAGTCAGCATTAGTGGCAATATATTTTTTCCATGCAATTTTTTCCTCCTTTGCAGGAACGCTAGGGTAAAGAACAGAATTTTTCCGGTTGATTTGTTTGGATTTTATTCTGGCATCTCTTAAAGAAGCGAGACAAAAAAACGTAACTCGGTAAACCAAAAGGAAAAAAAAACAACACCTAAGTGTCGAAATTAGGAGGATTATTGGAGTGCACATTAAAAACGAGGCGGATCATGCAAACCCTTGTCACGCTGCGCTGGGGGAGGGGAGCTGCCATACAATCACCGACTGCCACACACGGAGCGGCGAGAAGGATCCTGAGCGCTGCCACACGCACCGTCCCCATCCAGTGCGGCACAAACAACCCCCTTCTGGTTTGCTTTGGGGGTTCTATATAAAAAAAAAGCCAAGATCCGAGCAGCGATGCTCCCCCAGCGCGGTGCCGCTGGCGCAGCCCGGGTCCCCCCCGGGCAGGTGCGGGCTCGGGGCCGCTGCCCCGGCCCGGCCGCCGCACAACAAAGGCCGAGAGCGGCTGGGAGCGCCTGCGGGTGCCTGACCGACTGCCCGCCTGCGCCTTGTACCTCGGTCTCTTCGCTCCAAGTACTCGGCCGCTTCCAGGAGGATTAACAGGGAGTTCAATTCCATGGCTGCCCGTCCCGAGCCCCCCGCGCCGAGTTCACGCGCGGGGACTCCCGAGCCCTCGTTTTTAAGGCACCTACATTTGACACACAGGGGACGGGCAGCATGCGCAGCCAATGGCGAACGGCTGACGGGCGCGAGGCGGGACGCAAGGAGGCGGCCGGGCCAATCGGCGACCAGAGCACCCCCCCGTCGGGGCAGGGGATGTTGACAGATCCCCGCCGCCCGCGCCCATTGGCTGCCCGTGTAGTAACAATTTAGAAGCCGAAGCTTAGCAACAGCACGTGGTGGCCCGGCCCCCTCGCCTGCTCATTGGCCGCTTCCTTGCATGTTAAGAAGGCAGCTGTCGCCCATTGGTGTGCGGAGCGTCATGCAAATGAGGGCGGGGAAGGGGGCCAATGGGGCGGGAGGCGCGTGCCGCGCGGCGGGAGGCGGGGAGAGAGGCACGGGCAGCCAATGGGCAGGAGGGGGCGTGGCGTTGCCGTGAGGAAGCGGTAGGCGGAAGGCGGGGCCTTTGGTAGCACCGCCCCCTCGCACGCGCCGGGCGGGACGTGCCGGGCGGGCGCGGGGGAAGCGTGAGGGAAAACGGGAAAGGGGACTGTGTGGCGGCGGAGCAGCCTGTGAGGGAAAGTATGGCAGGAAATGAACGGAGACGAAAAAGACGATACAAACGGGCCGCCGGAGAGGCTGTGAAAATATGCCTGGCACGCGCCTCCGTGACCCCTTGCGGTGTTCAGGCGAGAGAGGGAGACGGCAGCGCTGTAAAAACACGCACGGGGATGTAAGAGAATTACTAAACTCTACACAATGGCCTAACCTGCTGAAAAAGAGAAACAGTGGAAAGCTCTCAGAAATGCAGCCACAGTTCCTGCCAGCCTTCCAGTCCTTGCCAGCATATTCAGCTGCCTTTCGTCATCTGGATACACAGAAGCCGTGTACCAGAATAGCCTGGCTCCCGGCGCACAGGCTGAGCAGGAAGAGCTCAGCACCTTTCCTGTCCACACCATCCTATTTGCGCTGCTAACTCTGCATCCTTATCTCAGATAGCTACTGCACAGCTGTTGCCTAAAACTGGTTGGTTTTAACACGAGCAAGTGTAGTTTTAAAATAGGCATATTTTAAGCTGTGCTGTGTTCACACATTGGTACATCTTCAGGCCAAAAGTGCCAAAGCCTGTGATCAGTCCTCCTGCAGGTTTGCACTCGGGCACACAGTTGGTCCCATTGGTTTTAATTGAACTGTTTAGGTAAGAGCTATCCAGCATATAGGATAGAGTGTTTTCCTCTGTGTTTATTCCTTGGCAAAAGATGTCAGCCAGAGTTTCCTTTTAAGAGGATAATAGCAATTCAGATTAAAACAAGGATTATGGTTTACTGTTTTTACAGCATTGTGGTAACGCCACATATACATTACACCTGATCTTGTATTAGTCTGTATCTTGTTGCCCCAGATGCACAAGTGTAATGTGGCTCTTCAACGCTGCTGAGACACAGATCACATTTTACTGCCATTTGCTCCAGGCACTGGGGATAAGAGAAAATACAAGGCAGTGAAGAAGCATTGTGGTTGTAGTTTAAGAGAATTTTGTATTTGTTTGGGGAAAGTCTCATTTGTTTGGGGAATTACAAGGCAGAAGGGAATTTGGTGCATAGATTGCAAAGGTAAAAAAAAAATGCTGTAACATTTTCCACTTGCTGCTTGAACTGTTGAAATCCTGCTGCATGTGGGTGAGACAGTACAGTTTTTACTGTAAACCCATTGAACCTTATGGCAGTTTTGCTGTTAACTGGAAGTAGGTTTAGACACTATGTGGCATTGCCTTCTGTTACGAAACAGCATGAAACCATATATGCACAGGTTTGCTTTGTCCACACAGGAAAGAAAGTTCCCTTTGCCTGACCACATGTGTAGGGCACATAGTGAAGAAGATACAGAGATGCACAGATCATTGTTCTCTACTACATCCACAGCAGTATGTCAGATCTTCAGAACACTTATATTTGTATATTAATATACAGGTCTAAATGATCTCAAACTGTTTTGTGCATGTGGTGTGGAATCAGTCATACATCTAGAAAGGCAGATGAATGTGCTCGGTACGTAAATGCTTATGTGAAAGCCCAGGATTCAGGTATGAATTTACTGAGGCTCTGAATGCCAAAAGCTCTGCCCCACCACACTGTAAGCACACAATTTTACCTGGAAAAAAACTGGAAACACAGGGGTGTAACAAACTTTGCACAAGACAGTGCTTCAGGAGGGTAAACGGCCTGATCTGGGCACCCTGCAGAGCACTGCCCTCACCAGACACTCCTTGGAGCTTGGACTGATCCCACTGCTGAGCCAAAGCCACCCCCTGCACTCCCCTGCACTCCCTGGTACCCAAACTCAGCACCTCTAACCACTCCTGAGGTAAAAAACATTGCTCTCTTAGCTTTCAAATGTGGACAAAAGTATTTGGAAGACAGTTGTTTTAAGGAGATGGAACACAATTTCACATTGATGTTGGCACTTTCCAGGGCCTTGTGCCTCCACACTTCCCAGCATGGAAAGGGTGCTTTGGTAAGTGAGGAACTACTGAAGCCAGCAGGACTATGTGCAGGAGAAAGTGTTGTGCAAAATAGGGGCCAGTACCATCACAAAGGGCACTCGGTCTCTGATCATGGTGGCTCTCAGCCTCAGGAGTCATAAACTGTACTAAGCATGTATCTAACATGCATCATACATGTAAGCATGTATCTAATCCCACAGACTCACAGAGCCCCTGCTGATGAGATCCAGGGTAAACCCACACACATTTGGGAAGGACAGGGCTGGCTTATACCTAACAACCACCAACACACATTTACTTGTAGTTGCGTTGAAGTAGCAACACAGCAGTGTTAATGCTGAGAAGTTTTATCAAGATCCTTTTCAGGAGGAAAATAAAAGCATAAAAGCTTTTAAAATACCTAGAAGGAATCTGCTTTTATTTTTGCCAGGGAACCAGGACTAGTTTTTGTGGTGTCAGTGTGGGTGCAGAGGTATAAAATGGGTGTGAAAGAAGATCAACCAAATTACTTTGAGAACTGAAGGACAGGCTCTAAGATAGACGTGTGCTTGAAGGCTTTGCAGATTTGCGTCTCTAAATAGCTTTCTTCCATTTCTGCAAGCAAGCAGCAGGAACAGCTGAGTGCTAAAGAAACAGCTGGCCTACAGTGATAAGGGGTAGCTGTCACTTCATGGTGAAGTTTGAAAAACTTTGTATTTAGAAGCAGAAGGAAGAGCCATCAGCAGCCGCACCCTAAAACCTGAACGTTTTGCAGTTTCTTTGCCGCCTGCACTTAGTGATTGGAATGGTAATATTTACAATTTTAAATGTTATGGTGTCTTTCTTTTCCAAAATCTGTCCTGTGGCATGACTTGGCATGTAAGATCAGTGACGTGAGAACTGTTGACTGCCCCAACCTGTGGTGAGGGCAGAGATCTGAAGCTGATGATCAATAATTCAAGAAACTTCATTCACTGTTTCCCACGTAAGGCCTTAAAGAAATAATTATGCCTACCCTGCTTTTCAGATTTGCCTCATTGTATCTACTGCGTGTTTCTTTCTTTTATCTTTTAAAATTCCATACTACATCATATCCCTGGGTCCACAGATAAGCCTTCACTGTGCCTTGGACTCCATCTCTTTGTTTTCTTGGGTGTTGCAAGGTTTAAGTAATTAGCAAAGACTAACTTGTCTGCCACATAGGAGGGGATCTGCACTCAGGGCTGGTACTGACAAATTTCATCTCCCTGACTCAGTATCTCAAATTCCATTTGATTCCTCATCTTACCTGTGATTCAGATCATGAGCTCTGTTTCCTAGATACAGAAACCAAAACACCTGAAAGTTGAAGGTGGAACTTCTGGAGGAAGTTTCAAAAATAACAGTTTTGTCGGTGCCCAAGCCCAGTTTGAGACACTGATTCTGTTTACTTTGCCAAGTAAAGCAGTTCTCCACCCCTGATCTCAAATGGCAGGTGTAACTACATCTGCTTGGCCCTGTATCTAGACTGCTACTGGTGTACATGTGGCTTTTAGTCATCACTTTATTTTATGTGTAGTTTGCTTTTAGTTTGGGGTGGTTTCTCTAAGTTCAAAGTGCCCAAAGATGGGTGGCAGCCCATCAGAGAGCTGCTTTCAGACCTTAAAGCTCAGGTTACATGACATGAAGGTATGTGGGGTGTCGGAGTTAATGAGTTGCTGCTGCAGTGTTGAGGGACTGTGTCCTGTGGAAGAGTCACGTCTGTGCAACCTCACCCTATGAGCTTTCTGGGTTGGTCCTCAACCTGTCATACCCCTTGAGCTGCACCCAGGCGTTGGCTTGGAGGAGAGCTTGGTCCAAGGATCACAACAACAAATAGCATGGATACTGTGGCTTCCTGTGTACCTGAGTGGCTTCCATGCATTTGGTGGGCTCTCTATGTGAAGCTCACTAGCCCAGCTTGGTGCCTGGCCTTGACCAGTTGTTTGCTGCAGTGTTTAAATCACCAGCTTTCCCAAAGCAATTGAATTTTTCCTGATTTTGCTTGGGATTTAGCACGGGCTTATGTAATGCTATGGTACACACATGCTTGAAAGCCAAATCTAAAAAGAAAAAGTACTTCAAACTGAATGCCAGTCCCTTGTAACGTTCTTTTCGTGTTAATTGCTGTTATTATGAAAGACAACGTTTGTATCTTAGTGTCCTTGAGAGTTTGGCTGCAGGGAGCTCACATGCGTCTCTCTGCCAGCGCTCCCAACCCGCGAGACGTGCAGTGCCCTGACGCCAGGCCCTGCAGCCATTCCTGTGAGCAGGCATGAAATCACTCCTAACTGATTGAAGTGAAGCATAGATTGAAAAGCTTGAGAGACACTGCTTTACTCCATCGTCCTGCTCTGCTTAAACTGTGCCTGACCGTTTTAAATAGCGTCATTCCAAAAATTCCCTCTGACACTGCCACACTGAAAGCGCTTTACAGAAGGCAGTGGTATCGCTGCTTTCATTATTTTAAAAGACCAAAAAGAAATGAGACAGGCAAAACCACTGGCCAGTACCACTCAGCAAAGGCAGGGCAAAGACTGGGAGAATGGCTGGGCATCCCAGTGCCCAGTTTGGCTTGTATGGTATTATGATATACTGCAGAGGAAGGATTTGTTATGTTATTTCAGATCTGAATCTCAGAGATGTCATGACATTATTACATCCCTTGGTGTAGGAAAAAGGTTTTGTATTGCATTTATCTTCCACAAGGGGCCTTGTGTACACTTGTATTGAGTTAAGCTTCCACAAAATATATAGACTAGTGCAGTGGAAAGAGGCTTTGAAGAAATCATGGCTCAGACCCACTTTGTTAGAGTGCTTCTGGGGGGCATGGGCATCTGCCTGAGGTCACTGCTTGAATGAGCTGGCCAATTAAACATTTCTTCTTTAGCTGATAAAATCAGGCCTTCTTGTTGGGTGACTTTAACACAAGCACATCATATAGAAGTAAAAGAATATTCTACCTCACTGTGATCATCTTCTAAGCTGCCTTGATGCTTAGCACCCTGCTGCAGTCCAAGACAGACAGAGAAACAGAGCAGGGTTGTGCATTTGTGCTACCAAATGGAGCTGAAACCAGCCTGCTTTTAGCAAACAGAATGTTCACTAAAGGAGGGAGGAAACTGTGAGCTTTATGAATAAAATCAGGCAGTGGTAACACAGTCTTAATTACATCTATCCTCTGAATATAAAAGTATAGCATTTTCTTACCAAAGGTACCTGCGTCCTGTGTATCTGTCAGTCGTGTCTGTATCTGTCAGTCGTGTCTTCTGAGTTTATAGGAAGAAGCCCCAATGAATTTGTATTGGTTTTTGGTGTGAAAATCCATCCAAATATGGAAGAATGAATTCATGCATCCTATGGAGACCAATAAAGTAGTTAGCAGACAATAATTTATAGTATATTCATTACAGAGGAAGAACCAAGAAAGAAAAAGTTATATTTACAAATTTAAGCATGGAGATTTCTCAGCTGGGTACTTGGACATGCAAAATCTACTGAGTTTTAATCTGGATGAATCAGTTAATGAAATGAGAAGGAAATTAGAGCTGTACCTGCGATGTCTTTCCATAAACCCATTCTCCAGGAACCAAGTGCATGCATACCTATATGGGAAAACAGGTTTTATCAGAGGACAGATATCTGTAACATATTAATAGGGCTGCAGCAATTATGTATGCAAATAGTTGAGTTCTTTTCCCAGTAGGGAAAAAATAATATCTAATGTGGCTGATGCAAATCTGCTGCCAGCCATAGGATTCTATCATTTGAATCAGCTGTGATGGAACCAAAAGAATCTGTGATGGGACGATTGCAGGCACATCCCATATTGTACAGTAATGATAATACTCTGTATTTCTATAGCATGTCCAACTCACGCATTTTAGACTGCTTAGTCAAGATTTTCCAGTTCAGGCATTTAATAGATATTCATAATTAGGTAAATAAAATGCTGTTCAGCTGAATGATGGAGTAATCAGTATTGATCCTGAGCCTCATGCTGCTGGTATAGTTGGGCCAATATTATCATGGTGGAGATAAGAGAGCTTGTCCATCATTACACACATTTGAGAGAAGATCAAAACAGCCCAGGTGGTAAATAGCCTGGACCCTTGCCTACAGGATCTAAAATTAGAGATCAGCACAAAGACTTGGCAGGTGAATACTCAGCAGATGCTGTCTTATCTCTCTATTTGCTTTGGAAGATTGGGGCTGACCCAAAACATGTTGAAATCAATTTGTATCTTCTCCTTTATTTCAATAGGCTATGCACTAGCCTCTAATCAGTTGTGGGCCTAATCAAATGATTTTTCTCATTGCCGGCCAATTACTCCTATGGAGAAATGAAACTGGATGTTAGATGAGCACTCTGTAGGAACTGTATCTATACCGTATGGTTTGGAATAAAAAATTATGGCCTTGATTTCACAGTGTCTTACAGTCTCTTATTCCACCTAAAACAAGGACAATGTCCCACTCTTTTATTGGCATGAGTATGGAAACTGAGTGAAGAGTCAAGTGGAATGACTGTAACAAGCTCCCTTCCTTATGCAGCAACAACAACAACAACAACAACAACAACAACAACAACAACAACAAGAAGCTACTGCAAGCAGGAAATCATCAGCTTTCAGCATCCAAGAGAGGAAGGAGCAATGCATTGAAATTGCAACAAGGAGGTTGGATATCAGCAAAATGTTCTGTTGGTGAAGAGAGTGAGCATGGGGCTGGGATACCTCCGGAGCCTTTGGCACCTCCAGCTTGGCTCCAGCCCCAGGCAGGGGGTGGAGCACCCAGAGACTTCCTGGGCCACTGTTGCCAGTGGTTGGAGTTCTGCCACAATTTGGGGAAAAATGCAAGGTACAGGACAAAGACAAATTCAGTGCCATCACTTTGTGGTGACAGGCCACTTGCTCTTTTTGACACATGGCAAAGCGGGAAATGTGAAAATGTGAAATCTGCAATTAATTAGATAATGGGAAATCAATCATGCTAATAAGTATCTAAATGTTGTCAGACTCCAACTTATAGGACTGATCTAGTGATCACTTTCTTTAGGAATCACAGGTGGAAGGCTGCATAGGTCTGGCCAACTGATCCTATGTGCAGCTTCCCTGTAATAATTCCCAGCTAAACCTTCAAGCTGAGTGTTGGGTTTGAGGCACTGCATGAGGCACTGAATCTGAGCAAAGGGAAGATCTTTGCTCAACAATCCCAAAAAACATCTTTGACATCATGGAGGGAAAAGAAATGGCCTCCACAAAAGGTACAACTTGCTGAAAGCAATCTTGCATGCCAAAAAAGTGCCACTTTAACTGCGCTGTGTGTTTGTGGACCAGAATCTAAGATGCTGTAGCGTGTAGTGGTTATGACCCAGCCTTATGGGACCCATACAGCACTGTGTCTGTAAAATATGATACATGCAAAATGCAAACATTCATATGAGTCAGCAGTGCTCTAGCAGCCAGGAGGACCAACCATGTCCTGGGGAGCATCAGGCCCAGCATCACCAGTGGGGACAGGGAGGAGATTGTTCCACTCTAGGGCAGCCTCACCTCAAGTTTTGGGTGCTGCAATATAAGCAGGATATAAAGCTACTACAGAGCATCCAAAGGAGGGCAACAAAGATGGTGAAGGGCCTTGAGGGAAGCTGTATGAGGAGAGGCTGAGGGCACTTGATCTGTTCAGCCTGGAGGAGACTGAGGGGAGACTTCACTGAATTAACAAATTCTTTATGAGGGGAAGAGGAGGGGCAGATATTGATCTCTTTTCTGTGGTGACCACTGACAGGCCCTGAGGGAATGGCCTGAAGTTACGTCAGGGGAAGTTTAGGTTGGATATTAGGGAAAGGTTCTTTACTCAAAGGGTGGCTGGGCACTAGAACAGGCTCTCTGCAGAAATGGTCACAGCACCAGCCTGACAGAGTTCAACAAGCATTTGGACAACTCTCAGGCCCATGGTGTGATTCTTGGATTGTCCTGTGCAGACCCAGGAGTTGGACTTTGATGATCATTGTGGGCCCCTCCCAACGCAAGATATTCTATGATGATATGATTTAGCCTCAGGCAGATGTTTACCCTTCAAGTGTCATGTAGAGTGCCATGTCCTCTGTGTTGATTTTAGCATTGAGCAAAAATTCCAGTAACAAGGTGCTAGTGAGATGGAAGAAAATGGGGGGCAGGATGGAGAATTTAACTTACTTGGTTTATTTGTTTTCCTTCTAGCTTTCCACAGGTCTATTTTTTTTACCTTGTACTTGGCTCTGTGTCTCTGATCCCTTCTGTCCTGTTTTTGTTCACCTTCCTTTGTTGCCGATGGTTTCACGCTGTTTCCATTCCTCTCCTTTGGTGTGACACAGATTCTCTGCCTGAGCCCCGTCCAAGGTGTTGGACTCCCTGCAGTTACAGCACAGAATCTCAACACCAGGGAAATGACTTCCTGCTTCTCTGACAGTGTCTGCATTGTGTAAGTGAATGTGTGTTTTATCAGCCGGCAGCAAAGAAGTTTCAGGGCATTGCTTAATGGATTCTTCTTTTTCAACCTTCTCAGGACACTGGCAGCTCTTCACCTCTTCTTCATTGTTGCTGGTCTCTTGATATCTACAGGAGACTGCTCTAGATGATCCACACACAGCGAGAGAGCTTTGCTTAATGTGAAGACCTTACAGTCAACACAGAGGAAACAGATAAAGATATGAGAAAGTTGTTATGAATAAACCTTCCCTACGCAGAGAGAAGTAGAAACACAAAAAAATCCCAGGATCTCATTACTAGAGGAATGAGATACCTGTAGTAACTTGGATATCTTGCATCCAGTTCAGGACTTTCACCATAGGGTAACACAGGGATGGATTTTTACTTTTTTCTCCCTTTCAGATGTGCTAAGGATGGTGGAAGGTAGGACCTGTACCAGACAACTGACAGAGCCATGTTGGGACAGGGCATTTAACCACTCACTCCCTCATGTGGGAAAGTCTAATTTATGCCAAGTCACTCTGTCACCTCTCTATTTTTGAATGAAATGTTGAGGGTTGTTTAAAAGTGTTAAGTATATTGGCAGTTATCCCAGGGGGTGAGAAGATCACTAGTAGTATATTCTTCTATTTAAAAAAATAGGTGTAATATTCAGAGGCACACTGATGAGACTTAAAGCTTTAACTTCTAATAACCATCTGTTGGGAGTTTGCAGACACCCCTAATCTACAGTTACAAGGTATTTGAATTAACATCCTAACTCCTGTGAACTCAGAAAGTCCCTGAAGAGAGGTAACCTCTGATTGCTGAGCAATAGTACTGCTCTGAAACAGTGATACAAACCACTCTACAGCTGTGCATGAGCAAAGGCTGACACAACCACACAAAAGGTATCTGTAAGTCTTTTTTGACATCAAGCAGAAAATCCTTATCTTTGGTCTGATTCTTCTGTTTGCATCCTTGCCTTTGCTTCCCAAATTCAGATACATGTTTTACACTAGACGGGTAGTATGATGGCTTAAGGAAAAAGAGGTCAGTACTATTACCTCAGTGTGACCTCTGTTTTCATTGTCTGTACCTTTGACATCTAATCAAACATGCATTAAACTATCCAAAATGCACACATCTGGGCTCTTTGTAGAGTATGTTTGTTTTATTTTTTAAAGCTTTGCTTACCTGTGGAGTCTACTATTTATTGTATGCTGCTTTTTGCCACTTAGGCACTATGCTTAATGAGATTTGTAAATTAATTCTCTCCTGGGGTTTCACTTTGTGTGTTCAGAGAGCATAAAAAGTGTTAATGACACGCTTCAAAACACACACTGGTTACATTAGTCATCCTCTCAGCATAATAGTTTTATGGAGAACACTTTCAGCTTAAAAAAAAGCCACATTTCCTTTAATCCAGTTTCTTTCCCCCACTTTTGATCCCTAGAGTTATGTTACATGTTAGTAAACAGCTAAACAACACCAAAGGCTATAATTGCCCCCTTTTTTTTTTTCTAGAGGAAAAGAGCTACTGTTTACATCTTGAAATCTCTATTATTACTTTTTATGATATATTCAACTGAAAACATTTTCATACAGGAACTTTACCTTGTTCTGGAAGATGGAAAGCTGGTTGTAAAAATGAGCACTGCTGAATCACAACATGCTTCCTCCTGCTCTCCCTGAGCTATTTTCCCAGCCCAGCAGTCCCTGCTCACGTCAGGGCTGACACTGGATGGGAAAAGGCAGCTTGGATGGGGAGCACCAAACTCTTCATCAGTGCTGCCCATACCTTCACGGATAGACCATCCCTCACACACCGTGCCTCTTCCTTGTCAAGCTGTTCAAAGCACCTCCTAGTCAACAAAACCCTTCTGTGGCAAACGTTGCAATGTGGGAAAGAATTTGCACTGCAGAAAATGTCACTAATGTTGGTGACATGTTGGAGGAGGGAGTGCTTGGCCAGCACTGCAGTGCCTCTTGGCAAGAAAGGAGGATTGCCATGGCCACAGCACTGCAGCCCGGGAACTGCAGTGATAATAAATACAGCAGATCACCTTGGAAGTAAGGGGTACTTCCCAGAAGTCATTTTCATGGACAAGAATTCCATTTCCACTGACAAATGTGGTTGCAGTCCTCACTTTATGCCAGTGGACCCAATAGAAAATCTCTCCTCATACTGCACACTCACCCTCTACTCTCTAGGAGTCTTATCTACACACCCCACCCCAACCCACACGCTCCCCCAATCTCTCAGTCCTTTGTGTTTCACAGGAAACAAGTAGATAAACCACATCTTTCTATTTCCTAGTTATGCAAAAGCATAGAAACTCCTAAATTTTCAGAAGCTCAAAAATGCTGAAGTGGTTGGAAAAAACAGGCAAAGAGAAGACCTGAAACCAAATGGGGATTTTACACTGGGATGTCATAAACATTACAAAGATGAGGGGTGTGCTCACAGCACACTCACATGTTTTCACTGAAACAGAACAGTGGTGGATGGTAAAGAGAGCCCCATCTTTGAGGAAGGACCCAGCAGGAGGAAAATCTTTTGTCTGATGGAGCAATCCATGATTCTGAGAAGAGAAAACATTGCGTTGATTGTTACAGAGAGGAACTTGCTCAGCTCAGTGGGGAGGAGCCTGGCTCTAGCACTGGTCTCCAACAGGACCCTGGGGATTTCTAGACATGTTTTTGGCCAGACCACTTCTCTCTCAGCCTCCATTTCCTTGGATCTGTGCCTGCCTCAGAGCTGTGGGATAACCAGGACTTCATCCATTCTGCACCAATGTGGGCACATGCAACTGCAATAAGTGCATGCAATGGAGCCCCAGCAAGAAGTCAGAGAGCAACTATGCCTGTGCTGTTGCTCTCCCCTTTCTGAGTGCCACAGTCACTGCCTGTCCTATTGCCCTCACCATGGCTGTCACATGTTTGTATTCCTGGGACACTTGGAGAGGCTGAGTTCATCCCATCAGTGCAGCTGCTTGTTCCTCTTCTCCCTGGTTTCACATGTTCACTCTCAAATCTTCTCCTTCTTGCCAGTTGCTTCAGATGACATGATTCAACCCTTTCTAAATTTTCCCACACTTGGTAACTATTTTGGGGAAATGGGAAGGGCATCCAAAGAACTGAACCTGCAGGGTAGGTGGGCTGGTGGTGAGTGCAGCCTGTTGGATCCCACTGCTGCTAGTAGGGAATGCTGCAGCTCATGGTACCAGTATTTACAGAGCCCCTTTTTCCCCAATTCCCATATCATAGCAGCCTGTACCGGTCTCTAGCTTCTCACTTGCTGTTTCCTTGTTCAAACGTCTGGTGGTTTTATTTCGTTTTCCTTGAGAAACAGCTGAGTGACATGGAGGAAGGAGGATTCCCTGATTCAGGTGAGTTCTGGCAATGAGTGCCACAGCTGTCAGCCAAATGCCAAGAAACCCATGTCATTCACAAGCAACAACTCACATTTGTTTCCTTAGCAGCTCTTCTGTTCTCTGGCACATTGTCAAGGACAAGGGGAGAGGGCAGGTTCATCAAGCACTGCTGGCCAGGCTTTGCAGTCTTGGAGGACTGAGGGCAGAGCTTTCTGCAGCCTGTGCTGCTGCTTTGACATCAAACTAATCAGGTCCTGTAGGTTAATATGGTTACCAGTTCATATATAGGAAAAGATGTATTAAAACAACAGTTTGAAAGGCAGGACTGTTGTGAGGACCCGAGCACCTTCTTCCTGAGAAGAAACCTTGGCCTGGTAGAGCTGTGCTGTCTGCAGGGCAGCTGCTCTACCTTGTCCTGCATGAGGACCTGGTGCCTGTCCTCTGCCAAATCTGCCCTAGCTTCCCTTTCTGTTTCCACACTGGGAACAAAACATGAGCGTGGTGTCTGTGGCTTTTCAGCTCCTGCTTTAACCAAGAGGTTTCCTGCAAAGGAAAGCCCAGTCAGCTATCATGCTAGAGGAAAATAAAACACAGGGCCAGACTGGTATATTTTACACATCTGCATAGAGGTTTCGTCAGAGCTTATCTTGGCTTATCAAACCAAGCTCTAATTTTGTACATCACTAGTGGACAAACTCAGGGGACTAATGCAAAGACAGGGAGATGCTCAGTTTGTTCCCAGTTCTCATTGTCACATGAGACAGTCCCAGCTGGAGTGAGCATTGCTTGTCGTGTATTGAAAATGGACCCTGACCATGTGGAGCTCGGGAAATGGAAAAATATGATATTAATGCTGCAGATATTACACATTCCTAGTGATCTGCTACTGAATGGTGCCACATGGCTTCACTGCGTGATGCTTGTCCGGCACATTTGTTGCTCCGGCGAAACTTGGTTCCTTCAAAACACCCCATAGGCTGAGGCATTGCAGGCTGTCCTGTATAAGTGTGAGAATCAGGAATTCATGGTAGCATTGGGTGGATCAGGAACGTGGACTTTTTAGGTGGGGAAGGACTTACTGTCCGTGCCTAATGGTGGCCATTAGAGAATCATGCAGCAAAGCATCTTGGCTACATGGGGCTCCTGAATCTTCCTGTTGTTTCTTGCAATTCCTTAATCCGTATCCATTGTGGAATGGGTAACCATGCCCATTTCAGCCTAACATTGTCCCATTTTCCCTTGGTTTTCCCTCACACTGTTATACATAGCAATCATTTTTGGCCACAAACATTTTTATTTTTGTTAATTGAGGTAATTCTCACAACAAAAATCTTCCTAAGTCTGCACTGTTTTCGCTTATTGTGAATATTAATTTAGCACTTACCTTTGCCAAAGATGATGTAGTGCAAGCAGGTGT
The DNA here is from genome assembly GCA_008694505.1 of Cyanoderma ruficeps. NCBI lineage: Eukaryota > Metazoa > Chordata > Aves > Passeriformes > Timaliidae > Cyanoderma > Cyanoderma ruficeps. The sequence goes on along the minus strand of VZDJ01007747.1, from coordinate 38,858,815 downwards.
CACAGCCGTACTTTTAGCCGTACGGAAAACACATTTCATTTCTGACAGTGATCCTGCTGTTTCAGTAGAAGCCTACCCCATGCAGAGATAGGCTGGTTAGATCAAACTGTACTAATTGCAGAGTGATTTGGAAATCTGTTCCACTTGCAAACAGAACGAATCCAACACTTCGTAACATTGAATTAACAAAGGTCACATTTCATAAATATTACCAAGCAATTTTCATGGATAATGCAGCAGGCGAGTTAATGATTAGAGCAGTAAACTTCTGACCATGATGAATAAGGGACATATTTTTACAGCTTCCATTATTATTGCCTCAGGGATCTTAACTAAAAGCAGCAAAAATTATTGGGGTCAAACATATCTTTAAAACCTAACCAATCAGGCTATATCTGGTCATCCCAATAGCTTTTGTATTACAAACTAGAAAATTCAAGATATTTTAGACTATCAGTCAGATTTTCAATGGAAAAAAAAAAAAAGCATGCAGGTTTCAATCCAGTTCTACTGGACTCTGCAATGTAAAAAACAGTTTTGGTAACTGGTGGGAATTGGCATAGCTCAGGTTCAGAAGGAATGGAGTTCTCCCTCTTGCCCCAACTGCTGGATCTGCTGGATCAGGGCAGCAAACTTTAGTAAAGATGTAGTTCTGCTCTGAGGACTGATCCCAGGGACTTGCTCCCTCCCAAAACTTGGTCTCAGCTGAGTCAAAACACCTTTTCTTAGGTTGGAATGAATTACCTAAGCAGTAATCGTGATGAAGTCTGTGGGATTATCTCTGTAGGGAACCAGTGTTGTACATGTAATAAGTAAGGGAAGGTGATGAAATGAATCCTGGGCTTGAACAAAAGTCTTTGGCCCAGAGGACTTAAAACCAGTGAAGGTAATTTTCCAGGACCTAATTAGGCATGTTTTTATCTGATAGCCACACAGTCACAGACAACCTGCATTTCTCAATAGGGTTTTATCTTCTGTGAGCCATTTGTGTCTGAATTTGATGGGTTTGAAAACCTTGGTATACAGCTGTGGCACAACTGCTATCCAGCAGTGTTTAAGAGTGGAGGGCTTGGGAATCAGAAAAATTCCAGCAGGAATTCTATATTTCCTTCATCCAGAAGAAACTGATAGGGATGGAAAGTGGCTAATGCCAATCTATAATGCATTTTTTGAGAGAAATTATGTGTGAAACATGCAGCCCTTTGTGAAACATGCAATGATGTCCAGGTGCTTGGATGAAGAGATAGAAGTTGTTACATCTCCATTTGGGAAAGCTGTTTGATGAGATGAAATGTAAACAGTCCATGCAGTGACGCCATTTGGACATGACAGGTTTTAATTTTCAATTTTTAGCTGCTTATGCTCTGAGGCCATTCAGATCCTAAACACGTAATTCTTTGAAAACCTAGTGCAATTAAAGTGACAGAAAAAGCCAAACCAAACAAAACCCCAACATTCATGCAAGTAGCAGCTTGGCTAAACATAAAATAACCCTAATAGTGAAAGCCAGCCTAAAGCAGCATCAGGACCAGAGTCAGAATAAACCTAGAAGGCTTTTCCCACAGCCGGACCCAGGGGACCCCAACAGGCAGAGGTCTGCAGGGTCACTGCTCCATGGAGGGCTCACCCTGCCCTTTCTCCAGCACTTTCTCCAGCCCTGCCTCCATCCCAGCTGGAACAGGCTGAAAAATAACTGGAAGTTTCTTGTCAGAGCAGACGCACAGCACAGCCAGTTCTTCACTGACAAATGAGCAAAAGAAAACAAAATATCACACTGTCATTTAAAAATAGCTTCAGCAGAAATACCACGGGCAGTGCTTTCACCGAGCAGAGATCAGCGCCTGATTAGGGAGGGTTATCAGTGTACCTGGTGCCGGATAAAACCTGATCCCGCTGCAAGGCGCTCTCACTCAGCCGGACAGATTGTGGGGGTGTGATGAATGCCTGAGAAACTCTAGAAGTTTTCTGATAACGCAGGAGTTTGAAACAAGGGGTTTCTGCTCCTCGCCTGCAATGTAGCTTTGGGAAAGCTCCATGTGGTCTGACGATGCCAAGTGGCATTTTTGGATTTTGGTGGGAGAGGGCCATTCCCTGTTCATGCCAAATGCAAGCTGGCTGGGTCTGCTGCCAAAGTGGGGAGAGCTGTGCAAGGGTGATCCCCCCTGTAAATGATAGTGAAAGCATTTGTAAAGGAGAAGCACCACTGCAAAGTTCAGCCCAGGTTTGGGGACTTCCATAAGTGACATCTGTGCCTTGTCGCCATGCTCTGAACTGGTATAGTTTGAACACAGGCTTGATCAGATGGTTTTAGGAAGTCAGCCCACTGAGTGTTCTTGCAGGGTCATCAGTGTCATTTTTAAAGCACAGCGTGTGCAACATGCAACAGCTTTCCAGTGGCAGAGCTCAAATTGCATGACCCAGGATTTAGGGTTATTTCAACTTTTAACATTCCTTCTGGTCTTCTGCCTCTTGATTCTGCTTATACAGAATAATATTCTGCTTAGACAGAAGAATTTGAGTGTTAAAATGAATGTATTTTTCATGATCTGTTTATTGTAAAGTATTTAGCCATAATTTAAGTGCAACTCTTATTTGGGTCTATTTGCATTATTCCAATTATTTGACCCAATAGGGGAATTAATATTCACTAGCTGAAGAAAACTGTGCAATGAACAAAACCACACCAGTTTGCTTAAGAGACTTTAGAATGTATTTCAAGACAACAGAAGAAATTGATGGAAAGAGACCAAGAGCAAGTTCTGAGCTTTTCTGAGATGGTGTAATTTGTTAGTTTACCCATCACTTGTCTAAAATTTCGTATCAGAAGCTGTGGCTGAAATCCAGATGCTTGAAACACTGTCAGTACTGAAAAAAGAAAACAAGTATATTAGAAGAAGAGCAACTGGATGAGTAGCTTTGCTAGGTCAAGTGTCATTCTCATGACCCTAAGATTAAAGATCTTTCCTGTTTTTATGCATCCTGACTGGTTTTGACACGACTGCAAAAGCAAACCACAGAACAATGGAAATATGTGCAAAACTATCAAAACCACAGAAAGAGACAAATCAGGTAACATGGTGACCTACCCTAAAGCAGAAAACCGCCCTCCTGGGGTTGCCCTTGCAGCTGGCACTTATCCACAGCTGAATGTGTGCCCTGATGGTTGGATCCCATCATGTGCAGTGTGTTCAGGAGGACAGAGTCTCTGCCTCTGCACTCAGGATTGAGGACATGCCATCTGCTGCCTTGCCAAAGCCACTTCATGGAGTGGGCAACACCCCAAGAGTACAGCAGTGCCTGGAGTCAGGTGGCATTCCCCTGCCCCTGAGGTACAGCTGGTCACAGTCACGTTGTGCAGTAAGCAGGGGGATGCAGAAGCCTCACTCTGGATCTCCTTGCAGGAGCATCAGGTCATCTTGCACCCATCCTTTCCACTCCTTTTGCCCCATTCCAGGATCTTGGCCATGCAGAGTTCTCACCGTTCTTGCTTTTCCAGGCTATCTTCAAAATACTGTCTCGGGTGATTCTCTAATCTCCCAGGGAGCTGCGTTTCTGAGATTTTTCTTCCTGCACAACTTCCATTCTCTGCTGGGGTCCACATGGGCCATTTCTGGGGGCAGTGCCAGATCCATCACACTGCTGGGATTCCTGCTCTCCCACCATGAGGCCAGGGCATTATTTTGGACTGGTTCTTTACTAAAGCATTGAGTTACTGTTCTTCAAGCTGAGGGAACAGCAAGTGACACCTTAGGGCTTTCACTCTCAAGTCAGTTGCTTCTGCTCCAGGCACCACCTGAAAGGAAAACCAGCTGCCCCAGCTCACCCAGTAAACCAAAGGTGGGAAAATGCAACTCCCTCAGCACAGCCTATAGCCATATCTATTCAGCCTGGACCAGTGACTGACAATTTTGCTGCTGAGATCCCCTGCAGGAAGGAGGATACTGAATACACGTTGTCAAAATGCCTTTTAGCATTAGCGGGATACTCTGCTCCAGGCAGAGGAGGATACATACAAAGCCTCAAGCTGTTCCAGGCTTCACAGAGCAGTAGACAGCAAAATACATGTGGCTGCATTGGGACACGTTGTTTTCAAAGCCTGTGTGATAGCACCAAGTGGCATAAATCAGAATTACCTGTCACAAACTGTATGTCTCCATGGCCATTTCTCCGGTCCCGGCTGAGCAGCAGACTCTCTGAGACAGTGGTTACACTGGAAAGAAGGCAAAGATGTAGCAATGCAGAAGATGGTAAAAAAAGCACTGATGCCTGAAAAAAATGTTGAAATGCATACATCTAGAAAGTAGTGCCGAGGATGTGTTAGGGCAGGAACATGAGGGGCTTTCCTGCTTCCTGAGAACCCAGAACTGGCTCCAAGTGCTGCTTCCTTTAGCATCAATTTCACATTTTGGCTTTTCTCTATGAAGAAGCAGAGGACTCTGCCCCAACATGCACTTTCTGCAGCTCCAGGGTGTCCAGTGTTTCTCTAAAACACTCTGCAAAGTTAAAGCTCACCCCATCCACAGGGAACTTGTGGAGGAAGGCCAGCAGCACATCCTCCTGGAAGCAGCTAATGACTGAGCTGCTAAATACTTCACATTCCTCATGGACACCGATCCAGACTCGAAGATGCACTGGAAACCTGACACGGAGGTTACTCAGCGTAAGACATTTGCCTCAGGAAACTCTTCTGAATAGCAACAAGTCAAAACCTCAGTCCAGACCTCACCTCCATATCCAAGCCATATCCTGACCAGATTCAACAGCCTAAATGTGGGGAGTCTCAACCTGGGGCCGCTGCCTGCTCTGGAGACCAACCCTTTGGCTCTGTATTCCTGGTGCTGAGATACTGCCCACCTGTGGTATTTAAAGGCCTTTTTCCTAATCGCCTTCTACAGCTCTAGCTTCTGTTGGGGTGCTGTCTTCCTCTCCAAAAGTCTCTCCCTGCCTGGGTTTAAGTAACTCATTGCAAGACACTCTAACCAGGCTTGTCTTAAAACAAAGGTAGGTGTTGGTTTCTTTTCACCCTCCAGTTTGGGTAAAGTCACCGTCATGTGTGAGCAGGTTGGCAGAGGAAAGCAGCCTGGCTTGGACTAAGTACTGCCAGACAAGTTCTGGGCATTGTGCTATGGTAACTGAACAACATCCCATGGCTCTTAGAAGTATTTTCCATATAGGAGGTCAAGATAATAAGAACAGATTTTGTAGAGTTCAACATGTGCTACTGAAAACAAAAGATGTTGCTGAAAAGTTAAGCCAAAGTAATTTGTCCATGACCACAAGGTTTGGTGCTGGGATCAAGGTGCCAGGGCTCACAGCTGCCACACAGGGCTAACAGACCTGCTGCTCCAGCATTTGGGGGTCAGAGGCTGAGAGTAGCTGTATTTTTAGAAAGAAGTCCTGTTCTTAGCTGGATGCAAGCATAGAGAAATCAGGGCAACAGCTTCGTAAATTCATTTCCTTCTACCTTCTTCACTCACCATTGACTTGTTCCCACACTGTTTGACAGCCTCTAGCACCACTTCTCTTTTCCCCACAGACTTCTGTGCTGCTTCTGTGCAGAGGTAAGCTCATGTAAGAGAGGCTTAGACAGAAAGAAAAATAAACAGCCAAGGTCCATATTTTCAGTATTATTGAATATATTCTGGTATCTTATTTCTTAGAACAAGAAATCATTTGTATATGTCAAAAACCTAAAGAAAATCCTGAGGTGCTGAATTTATCCTTTCTAACATAATAGTTATTAAAAGAATTTGCTATCTGCTTCTTACAACATTATACACAGGTGGTCTTTCTACTTATCCCAGAGTTTGTCCTGAAGTGCTGCTGTGCTTTGCTCATTACTGCTAATGCTGTTGTTCTGCAAGGTTATGAGAAGATGAGGCAACACAGAACTTTTCAAATCCAGGTTGCAGGAAGAAGAGAGACATGCATGTCTCCAGTCTGTTGGGGGAGAGAATGAAAAACAAATTGCTCGGGTGATCTGCAGTTGCTGGCTATTAATTCCTTTGAGGATTTTGTATTGCTTCCAAGGCAAATACAAGATTAGCTGATGGAGTAATGGAGTAGTATGGGATAGAGATCACATGGGGGTTCTTGTAACACAGATGTTGTTTATTTAGCCTATGCAGAGCAAACCTACTTACAGATGTAATTTTGTACGTTCAACATGATGTCTATGTGCCCAGTAGCCCCCAGTATAACTCGAGAAGTCAGGGATCCTGCCTTTGTGAGCCCCCAGCTCCCAGGCAGGGATAGCTGCCCTTACGCCCACCCCTGCTCAAGTGGGTGCTCCAACAGGGAGTCAGGGTGCAACTACTTGGAAACCGGCAGAAGCGAGCAGGTAAAAAAGCAACCTGGCTGCGGGAAGGCAAGTGGAAAACAGGTCTCAAGTCACCTGAAAACTTCCTGCTAATTCACCCGGCTACAGGGGCTGCCCATCCCAGCTGCATCCCTCAGGGGTGGTGCTTGGAAGAAATGCTGCTGCTGCAAGAATTCCGCTGTTTTGTAAAAGCATTTGCAGGACCTTCCAGTGCCAGATATCCAGACGTGCTAATGCAAAATGCATTAGCCCAAGCAGCAGGAGCTCCAGGGCTGCTGGCGCCATTGAGTTCCACTCATTTCATCTTTATTATAAATACTGCATTGTCGTCTCATTCTTTTCTCTCATCCTCTCTTTAGAAAAGAATTATAAGGCTCTAGTTGACTGGTCCCTTTGACTTAGTACAGTTGTTAAACCACAGGCAGTAAATACCTCTTTCAATTGTTTAAGGCGGATGTATCTATTTCATTGGAACAACTGAATGAAATTTGTAAGATCTAAAGAATCCCCCCCTTTCACGGCAACTCTGCTTTTCTACCTCTGAGCTGAATGCAAAAGGAACTCTTCCTTCAACCTGCCATGTGAAATCAGCCCACCTTCAGGCTCCCCACTCTCAGCTTAGTTTTTTGTGGTTCAAGAAGTATTGCAGCCTCCAAAGACTCACGCCTACTTGTAAATAGTGATCTTTCACCAGGCACATCTCAGCTGACAAATGTTAATTGTTATGCAAACTATCCAGACGATGAGCTCTTCTCCCAGGCCTGAAGGGCAGCCACCTCCCAGATGAAACGAGGCAGCTGTTTAAACAGTGCGGGGTGCGCTGCCCCGGCTGCCAGAGCAGCGGGAGAGCCGAGTGGTGCTAGCGGAGCTGGAGCTGTGCCATGCCACCATGGTTAACACCCCCGCTTTTGTGGAGAAAACCTCCACAGCACAGCTTGAGAACTTTAACTGACCCCACACCATCAGGAAGATGATGCTGTTTCAGTGGAAAACATATATAAAAATTGTTTCTTTGGGCTCATGCGGTGGGGTGCTCTCTGCTTCAACTGGGAAAAACAGATTCTGATTGTTGGGGCAACATAAGGATGGGAGAGCAATGCTTTTCCCAGACCAGAGGATTTGAAAGGGACCAGGGATGCTGAGAATGCCATGCAAACCTTGTTCTTACCAGAAGGCACGTCTGGTACTATTGGTGGTACTATTGGGTGGTGGCTCCCGATGGAGTCCTCTTGGAAGCTGGGAACCAGCTCCCGTTCTTGTGGAAGGTTCCCCTGGTGCTGCTCATAACTCCACCATAGGCTGAAAGGAATTTTGAATGTGCTCTCAAGTAATTTTTCTTTCCAGTCCCATTTAGTCTCTGCTCCTTCCCTCCTGCACTGCTCCAGTGCAGGGTCTTTGGGATCACTATGAAGAGTAAGAGTCATCCCAGAAAAACAGAGGGACTCACCACAGCTGCTCATAAAAACTGCCCTGACAGGGCTGGTGGGCACTCTGTGAGCAGCAAGTCCTGCCCTTTGCCTGGGCAGCCCACAGAGAGCACGGCCTGGGCGAGGAGGAGGTGGTTCAGCAGTGCAAAACAGCTCCAGGAGTGAAAAGTGCCACTTGCTGTTCCCATGTCTTGGATCAGGCTGGCTGCAGAGAAAATTTACATTTCAAACCCTGTATGAGATGCATAGAGACCATTAGGGTGTGTTGCCAAATTATCTGTTATCAGCCATTTCATTGAACTTCTGGGATAAAACCTCCACTTTTCTGGCCACCAGATGACATCGAAAAATGTTTAATTCCCTGGCAGTTACTTAGGATAATTTTCAGGGCTTGCTGTGTTCCTGACACAAGGAGAACTACTTCTGTATGTGGCTGTGCTGGATTTCTGAGCACTGAAACAGGACTTCATGCCATCCTGTACTCCTTGGGGTGGTTTCATAGGTTATGTTGTTTGTTTGTTTTCATTTTTAAGATAGCTTTGTACTATTGTAGCAGGGAACTTCAGTTTGGTTTTGTTCATTTCGGGTTTTTTAATAAATAAAATGCTTTATCCCACTGTACCTGCATAGTCTTCAGCTGTATAGGACTTCATGAGTTTGACCCAGAGCATTTTAAGACAAAAATACATAAAAAGGAAGAACAGAGGAAGGACTAAGATTTGAAGATTCAGACAACAAGGAAGTTTGCAATGATTCTTACTTTCCTGAAATTTAATAGCAACATTTGCATTGATTTCAGTGGCAGCAGGATGGCAGCCTACTTAAAAGAGGAAAAAATGGCATTTAACCAAAAAAATCTCCTTCTCTAATCTCACATCTCCTTCCCTGCTTTTGCATCATTTCCCAGTATCAGGCTGAGCAGAACAGCTATGTGCTCTTTCCATGCTCCACTTTGGCCTTCAACAGCTCTCTCTGGCAACTTATTTTACAAAATATGGGAAAACTCCTTCCCCAAAGGGCTGTAAAGCCATGGATTCAGTTGCCAGGGCAGGCCACCCATTCTTCTGAGCAAGGGCTCTTGGCTCAGCCCACAGTGTCCATAGTTGTTTTTAACTGAGACTGAGCTGATAAGGGGATTTCCTTTCAAGTGGAAAAGCATAAACTATATTTATATGCAGATAATTTCCGATTTGTTGGGTTTAGCTTAACAGGCTGAATTTCTGGCCTGTCTCTCCAGTGCTCTCCGACCACATGAAACATATTCACAATTGTCTGGGTGGGAGTTGTTTTGCCAGAAGCTGGAGAGATGCCACAGTGCAGCTGCTGTGGAAGGCAGAGGTGGAAGGACACAACCAGCCCTCCTTCCTCTGCTTTTTCTCCAAGGAGCTAACACAGACCACAGCACCTGCTTAGCATTTGCTACCCCGTTCATTACAGGTAGTTGTGCCACTGACCCATCATTTGTCCATCATCTGGGCAAAGTATATGTATTTTGATCAAAAATTTTAAAAGAGAAATCTCTGAAGTATAACTAATGCCTGCTGAGCCACCCTGAGGACTCTGTGATTTTGCAGGCAAGTACGACCATGCTCAGCTAAGGAGCAGGAGAGATTGAATTACTTGTGTAGTAGAGGAAGGATTTACTGAAAAAGCTGGTAGAAGATTCCCAAACTATTAATGCCCAGAAGAAGGGGAATATCAAACCAGCAGTACTTCATGTTCATCTGGGAAACCTACTCCATTCTTCTCTGCAGGGATTTCCAGAGGATGAGACCCCAGTTCACAGCAAACTGATAATTATTAGACTTCTCTGTATCCATTTACAGTTGCAAAACACCTCAGGATCACTCCCTGCAGGAATTGTTCATGTTTCTTATATTACCTGGGGGGTTTATATTGCATTCAGTTCACTGACTGCCAGGGGAGTATGCTCTTGAGGTTTAAAGATTAAGCTTTTATTTAAATATATATTCCTTTAATGTTGTACATCTGGTTTTGTTTAAATTCATTTCAGAAATCCTTTGTTTTCTGGGTCCTTAACTGCTGGTCCATCTAAACTCAGGCTGTGGATCTAACCAGCAGCTCTAGCTGAGCCAATGTCCTTTCCAAGATCAGAATTCTTCCAGTTTCACCCTCCTGGGAACTCATGTGGGGTGGATTGATGTATACAAAGGTTTTGCAGAGGAACATCCTAAAGTCACCTTTGTTTTATACCCTGAAACTCCAGAAAAATAATAAAAAACATCTCTGAAAGACAATAAACACCTGAGTGTCTTACCCCTTCTGGGAGCCCTTAGTGCTTCTTGAGTCCTTTGATGTTTGGGACAGTGTCCTTCAAGAAACAGCACATAGCTCTGGCCCACCCATCTCCAGACAATCTTCTGGTTCTAGAAAGAGTTTTTTTCAGTTTGGAGTGCTGTCTGTGCCTTCTGCAGTAGAATCTTGTCTCTTTATGTCTTTCAGTTTTGGAATTTTCAGTTCTTTTCTTTTGAAGTAGAAATGTTGTATAAAACCCCAAGAGCTCTAAGGACAGTGTTGATGGTCCTTGATGCCTTCAGTTACAGCTGAGATAATTCCTCTGCTGTGAAATGGTCATTAATCAGCCCTGAAAATTAAAGTTAATAGATGAAGTCTTTGGAATTCAAATAGAATTTGTGCAGAAATAGGCAGGTCCCCCAGGCCTTGTGTATGTGCATATAAACAAATATGTATGTACTCACATATGTCTGCATTTATACACATATGCAAACACCAATGAAAAAGTATATATGCTACATTCCAGCAAGGAAAGTAAGAATCAATATAAAAAGTAGTATCTGAAAAAAATCCAGTTACCATCACAGAAGAGACCATCTCTCTAGTCCTGCCCACGAGAACTGTGTGACTCTATATAAGAATTTAAATGGTGTAAATTAGCTTTTGGTTTTCTGGGAACTTTTCTCTTCTAGAGTTTCTCAGCTTGAGAAAGGGATAGACTATACAGTGAATTCCTGTACCTTGTGCAGCCATGCAAATTACATCTAGTTTTCTCATGCCAATTTTGAAATATAGTTCCCATCCTACTTAACCATGTCCTGGTGTGAGACAATACAGTATTGAGAAACACTTGAAGCTACAATAGCAGCAATGCAGATCTTTTGTTTTATCATTAAGTGGAATGAATCCCTGAGGACTCAAGAGAACTCCACGGAAGCCTGATGTATGCAAAAAGAGGCTGGTTATGGTAAACAAGGTTAGAGGTATGTAAATAGTCCACATGCACATTCACACGAGTAGACAAACGCCCAGTATGATGGGAATTTTGGTGAGGGAGCCTTCCTTCTTGCCTGTAATAGAGACAAAGGGATAATATCCATTACCATTTATGAGATCTCATAAAGAGGAATGTAAAAATATCAATGCTCCATCCATTTGGGGCTCCACACGTACCCTGACTGAGCTACAGCAGAGACTAAAGTCTTTCACTCTTAGCATATGAGATCAACTGAAAGTCAAGTGCATTGGGCCAGGTAGATGTTTCTTGTTGCTTCCTGCCCCTGGTGCAAAGTTCCTTTGCAGAAGGAAATAAGCGTGTCTTAACAGTGAGACCTGGCTGGCATGAGAGCTAGGGACAAGCTTGGATCCAGAGCTCTGCACAGGGAAAGCAGCAAAGGGAAGTGGCATTCAACAGAGCTCTTAGAAACAGACACAGAAATCCTGGTAATAGGACCAAGCCGACCACATTCAGGCAATCAGACCAAGCACAGGAGCAAAAACAGGTCCAACCACAGCCTTTGACATGTCCTTTTTGAGGACAGTAGGCTCGAATTTTCTGTATTGACCTCTGCAATAAATATGTTTATTTCTAAATGTCTGCGGTTCAAAAACAAGACCAGTCTACGAGATGTCAGTGTTCATGTTCCGTGAGAGGTATATCAGTCAGGTTGTCAATTAAAAGCATTCATCAAAGGTGAGCTGTGGATAAATTAATCTAATGGGAAAGCTCCATAGGTCAACAGCTTCCAGTCCAGGATGAGGGGACGTCACAGCACATTGCCTGTGATTGCACATGATGGTAATACTGTCTGTAGTCACCTGGAGGCAACATCCCTGGATATGTTAATGACACCTTTGCCTGCAGCCTGCATGGTGCTGTGGTTCAGCATGTTTGAGCTGAAGATTTGTTTCTGTACTGACCACAGATCTTGTGCTGCAGAAATGCCCACATAGCATCCTGACTGGCCCTCTGTGCCACCTTGTGAAGCATGTCCTCCTCATATACCAGAAGAGCAATAGTCACACACCAAGAGGAGATGAAAATGGGTCATTTTGTAGACAGTACTATATGGAACCAAGATTACAAGCAGAGAAGGTGCAGCATAACATGGGACATCACAAAGATACAAACTGCAGGAGATCCTTACAGAGGTCAGCAGGATTTGGCAGTAGTTGGCTAAACCTCCAGGGATTAGTGGGTCCTGCATGCTCTGCAGTCTGGTCCAAAAGCACCAGCTATGGAGTGTGAGCTGCTCCAAGGACCACATAACCTGCAGAGGTGGACTCTGAGCCTTCACAGTGAAGTCCTGTCCTCTGAAGCACAGGTGGCCCAAGATGACCGAAAATCAGCTTATTGGCCAAATATCCAAATAAAAAGTTATGTAGATTTCCTGTCACCTCTGAAAAGCAGCAAAGGTGGAAAAATCTCAGGTCAGAAGCAGCAAGGTTTAGGCACACTTGCTTGCCGAGTCACGCCTGAAAGTAGAACCAATTCTTTCAGCCATAACCAAGATAAGAAGACAATCCACATCAAACACAGCTGAATTTGGGGAAATAGTCATCTTTGTCCCACTGTGTTCACATGACATAATCTGAAACGACAGGAAACACAAAAAGACACAATCACACACTTCATGTGGGAGGAGCAAATCTTCACCAAACCTACCTCAGAACTTCAGGAGAAGAGGTGAAAAAATCCAGATACTTAGAAGTACTCTGCTGGACACATCCCTCAGATGATGTTTTGTTGCTTGATATAACATTTAAAACATTCTGTTATTGGCTGAAGTTTCTCAACCAATCAGTTCACATCTGATTGGGTTTTTTTGTAAAACTGCTTCATATTTATCCTCCCAGAGACTTTTAAAGCAGTAGTAGATATTTTCAGAGATGCGAAAGGATTTCTGGATTCATTTGGTTGAGTTTGTTTGGTTTTTTTTCCCAAGATGAAGAAGAATTTGAGAGCAAAACCAATTTACATTTACTCATCAAGACCTTTCTTTTATAATACAGATACCAGACATGAATATGGAAAAATAATAATGGTTTCTCTCATGAACTGAAAGGTACCTTTTATCTATAAAATGTCTCAAAACAATTACAATCAAGTAATGAAAAAAATCCTTGAATGGGAGACAACTGGTTTGTCACAATTCAGACAAATATTTGTTATGCAAAAGCAACTCCTATTTTAAAAGGCAGTGCAGGATATTTGGGAATGTTCTCAAGAGCTCTGTTCCCATCTCTGCAGAAATATAAAATTACATTTTTTGACCATTTGCATCACAGCAATGGGTCAAGCACACCGAAGGCACCATGGCTGGGTGCAGGAGCTGCTTCTGCCAGAAATTGCAGACATTTTACGTCACACACATTCTGGTGTTTCCCGTTACAGTTTTCTTTCAGTTTAGGGATAATCCAAGATGTATGTGTCTTGCCATTTTAAACTAAGAGAAAAACCACAACAGTATTTTCCATGTAAGCCAAAATCTTTCACATGTGCCATCTGCCAAAGCAGACAAAAGAGCTTTGATCATAGTCAGACACCATAACTAGCTACTTGTTTTAATTACAGAAAGTTTCAGCTATTATTACACGACAGGCTGGCACATTCAGCACATGACATAATTTTATGAAAGCTTTTCATTTCTCTCAGCACAGCTCCAGCCCTAGGCTATTCCACTCACAGCAGAAGCATCAGTTTGAATGAAGCCAGGGAGATATCACAGACCTACAAAACCCAACCACGCACCAATCCCACTCCCAGCTGGGTTGGAAGAATATCATTCTCAGTGCTCCAGCCAGGGCAGAGCTCTCAACCGCCTACAGATTGTATTTTCTTTTGTTCTTTTAATTTTTCATGATGGAACAATTCTAAATTTCTGGGGGTTTTTGGGATATATTGCCTATTGCTTTTACTTGATGCTGTCCTTCTATTTATAGAACATTAGCTGTTTTAAGTGGCAGATGAGCTAACCCCCAAAATATTGAGCGTTTTCATACCTGAATCACTGTCAGATCACCAAAAACACCCAGACATAGCACAGGTCAACCCAAACATTTTTATAGGTATTCCTGCATTAGCACATGTGTTCATCTCTCTTAGCAATACTTGAATTTTTTGGCAAAGCTTTCTGTGAACAAACTCTCAAGAGCATTGATGAAGAGCAAATCAAAGGGGCTGTGACGGTCCTAAAAAAGGCTCTGTGATTTCTATTTGAACAAATGCTTATGAAGACTCATTTTCTCAGAGCGCTGGAGCTCTAATCCTCATCTATTCAGCCCATTGGAGAAAAATACTAAATCACATCCCCTATCACTGCATCTAATTTCAAATGAAATCAAATAAGCGTAGTAAAGAGAATAAACACAAATAATCAGTGGCAATGATAACATGGGAACTGGTTTGAAAGAATATCTTTCCTTTGGAAAACACTGGAAAGCAGTGTCAGAGTTTAATTTCAGAGATTTCTGTTTAATGTCAGAGATTAATTTAACAGCCATTAAAACATCTTATTAACTGAAGTGCTAATTGAGTGCTTGGCAGGAATAACAGAGCAGTGCCAACCACACACATAAAAATGGCTAGAATTTGAAGAAATTCTGTGGTTTAACATTTTATTGCTTTTATAACTTGCTAATATAGGTTTAGCTGGCTTAGGTGGCCTTACCTACCTCCTTTGTACCTGTTTTGAAGATGCCATGCTCTAATGGCACAGTCTTAACTGTCCTTAGGAAAAGTTAAATCCATTTGCAGTCCTTTTGGCTGAAGTCTTCCAGATTGGGCTGAAACACGTGCTTTGCAGTGATGCCAGAGTTTGCAGGCAGAAAGGTGGAAACTGCTGAGCTTTGGGAATTCTCAATGCCATGACTGCTGACATGATGGGCACTGAGAGAGGCAAGGTGAGCACTGAGGGAAGGACTGCCCCAGCTGTGCCAGTAAAGGACCCAAGACCATGCTGACCACCACCCTCCCAGGACTGGTATTTGAGTTCCAGAGTACCAGAGAATTTTTTTCTTGTACATGGATATCTGCAGTTTGTAGGGAGAAGTTAGATCAGCAATGCTCCTTCCTCTATATTTGATCCCAACAGCGAAGGTTTGTGGTTGACACATGCTACTTCCTGGGTCCTCTCATCCCTTGCACCCACAGCCTGTGAAGGCATCCCACCATGACTCTAGACTGAGAGAGGATGGCCACAGATTGCTGTATTTTGCTTTTGCAGAAGCACAGAGATCACCTCCACCCATTCCTCCACCAGCACCCACAGTACGAGGAAAAGTGTTGCGGTGCGCATTTCGGGTTTTCTGAAGTTCTGTATGTTTTGTTATATGTTTATAATGGTTCGTTCCTACACTCCCATCCCCAAACCCCACAATGGTCTTTCCCTGGTGATAGACCTTGTCAATCACCTTGTAAGATTTGGAAGATTCTGGGGAAAAAGCCCTAGGATTCGGCAAGGTACCCTGGTACCACCTTCTTTCATGGTTCTGTTAAGTTTCCCTGTTCTGGGTCACACCCTCCCTCCCCTGGGTTCTAAGTTCTCTCCTGCTCAGGGTACACCCCCTGTACTTAAGGTGGTACAGAGGGGCTGCTCCTCGCTTTTGCACGTGGGCACCCGGTTGGAATAAAGCATGGTGAAACCCAAGCAAGAGTCCATTCTTTCTTCCATGTCATCAACCACGCTCCAGCCTGAGGTTCAGACCCACCAAACCTTCCTCATATAAGTGTCAGAGAGCTAGCTAGCTGGTGAAGCAGCTCCAGGACGCAGTTATAGAAAACAACTATTTTTTCCTGTCCAAGCAAAGCCAAGGCACCTTCTAGCCTGAATCTTGCTTGAGACCTCAAGGGAAGTATATCCCACCACAGGAAGTGTTACAGGGACACTTAGCTCCAAACCTCTTCCCTCGATGACTGCAAATGGAGGTGGGTGGTAAGGAACTCACTCCTTTAGGGCAAGCCTGAACTTTAAGTCACATCATCTAAATTGAGCACAGGCAGGAAATAATTTGAGCTCAGCCCACCCTAAACACACGACAGATACTTTGAGACCAAGTGAAAGCAAACAATACAGATGAAAAGTTTAGGGTCATGAAGTCTGTCAAGTTTAAAAACACCTCAACTTGTTTTCCAGCCCTCAGCAGGGACACACCCCTAGCAATCTGTGTTTAGATAAGAGAAAGCAATGCATGAAGCCCGGATTTATGGGCAGGCCACTGGCTGACCCAAGCTCCCGACTTGTGTGTGGCTGCAGCACATGTTCCCACGTGCTGGGAGCCTGTTGTGATTGCTGTACCTGCAGCAAGCATGGCTTCCTCCAGCTCAGCAGCTGCAGCCATGGTGGTCTCACACACAGCTGCCTCCAGCCTGTAGTCAGCAGCCCCTGAAAAGTTATTTAGCTCAACTGCCCTTGATGAAGCTCCAGTGAAGCATGAGGCAAGCAAGAGTGACCAGGACAGGACCAGAAGCTGTACCTGGGACAATGTTCAGGCTGCTAGGCTTGCACAGGTACCCAGTACAGGTTAAAAAGTGCTTGGAGTTGTCTAATCCACTAGGAACCTTGTTCAGAGGAGGGAGGGAGGTTTTGCTACACATCATGTCCCCCAGCCACCTAGAAATGACCAGCCACCAAACAACCAGTGCTTATTAATAAACTTGCTTAAGGAAATTGGCTGGAGTCTTACTTTTCATTGTGCTGAATGAATGGAGCTAAATATAATCCAGAGATCATTTTGCTGGGTAACAATGCAAGAAAAACTTCCTGTTCTAGCAGAAATCCCTGAGTTTAAAAGTAGAAGCTTCTCTGGGCTGAGTGAAATTCTTCAAATCTCAAGAAACACTGAGGTCACTCTCTAAATTTCTCTGTGCTCCCAAATACAGATATTATTTTAACACTCTGTGTGAGGAGTAATGTAGTATCTCTCTTCGAGCCCAGCTGAAAGCACAAGTTGTTTTAATCAATGAGCTCTCAGATACAAAGGTACTTCTTGGCCTAAGACCCAAATTCAATAATTATTTTTTCAGCTGAACTGGAATAAAGACATTATTTAAACATGTATCTGTCATCTCACACTGCCTGTGGCTGGCTGTTGGATATCTATTTCTCAGCAGCACTGTCGCAGCTCCTTATGTAAAAGGAAAAAAACATAACCATTTCCTCACATGACTTCATTGTGGGACTATGCCTCCTTATTCCTCCTTCCCTGGAGCATCCTGTCAGGAGACAGTTTCTGGTGCTAACAGAGCCCATGGTGGCTATACAAGTGCACACTGGTCTTTGCAAACAGGCCTGTTTGTGTGGCAAGTGTGCAAAACAAAGGGCCTCAGCTTTTGATTCTTTTGCTCAGTGCAAAATGAATCACAGGCTGGTTGGGCTGCAGGAGAGAGGGGATCACTGGAGAACTGGAAGTTCAGCAGTGGCACCGCTGCCAGAGCTGTGATTCTGGAGATTGAGCCATATAAAAATAAATACTTTAATCTTGCCAGGCTCCTCTCCTTCATTTTGCCACTGGTTATGTTACAGACCCATCAACTTTCTGATGAGTTTTCCAGGATCAACTTTGATCCCACAGTGCTGCCAGTGTGAGCAGCCTCCTTGCAAAGATTTGTTCTCTAGGAGAACAAGGACCTGATCTATGAGCCATTTTTTTAGCTCTACAGGTGCAAAATCTGGTCTTTTCCCTTTGTGGCAGCACCACAAAGGACCTGAACTCAGTATTGCCAATAAATACTGACTGTTTTCCTCCTGTGTGTGTAGCTGCAAAATGGTGTTGGACTGCATTGAAGCCCTATTGAACTGTGGTGACTCCCTTAGAGGAGGAGGTCAAGGTGGTCAGTGGACCACAGTTGTTGTGGGTGGGGTACTGAACACCTAATGGGTGATAGAAGTTTTAGGAGGCTTTCAAGATTTGATGAGGCCCCTCTGGGAGCCAGCTTGGTCCATTTACTTCACACACCTGGGGTCAAGACACTTGGTCAAGGGGTACAAACAAGGAGGTGGGGTGAAAACAGAGGTGTGTGTTGGACATGGAGGGTGGGCAGGAGGCCATGATCTCAGGGTAGTAGTGAAAGGAGGTGTGAAAAAAGAGACACACTGGGTACCTGCTGCTGATGATCTCTTGGATGTCTCCTGTACAGGAAGGTTCCTGGGAGGCTCCTGGGAGGCCATGGGCTTGCTGTGCTCCTGTGCCATATCTGCAGGGTTTGCATAGACAGGTAGTTAGGTCTGCAAGATTTAAGTATGACTACAACCACCTATTTGCTAATCCTCTGCTTCTGAAGGGCTGCAGGTGTGCACAGATAACAAACAGATCACCTTACCCTGCACCAGCAAGATCTGGGGCATTGCTGGTCTTTTCAAGGCTGGGTGACAGCCACACTGCTGTCAGAGCACAGAGCACATCACATAGGGGAGAGAACACCTTGATAAGCCTACAGCCCAAGGCAGCAGTACCCAGGTGCAAACTACTGCCTTGAGCATAATTCCACCTGAGCTGAACCTGTAAGAGAAAGTCAGCACTGTCAGTTTCAGTTGCTCCTGCAACTCTGGTGAGTTTGAAAGTTAGGAGAAGCCTTCAAAATCTGTATGTGTGCTCTCTGTACCACCTGTCCACCAAGTGGCCTTTCAGCCTGGAGCAGCACCATGCAGCACTTTCCCTCACTGTCCCATGACTCTCGTTCTCCACAGGGGACTTTCCCCATGGTGAGGCTACCTCTACCTGCTGCATGATGAACACAATCTGGAGCTTGGGCTGTCCCCCTGGACAGAGCCTGAGATGCTCTGGCACAGCCACAGTCCCTCAGTGTGGGGACAGCTTGAGATAGACAGGGCACACTGATGTCCACGAGTAACTGAGATGGCTTTTGTACCTCAGTCAGACCCTGCAGAATCCCCCGAGCTGTGGGGAGTGGCTGGAGGATACAGGAGCAGATTCTGTGCTCTCATCCTGTGCTTTGATGCTCGTGTCTAATGAGTTAATCAGCTGGTTGTTGTCGCGCCTGAAATATAAATAACAAACAAGCTGAGGATGAACTGGTAAAATAACAACATGAGGATGAACTGAAAAGAGCAAAACATTTTCTGGCATGTGCTCCTTTGACTGCAACATCAAAGATCATATAAAGATTTTTGTAGAAGGTTATTTCTCTGGGTTTCTTAGCTCCAAAATTATCAGGAGTGTCAAAATCCATTTGCAGGAAGACCTTCTGGGGAGGAGGACGCTGCTGAAAGGGCAGAGATGTTTAATATTTCACGAAGGGCATGCACAGACTAACACACAGTTCTCAAAACATCCTCATTAAAATGCTTTAATTAACATTGGTTCAAACACTAGCAGACTTGGAGATTCACATGTCTCAGATACATTGGGGGTGCTGTGCACTGCTCAGGTCCCAGTGGGAGCATCCTTTCCCTCTGCCAGGAGAAGGGATGCATCTTGACCCCCCTCACAATCTCCTACTATCACCATGTTGAGTTCCCTCATCTCAAAGGGCCAATAAATATTTTTTATCTGACCACATGCCAGCCAAGTAACCATTCATGCAAGAGCAAACTAAGTCAACAGTGTAAAGGGAGCAGCAGAGATGATCCTTTCCTTTTCAAAGGCTGTAGTTTCAGTTCCTCAATGTCATTAATCTCATTCACTAACTACCTGGCATCTGGACTAGTCACCCCCTCCTCCCACACAGGTACAGGGACTGCCTTCCAGCCCTTGGCCACCTTGTCTGCATTTTGGAGAAAGGACAAGGAGAGGGCTTCAGACCAAGCCAGACAACAGAAAAACAGGGGCACAACCCCATTTATATAAGGGCTTTTTTCAAATGGAAAAAAGATGCTTCTTTTCTCATCCAGAAGAGACAGAGTGCCTTACACTTTCTGAAAAACTGAGTTAATTCACAGAAAAAGAGATGTAGGGGAAAGGTGAGTGAAAAAATATCCCCAGTGCTTTTTGTTCCTTGGGCCAGGAAAGGTTTTGGGGCTCTTCAGGGCAGTGCCCTGCTTCGGGGGTGTGTGGTTGTGCAAGAGCTGAACTCCACAGTGACTTGGTGCTGCCCACCCCATCCAGGAACTCCAGCCTGCCCTGACATCTGCAGCTGCACAGACCACAGGGAAAGGTCAGGGACTAAAAGGGCGAGCAAGACCAACCAAATTTCCTGACGGCAGCAGCCCATGAGGAAGTGCCCTTTGCCATCAGCCACTTTAACAGTGCAGAGATGAGAGGAAGGGGCTGCTCTCTGGGCAGACTGCTACCCTTCCCACACACTGCTGCCACCCCAGAGCAAAGCCTTTGAGGAGCTGGGTGGCAGCTCATTCTGCACTGCCTTTTACAGTGATTATTAACAGGCTTAACAGGCTGGAGTCACATTCCCAGCAACTTCCTTTGGTCAGCATTGACATGGCAGCAAGCCATGGTGAGTCAGGTCTGCTGAATGAGTGCCTGAAGGACTCCGTCCTTGCCCATGGATTGGCTGGAAGATGCCATCCCTGCACATGGGTCTGCTGGAGGATGCCATCCCAGCATGGAGAGCAGCTTGCACTTCAACGTACAATAGATATGAATTTCCACTCCAGAGAAAATACATTTTAATTATGCAAACTGTATGCGCATTTTTAAAACATAGGGGAAGAAAAAACAGGACCCTGTTCTTATCTTTTTTGTGAAATCATTATTCATTTGAAATACATGGATAATTAACCACATTATCATGCAAATTTAAGTGAATTGAGCTGGCTGAATTAAAGAGACTTCACCTACCTAACCATAAAAATTGCAACATGGAGCTGTCGCAACGAAGCTCAGAGCACTATTTTTAGTGCAGCACTGTAAGGGAGGGCCTGTGGGAGGGCATCTTCCAAAGGAATGCAGACAGTTTCTTTTAGGAGGAATTAATCCTTAGAAAACCACTACTAGCTCTCACGAATGGCAGAGAGATATTTTTCTGGCTGGGCTGGAGTCTATACACAGAGAGCCACATGCACTAAAAAAAAAATCATGACTCATTGAATTTAAGGAAAAATTTACTGAAGCCAATGGTCACTTGGCTTGCTGTCCTTGAAGCACACCAGACCTCTACCCATGAAAAAACTTAAGTTAAAAATTCTTATTTACTGCTTCTGAATGAAAGCTGTTCATCTTTTTCAGAATTACAATTCTACAAAGTGCTCACACCATACTTTTATTCACCTGAAAAATACCCAGCTACTGAGATCAGCTTCTTTCCATTTCCTGTGGTTTTACAGAATTGCATCTTTGACTGTCGGGTCTCAGGCACCAGTGCTTGAAGAGGACATGCACAAACACTTCCCCTCATCAAAAAGGGACAATGAAAATCCAAAGCAGACCCTAAATGGTGATTTTTCCAAAGATATTTTTGTTCTTGTTTGGGTTTTTNTTTTTTTTGTTGTTGTTTTGTTTTGTTTTGTTTTTTGTTTTGCCTGTCCACACATTAACTTTGATATCCATGAGAGAGTACAGCTCATGGTTAGGAAGTACTTTGGTTCTTGTTCAGTTGTAGCCATGTGTGGGGTACCCCTTCCTGGTCATCCTTCCAGGACACTGACAGGTATTTCTGGCACACTGACATTGCAGAATCACAGGGACACAACAAGGTGGAATATTGCAGATGGTGTGTTAATGAGCATTGTCCTTAGACATTCACAAACAGCTAAACCTGGTTATCTTTCCCCCAAATACCTTTAAAGAGATAAACTGAGAACAGGCCTGTCCAGGCTGAAATGTTAACACATCTGAAGCATCAAAATCATTCATTGAGTCCCATAAGCTCACATTTTACTGGTAAAAAGTACTTAGCAGCATCATCTCTGAAAAAAGTCATAAATGCCATATAAATGGACATTTTGAGATGAAGTTTTGTGGGTGTGTTTATATGCATCACCCTCACTCTCTTCCTCCCTTGCATATCTTACCTCAAAAACATTTGACCCCAGACACACAGCACTCAGGTATCTTTAGATGAAGGGGAATCCAGGAGTTCCCTTTTCCCTGAAAGTCACTAGGA
Organism: Cyanoderma ruficeps; assembly: GCA_008694505.1. Taxonomy (NCBI): domain Eukaryota; kingdom Metazoa; phylum Chordata; class Aves; order Passeriformes; family Timaliidae; genus Cyanoderma; species Cyanoderma ruficeps. The sequence goes on along the minus strand of VZDJ01007747.1, from coordinate 38,836,794 downwards.
CTTTGGTTGCCTAAGTGACTTCAGCAAACAGAACTTCAAAGCCTTTCAAAATAATACAGCTGAAAAAAAGAAATAAAAGTTGTAACTAGCCTAGGATTTTCAAATACTTAACTACTTTTTTTATGGAAATGTTTGCACTTATCAACCTTATCCAACACTTCAAAGGGCAAGCAGTGGTGGTCGGCTTGCCTGCCCATCCCTAACACCATCCTTTCCTTCTAATTTTGCCTCCTGCTTGTTGAAGCTTGTTTTTGATTGCACATCCATGAGGGAAAGATTTTCATTTTCTTACATGTCTGCAAAATGCCTGCCACAATGTCTGAGCCCTCTAGAAGCAATAATAATAATAATAATAATAATAATAATAATAATAATAATAATAATAATAATAGTAATAGTAATGAGCACGATTCCCAGTGCGCACGGTGTGCAGCGAGGCAGCTGAGAGCCCGACCACCAGCAGCTTTGTAGTCTGACATCTAATTAGCAGCAAAGGAGAGGGTGGAGGAAGGCCAGCTATAGCAGAGGAAGAGGGAAAAGCTCCTGGGAGAAAACCAGAGTGCTTTACAAGGTGGAGTTGCTCTGCTCACCTGTGCTTAATGAAGATGCTGTGACTAAACACTTTTAAGGTATCACTCCAGAGAAATCTCTTTGTTTCTATTGGGAAAGTTTGTCTGGGTGGATTTGAGGTCCTTTTCTGCTGCTTAGGGAATTCCACAGGCTGGCACAGACCACAAAACACACCTAAACATTAGCAGAAATCAAGAAGCAGCAAATGGACAGGGATTGCCATGCCATCAGGGAATGTCAGGAGGTGGATATGGGCTGCACCAAGAGCAAGCACAGGAAATCTGCCAAGTCCCAAACCCCTCTGATTTATTGCCCCGGTGCAAACCATCTGCCCAGCACATGGTCAGCCAACCTGATGCCTCTAAGAAATCCCACCTGGAAACCCAGCAGGCTGAGACGTAGGGCAAAAGGGACCACATGGGTCATAAATACAGCTCTGTGTTTCTGCAGGGAACTGAGCTGCATATTTCACTCAGAATGAGTGAGTGGATGAGCTGCTGAGGGATATGGGTGGGGTTTTTTTTTAATGGGGAAAAAAATACACAATTTTGGAATTTGTTTTCTACTTTGAAGCAGGTAATAAATTTGTCATGGATCCCAATTCCAAAATTGTTTCACATGAGGTAGATCAAAGTGTTTGGCATCTATGAAACCTGATGTAGGCCTTTAAAAATCATAAATTATCTTTTTCTATAAAACTGAAAGACATTGAACCAAAACATTCCAAAATACAGAAAAATCTGGAGCAATTTGAGTTTATTTAAATTTTGTTCAATTCAAAGCATTTCTTCTAGAGAATTCTTTTCCCAACACATCAGCATTTCCAAGCAGAAAAAAATACTGATCCCAATGTTTCCCATCCCCAGTGTTGTTCTTGCACCTCTGTTCAAAAACGCCTAAAACTTTTGAAGCTGGACAAGGTGGCTCGTGCTGGCAGCAGCTTTGGGGAATGGTCCCCCATGTGCTGATGGGAGCCCTGTTAGGACACGCTGGGATTGCCTGGGATACCCAAAGCAGACACCCAAGCATTCCCCCAGAGCCTTGTCAGCCAGGCACACGTGGCCGGCTGGTTTCTGTCACCACAGGCAGAGCTGGAGGGCACAGCACACGCGGCTGCCTCTGCACAAAACAGCACCCTGCCAGGCATTTTCTTGTCTCAACAAATTACCCTGAAGTGCCCTAAAATATTCAGTTCGCTGGAAGGCATTGGAGAAACGTGAAGACATAGGATGCATTTTGCTGAGCTGACCAGAAAACTCTTCCTGCAAACAGTCAGGGCATGATGTAGCACAGCAGCAGAAGGTGAGAAAGAGATGAAGGCACAACAAAGCAAATGTTTTGCAGTGACATTTGTCCTGGAGTGTAAATTAGGAGCTGGAAGGGCTCGGTGACAGTCCAGCACACACCAACAGTAGGTTCTGCGTGTGCATCAGGAGCCAGAGGCAACAGCCCAGCCTGCAGGACCAGCTGCCGAGGCGATGCTAAAGGTAGTCTAAAAATAAAACACTTATCAGGGTGAGAAGGGCTGAGTATTTCATCACTCTGCCTCAACTGATGACAGCAAAGCATGAGCAAGGAGGATTTCTGTTTTGTTAGGAGCTGTTTTCTGATTCACAGATTGATGGGCTTGGACAAATACCTTCCATTGACTTAAGCCTTCCATTGACTTAAGCCAAGAGAACGTTGTGTGAGCACTGGGCTGCACCATCCCCCACTCACCGACATCTCTGCTCCTTTTGGTGCGGGACAGCAAAACACAGCATTTTTACAGACAAAAACCCACATAAAACACTGGCTGGCCCAACACCTGTAAGAAGCAACAGGTTTGGTGCTCAGCTCCTGTTCAGCCCATCTGCTCCGCATGGATAGGCAAACAAACCTTTCCCCTGCCGTAGGAAAAGCTTTACCCCATCAGAGTGACTTGACAAACTCTGTCCTAGGAGATTTGTTATTTAAGGGACATTTCACTGAGCACACGGGTAGGCTTGATTCTTAGGGCCTTGCATCCACGGCAGACAGGCGCGGAAAGGGCAGGGAGAGGAGCCCGGCAGGGGCAGAGCATTGGCAGGGCAGTGCTGGTGGCACTGCTGGACCCACGGCGCTGGGCCCCTCTCCGCAGGCTGTAGGCAAGCTCTGGGCTGCACGGGGCAGCTTCACGCCCTCGTCCACACGCTGGGACAACCTATATACACCTGTGGCATCCAGCATCAGCCGCTCCCGCAGCACGGATCCTCAGGCTGCTTTCCCGCAACTGAGCCAAGGAAAGCTCTGCACGCAGGGACGCCGAGGGATGGCACAGACACGGTGACAAGCTCAGCGCTGCCATGTGAGCCACGCTGCGGCCGCACCGGGAGCCCTCGCCGTGGGAAAGCCTTTGATCTAACCACATCTCCCAGGGCCGCCTGCCGGACTCCGCTTCCACTTGGGTACCTGCTCTTGTAAACATCGGCGGCGGCGCACGCAGAAGCCACATCCTGTCATCCCTTGTGCAATCTGCAGGGCCATCTCCTCCTTGGCCACAGCGCAGAGGGGTTGCGACACTCAGGGAGTGACACGTCCGTGTGGGGAAATGCGGGGCTGGTTCCCGTCGGGGCGCGGCCCCGGCTCCATCCACCAGCACGCACCCGAGGTTTTGTTTTTTAAGTGACCAATGCAGACTTGGTGCATCGGGAGATGGTTTCTGCAAGTAATTCTTCTCTCCACAGGAACATATATCTGACTTTATAATTCATGCATACCGGGGAAGTTCAATCCAGTCCCACTGGAGTAGCAAGCTTGATGGGAGTTTATTTATTTAAAAGAGTGCATGCAGTAGCATGGAAAAAAACCCCAAATCTATCAGTAACCATAAGTCTTAATCCTAAACCAGCTTTGCTTTTCATAAAATATGGGCTAGGGAAACTGCTTTTAAAATGTGGCTTCCACATAGCTTTAGCTTTAGTATTGCAATCCCCACAGAACAGTGTTATAGTATAATAATTAAAACACTTACAAAATAAAGATAATCTATGGCTGATCCAAGTTTCTATGGAAATTTGGAGGCTATGCTGTGTGCAGCTGTTCCCAACTAATGCAAAGATTGGCTGTAACTTTACTTCTGAGCCTGTTTGTAACTTGGGGAATAATTTATCTGTTCTGTTTACACAGTTCTCAGCTTGCACAGCCCTAGAGTGCAACATTTCTATGATTCCTAAGCAAAAGGGTGCTTTATCCTCTCTGTTGTTGCCTGAGTAATTAGTGTTCTTAGGCTTAATGAGGCTGAAAGGTGTGGGTGCTTGCTCTGGTGTTGCAGACATTGCACTGAATGGGATCTACCAGAACTGCAGGCACATGAGGGAGGACTGCAAACCCTTGCTCACACTGGCTTGTTTTATCCCCAGGTCTGGCAGAGGCTCTGCCAGATGATGGGCTGTGGGTATGGGCCCATCCCTGTTGGTTCCTGCTAACAGGTTTTGTTGAGCCCATGAAAGGGAAATGCAGACCAGAGGAAGCTGAAAAAAAAGGCAGTTTTCCCCCAGGATGAGGCTGGCATCTTAAGGGTAGGAAAACAGTTCTCCCTAAAGTCATAAGCACCTTTATACCTGTCACCTTATTCACATTTTCACAGTCTCACACAGATCAGGGGAAGCTGTTGGATGACAAAGAAAAAGGGAAGAAACACCTGAAAAAGGATTTTAAGTGCAATGATGAAGGGCTTTTGGAGCTTATACTTTAAAAATCAGGCTGATAAAAATCTAGACAACCTGCAACTTCTTGTGAGAGAGCAGAGAGCAGGCACTTGCTACCTGCTCATCATCATGACATGATTATGTTTTACATTCACTAACTTATCTCCAGTTAGTCTGTGGCTGATATAAGCAGTTTTCACTTTGCAATGTTAAATTACTAATGAAGAAAGTATTAATAACCTCTAAGCAAAGAAAGTTGGCCAGAGGAGCAAAGCTCCAGCAGCTACACAATGGCCCCAGGGGTGTAAAATCTTCAAGCCTCATTGAAACAACAGCAGGAAAATCTGCTTTTTATAAAGGGAGAGAAAAACTCTGCCAGTCAGGAGAAGAAGAAGAAAATCTTTCAGCTGAAGTAAGGCCGGAGGTTCCCATCCTGAACAAATATTTAGCACCATTCACCAAATGAATCGCTTAGCATTAGTTTAAATTCAAAGACAGAAAGTAATAAAGCTTCACAGTGGGAATTTAAAAAAAAAATCCCAAACAACTAAAAATGAGCCAAAACACATAAAAAAACTCCCAATCCCAGTATTTTAATTCCTGTTTGTATTTAGGCACTCAGGACAGCTGAGTTACAGTTGGGATGAAGGTGGTGATGGCTCAAAAGTGCAATTGATTTTAGGGAGTAACTGTATCCAGAGGACCTCAGTCATTTCTCAGGGAAAATAATTTGCAAATAAAGATACATATCCCAAGACATAAAAAAGTCTGTCAAAGGGGGCCCACACGAATGCTAGAAAGGGATTTTTGACTGGAGCATGTAGTGACAGGACAAGAGGTACAGCTTCAGACTGACAAGAGGGCAGGTTTAGATTAGATATAGAGAAGAAATTTTTCACTGTGAGGGTGAAGACAAGAGATTTGACTACATATATTTTGTATTGCATAAGCATGTAAGCCAAGTTGAGATCAACCTGAATTCCTCTGCTTTCCCAAAGGGCAGGATCAGCTCAGCCCCAGCAGGCACAGACTCTGCTCTGATAGAGAGCAATGCCCTGTTTACCCTCTGGTCTCCCTCACTTGTACGTGGGGAATTACAGAAGGAGTTTTGATGTAACACGAGTGATTTCCTAGAAGACAACAAGATTTGCTGAGCTGCCTGTGCTAAAGGGTTGTTTGCAGAAGCACAGGTTTCTCTGTGTCCATGCCAGGGTTTGCAGCAATAAATCACGGGTTCACTTGGACGCATTCCTTATTGCCTGTGGGAGCCCTGTTGCTAAGTCACACAATTATGTCATCGTGGAGCATCTATAATTTTTTTTGTAGTTGGGTTTCTTCTGTTCCCCAGAAAATTTTCTAGGTATACAGGTTTCCTTAAGGCAAAATCGTAAATTTCCAGTTACATATTACCTAGATTTTGGTCATCATCTTACCTGCAACTTGGACAGGCCATGAAAACATGTCTTCATATGGTTCTCTGCTGGGTTATAATAGCAGCCACCTCATCAGAGCTGCTCACTTCCCTTTTCTGGTACAAAACAGATAAAATATTATAAGGTTTAGTAGTATCTGTTTCCTACATCAGTTCTATATCATCATCATAATAAACCAAACAATACAAAAAATTAACTAAGATTTATCTGAGATTAACAAACGGATCTCCTTCAATACTTCAAGGTGTCCATTAGAAAGTAATTTGCAGTCAGCTTTCTTTCTGGCCTAGAGAAGCTCTGGATGCCCCATCCCTGGAAGTATTCAAGGCCAGGTTGGATTGGGCTTTGATCAACCCAGGCTAGCAGATGGTGTCCCTGCCCATGGCAGATGATCTTTAAGGTCCCTTCCAATCCAAACCACTCTGTGGTTCTGGTTTGCAGGACACCACTTCTCTTACTCTGATGGCCAGTTTTGTTGTTTCTATAATTACACTGTTTTAAAGCCAGAGGCTAAAAATCTCTGCATGTATTGAAATCTCTCCTTCTACACATAAAGGCTTTGGATTTTTTTTTTTAATTATTTAGATTCTGTTATTTTCTTTGTGACTAGTACTGCTGTACACATTAAACCAGTTCTGAAGTTAGACAGCAATTAGAGCAAATGTTAAGATCATCAGCCACTCAGGTCTATTAAAGCAGAAAACTATTTTTGAGGCAATCCAAGAAACACAGCCCAGCTGGCCAACAACAACACACCTTCCTCGTAAAGACGCAGGTTTTTGTGCAGCCAACGAGCAGCTGCATCTGACCCGAGTTCAGAGGAGCCTCAGTGCCAACTAATAATGCAGCTGCAATGTAGATACATCCTGGGAGCACACTGCCCTTCAGTTTGATTTCCCAAAAAAAGGGGAGGTGTGTGGTGTCCAAGTGTGCTGTGAGCATGGTACAGAGAAATACAAGAGGAACCGGTTACAAAGAGCAAACTGGAACCAGACCTGAAACTGTGACAAGATGGTGGAAGCTGGGATCCAGGAGCTCATGAGTTGCTCTTGCAGAGCCAGTTGTCCTCATCCCATGCAACTTTGGTTTCCACTGACAGGGAAGATCCTTTTTCCTGTCAGAAGACAGAGCATGTCCTTCATCAGGCTGCAGCATTTGCACGGCAGAATGCATTCCTGATTAGAAATAGACACAAGCTTCCAGCCTTGTGCTCCCGAGCAGCGTGGCCATGGTGTTCCTGGGATCCAAAGCAGAGGGTTGGGAGGGCAGGAGCTACCTGGTGGGAGCTTCACAGGGTCTCCATCAGCATGGGGGGAGCCTGCAACCACAGTGAAACAAGGATGGGTTTTGGTAACAAAACTGACCTCTATGAATTCTGCTGGTATCATAAGTATGCCTGCAGACCCTCACAAGATGCCTGGTGGCCAGAAGCAAGAAACAAGGACTTGCCCTGCACACATGCAGGGCACACCAGGAGGCATGGGGACCTTTCAGCACCTGCTTTTAAATAATTCAAACCATGTTCTTTTCAATCCTACCTCAGGCAGGCCTCCAACGTGTTCCTGGCACCCGCACACTGGCTTCTCAGGGTTTAGTCCTGCAGTCTGCATCCATCCTTCCCTCTCCTATTTGATCAACAAGTTTGTAAAATGCTGACTCTGCAGGGATTTTTTCATTTTTCTCTGAAATGAAACTGTCACATGGAAAGGAGAACTCATCTGTTGTACCTATGTGTGAGATAAAAAGGATGCAGATTGCAGAATGGGAAAAGAATAATAAAAACAAAAAAGACACCAAGGCCATTGTTAAAACAGAAGCAAGAGGTATTGAGTAGGGAAGAGCTAAGTACCTTGTTTATATACCTCTCAAGTGCTTTTTGTTTGTGGAATAAAAAAGAAAAAAGATATCTGGATGTTCATACTCACATGGGGACATTACAGGATCATTACACTTGTAGACTTTCTGTCTTCCCCAGTCCATTAACATCCTATCCCCACACCTCAAGCAAGATTTCCCTGGAGATGTCACCTGCTTTCATCACATCTAATATCTAATAAAGACATAAGAGAATTTAATAACAGACTGCACAGGGGAGACTTCTGTTCAAACAGCCAAGGTTGCAGCCGATGAGTTTCTGCTACAGATGCTGAAAAAGTATGAGTGACCAGGAAACCACAGGGTGTTTAGTTTTGGAGCTCATGCCAGCGAAGCCACTGGTATCACCCCAGCAAATCCAAAATTTGTATGAAACAAGACATAAAAAGTTTGTCCAGTCTTTCCAGCTTCACTTGATCAAGTCCAGCTCCCTGTCACTTGGCTCTATAAATTTACAAAATTCTTTGGAGAGGGCCTGCCTTCTCCAAAGGATCCTGAGACAACACAGCAAGTGAAAGAGACCAAACTGGTCAAAGTGAACTTGCACCCATTTTAATCACACTTGCTGAATTTAACAAGGTATTTCTGGATTGCTTAAAAAATCTGCTGCCCTACTTGAGAAACCAGTCCCTTATTGTTCTTCTGCTGAAATAAGTACTTGCATGAAGAGCACAGTGTTTTATGGCCCCTCTCTCCCAGCCCTGATATAGTTTCCACAGCCAAAATTTTCAGGAAGGACCACTGGGTTTGGGTACTCAATTTGAAAAACCTTAAGAAGCTAATGTTTTGGGGTTTTTTATCTGGAGGTGAGCAAGCATTGTCACAGCAGTGGTCATGTATAAGACAATCTCAAAAATTCCAGAAAAACTGGGAAATGAAGGTTGCAAAAATAATACATCGTTTCTAAAAATTGTGGCAAGCTAAAATAAAGCACACTGACCTGACAGCTGGGTCTTGAAGTTGTCTATGGCTTATTCATGTAGTGCCTGCCAGGTCCTTTGTCATTCATCTTTTACAAATATATGTTCATGTATTCATTCTGCAGAGGTGTACTGGAATGGTTGGTATAAATGCTTTTGCTGCTGGAGATGGGCAATTGGCTTCATGATCCTTCTCAGGTGTGTGTTTAAATGGAGAAGGAAACAAGCCAAGTATAGACAGATGTCTGGTTACAAACATATATGTACTATGAGGTAAATATACATGAGAAATGGAAAATGTTTATTTGCTGGGAGATGAGCCAGATAACCAGGGGCAATGCCCTTAAGAGTTAAGCTTCCAGTTTTGCCACTGGTTTGCTGAGGAGGACAGATATGCAAGTTGTTGGTGGTAGCTGCACCAAGGTTATTATTGAGTAAAGAACTAAGGACCCTTTCTGTGAATTCAGTTTTTACTACACTAAAAAATCTCAACTTTTTCTTTTCAACTATTTAATGTAAATTGCCAGATTTCTTGCATGCTTCAGGAGATTCCTTCCAAAATGGAGTAGGGTTGGTAATAATTTCTGGGCTTTCTCTCAGAAATATCTCTATTTTTCTTGTTCCTTCACAGGCTCAGTGATTCCCTCATGCGGGGCTCCCCACGCTTGGTGTCCTCATCCTGCTTCTGGAGATCTCACAGACCCGGTGCACCACACACTTGTGTGTCATCCACTTCTGCCACCCCAGGGTGTCCTCACTTCTTTGCTGCCAGAGCATTGAGCCACAGGGAAGAAGAGGTTTGTAAGGTCCAGAAACAGTCTTATGGAGAAGAAAGGAAATGCTGAGTGTTGGCTACTTGGCAAAGGCTGCGCGTCTGCTGCTGTTGTGGAAAATGCCTGGGAGGCACCATTAACCATTGCTCTTTGCTACGGGCTGGCTTGTGTCCACACCACTAAGGACCAGTGCTCTCTGAAGGGCAGTGGTTACCTTCATGCTGTGCAGCACTTGGCCTGGGTCTCCTCTGGGCTGCGTGCAGAGCCCCACAGACCCCAAAGTCAATAATTATTGCACTGGGTACTTTTTTTAAGTTTGAAATTCTCTAAGTGGTGAAAGGACTGGGTGGCAGCCTGCCAGCATGATGTTTTTCAGCAGGATCTGAAGTCATTTTGGGTTCTACAGCACAGCATGGAGGACAGTGGGCATGAGGTCTCCTGGGATGGCTGGAGGACCATACAGGGTATGGTAGTCCAGCTCATGCCACACTCTTCTGTGCAGCCCTGAAAAAAAACCCTGTCAGTTGTGTCGAGGTTTCTCCTTGGGAGAAACCAGTTGGTTTGCCCCGAGCAGAGACAGGAGGGAGCTCATATGCATGCCACGGAGACAGCCGGTGAGCAGAGCCTGGGAGGAACAGAGGCAGCCAAATTGGCTGTGCAGACAAAAGGTGCCCTCATACCCCCACCGTGGTCTCACCCAGTGAGACATTAAACACAGAACAAGCCATGCAATTTTTCCTGACCATCACCTGCAGGATTGGCAGCAGGTCCCTCACTGGTCACTGTCACAGCCATCAGTCTGGAGATGACTCTGGCATGTGCTTCTTCAGCCACCATGAACTCCTCGAGCTTTGTCAGATGAGGACAACCTTCGTGCCTTGGCTCTGCAATTTTTAAAGGTCAGTGTGACTAAACAGCAATTCTTCTGTATCTTTTTTAATTAGCCTTTGGTTTTGGGCCTGTCTAGGGGTTTAAGTTCAGTCTTAACCTTAAGATGTTAATATACATGAAACACCTAAACCAAATTAAATGGCACACAACTGGCAGACTTCAATACACCCCCCAATCCCATTTACAGTCCACGTTTGCTGTCATTATTCTCTATCATACACAGTCTATTTACAGCAATACATGAAAATGTTTACCTTAAAATATAAATGTAATTATAAAGGTATAATTACAGATATGCCTGCGCCTCTTTGAGCCACCTCAAATTACAGTTTCAAATTATAACAATAAAAAAGGATCAAATTAATGACCTTGATTAATTTCATTACAGAGTGGAGCGAGCACCACTCAGCACAAGGTAAGCTTACACTGCATGACCTCATTTCATCTGGCCCCTTCCCTGCAACACAAGAGCTCCCGATGGCACATCAGGTGAGTTGTTCCTCCCAAAGACAGTTGCTAAGCAATCAGCTGCAGGGTTATAAATGTTGAGTGCTTGATATACAGCACATGGGGGTAGAGATTAATTCTTCTTTTTTTTTTTTTTCCTTTCCAGGTATTAAGGGAACCAGGGTGGTTCACCTGAACTGCACTGAAGGAGTTTGGAATAAGAAATCAACCCAGATTTAAGGCAGCCTTCAGTGTTTGTGTACAGATTGAACTGATTCATCTTGTGTGCTATGTACTGAGTTGCAAAACCTTGCTATATTAGTGATTTAAAAGGAGGAACAATTTGATTTGTCATTACTAATAGGGATGTAAGTAAATTAGTCTCCCACATACTTTATGCTGATGAGGTCTTGCTTAGATTTCCCTTTGTAGATTTACATCCTCATTAGTTTTAATCACAGCTAAGAAACATATCGTATGATTAACACTATCATGAAAAACTGAAGTATTTTCAGAGGGGTTTAGAAACCCAAGAAAATCATAGAAGTCAAAATCAAAGGTAAGCTAACATTCAGCCCTATGTTGTACATTTGATTAAATATTAATTCACAGCAATGCGTTGGGTACTTACAACCAAGCTCTCTTGACCCATTTGAAATGCACAGTCACGTATATAAACTTGGCATTTGAAAAAGGACAGGTCAATGCTGTAGATCCCACTTAAACCTTTTCTACAGTTCTTGCTTAATTAGCGATCTAACCCCACTCCTATAAGTTGTTGACTTGCTTGCAGTTGTGGAATTAGGAAAATATCGCTGTAAGATAGATATGCAGACTATGAAAAATTATAGTCTCTCCCTTCAATACGTTTTTTTTAGTTTTTTTGGTTTGGTTTGGTTTTTTTGGATTTTTAAAGTTTTTTTGATTGGTGTGGGGTTTTTTTGGGGAGAGTGTGTTTCATTTTTTTATCGAAACAAGAGATGAAAGCAAGACAACCAAATCCTGGTTTAGTCAAAGAATTTTACGTCTCCTACCAAAAACAGAAATCATGATTGGGTTGGTTTCTGGTTAAATAGAGGGGAAAAAAGCCACTGGGTAACTTCCTGAACTACTTAGAGGGATACATGTGAAAAAAGAATCAAGAGCCTCATTGTGCAAGCTGGGAAGCTAAAACATCAGACTACAGCACGACACCTCAGCATTTGTCTTCATCAGTGAAGCTGGGAGTAGATGGTGCTGGTTAGCAAAGCGCTGCCTCAGCCTCTGCCCTGCAGCTTCTCAGAGTGGTCATTACAGTCTTGACCATGGCCAAAACATCCACAACTATCAGTGAGAAACTTGCTACTGTCAGCCCTTGCTTTGACCACCAAATAAATTCAGCACTGGGATACAGCCACTTTTTTTTCCCATCCACAGTCACTCCTCAGTGCCAACATCTTGCACTGAAATTTCTTGAAGGTTTTTGCTTGTGCAAAACTGTTAATAGCATTTCATTTGGTATCAAAGCTTTGATCTCCCCACTTAAATACCACATTAATGCAGAGCTCCCCTGGGTGGATGAGTTCACAGTATTAGTTAACCTCTTCTGCTGAAGTCTCAAATATGATTTAGAAATAATTCTGTGCATTGTGAAAGAAACAAAAACTCATCCTTAATTGAAAGTATAAATCAAAGGAATTTCTATCCTTGGACTAACTCAAATTCAGATAGCAGCTTTGTGCTGCTTTTTCACTGCATTAAAGGAAAATTCAAATTCTGCATGCTCAGCCTACCAGTCTAACTTCTGGTCAGAAAGCAGGGCATTTTCCTGAATACTGTAAAGCACCTGTGAGCAATAAGGTAGCTAAATCCTCACAACATTTAGATTTTGATCCTTCTTTTGGGAATAGAAACTGAACTGCAGATTTTGGGAACACCCAAGTTTCATTACTGATGTCACCTTGTAATGTTTTATTACTATTTAAAACCCCTTTAAGAAGCCCTTCAAGGTGTTGTTGATTTGATCCACAAAGGGATCAAGCCCAAATTTTGCAAGGAGCCTCTCAGTCACTACCCACAGATTTCTGACTTCTTACTGAAAAGGTGCTTGTGGGTGCCTGACCACTTAAATGCTGATGGAGCAGAGCTGTCTGCAGTCTGAGCTTTCCACCTCTCTTCCCAGTAGCTGTTGGGTGTTCTTAAGCACAAAAACAGATTTATGGGGACTTTACCACACAGTGCCAGAAGGCTGCTTTTTGTTGCTAGTAGCAGTCACTTCATTGCAGGATCAAGCCTACACTTCTTGATGGGAGGGGTCGTTTATCTAATTACATTTCTATGTTATAGTTCTAGGCTCTGACGTGTAACCAGTCAGTTGAATGCTGCAATCACTAAGACCTATGCTCATCCTTCTGCCCCTGTGATTCTTGCCAGCCTGGTCCTGGGCAAGACCAAGGCTGCTGTGGAGGCTGCAGCACCAATCCTGCCATCCTTCACTCTGTCTATAGGCTGGCAGAGCCCGGAGCCCACATCTTCTTGTTTGGGATGACTTCTGCAGGTGCTGGATCATTGTATGAAAGCAAGAGCATCACCACTAGCACATGCAGCATTGTCCTACCGCCGTGCTACTAAGATAGACTGAATCCCATGTTAATTCCACTACCGATGTTCCCTTATAATCTCAAGGGAAAAACAAACCCCTGTTTAGAGTGGACAGGGCTGCCACCTGGAGGCACCCCAGTTTTCCTACATAGTCGGTGGAGAGGCAAGCGTCTGTGTGAGGTGACTGCAGCTCCGGAGATGTCTGACCGCTCCCTTAGGACATTTATGCAGCCACCAGCCACGTTTTGCAGCTGGGAGACGTCAATTTTGGCACCACGGTTAAGCAGAGGCTCTATGCTAGAGGCCTCTCTGGGGTTAAGGATTTAATCAGGGAGCACAGCGGTTATTTGCTCCTAAACTCAGCCAGAGCACTCTCAGGGGTTTTATCTCTAAGGCCCATGTTCAGGCAGGACGCAAACTACCACCTCCCCATTGGTAAAACATAAATAAACAAAGACTTAAAGCACTTCCCCCGTTACCTCAGGCATCTCACAACCCCCTCATCCCTCCCTGATTCTCTCTGGTCTGCACCAGACTGTTTTCTTTTCCGACAGGAGCCTTGCAGAGGCAGTGCCGGGTTCCCGGAGCACGGGCAGGAGCTCAGCAGGGCTGCGACAGGGCTTGTGGCACCGCGATGCCGCGTCAGCGCCCGGCCGGACGACGTCAGGCGGTTGGAGCAAGAGGAAACGGCTTCGAAGAAATCAAACTTCTGCAGATAGCTTGAGAAGTCAGGGGTCAAGAAGAAACAAAAATGCAGCCAACTACCCAGAAATTTGCTCTATCAGTCTATAGTGATCTTCAGTCCACCGCCCCCCCCACCCCCCATCCCCGCTCATGCTGTGGGATGAGTAGTTTTCCCTTGCCCAGAGCAAGTTTTTTTTGGTTTTGTGGGGGGTTTTTGGTTGAGGTTGTTTTTTGTTTGTTTGTGTGTTTGTTTTTATTGGTCTTTTTGTTGTTGTTGTTGGGGGGGGATGGTGTTGGGTGTTTTTGGTTGTTGTTGCTGGTTTTGTGGGAGTTTTTGTATGACATTCTGGGCAGCAAAGCAGCTGAGCAAGGAGGTGGAAGGGAGTTGTAGAAGTGCTTGATGCTTCTGCCATCTCACCTGGTGTGCCAGCCAGGGTGTTTTCTCCACCTTTGTGACCACAGCTGTGTCCTGGAACTTTGCCCTGGAAGTTCAGCAGCAGTAAAGACAGGGGCTGAGAAAAGAGAGAGCCTCCCAGGAGAATACAGGAGGTCTGTAACAAGAATGAGAAACTGTTCAAACATTCATGTCCCACTATAAAGTCACCATCAGCCTCTGCCATTCAGGGGCATCACTGGGAGATGCCCTGAGCAGCTGCCTCCAGCAAAGACTGCTCTCACAGAAATGCAGCTCAGAGGGGTTTTCTTTTTCCTAAATAGCTGATGTAGGGAAAAGGCCATTGTGAGTGTGGGAGTTCCAGGATCTATGGAATCACCACCATTTTGGCATCCATTTTTGTCTCATGTGCAACATGGTGAAGACAGAGCCTCATACTGTCACATGTTTTGGGTTGTGCCTTACCCCACTGGTGACATTTTGGGCACTGTCTGTAAGGAGATGCTTCAAATGAGCAGAGGTGCTGCAAGCCATCACCTGGCAAGAAAATGAATGGTCACTTTTTTGCCCAAGGAGAAGATTTATTCCCTCACCCCCAAAATATTGATGAGTACAAGGTTTTCCTCAAACCTCACAGTTAGCATGACTCCACAGGGACCCATTCCCAGAGAAAAGGCTGTTTTAACCCATCTCCTCCTAAAGTCCCCCCAGCAGGAGGCCTGGGGTAGACCCCCATTATGTTAGCAAAAACAAAGAAAAAACAAACCAACCAAACAAAACCCCACAAAAAATTAAAAAACCCAAACCCAAAACAAAACAAAAAATACCTTTTTCCAGACCTGCTTAATTTTCATTTTTCAATATAAATTATTAAGGACATGAATTTATCGGCAGACATCAAGTGAATTCGCTAAACTGGTTAGGCTCTCAAATCACTTTTACTTGCCTTACTCAGAGAAAATCCTACCTTTCAATCCTACCTTTCATTGCCCCTGCCTCTTGTCTTACTCCTAATTTTCTGTTGGCTCTGGTTTCTCAAACCATGTGAAATTTTCTCTCTCTCCCAGGCTGGGTGTCCTTAGTTTGCCAAGGCTTCTGCTTCTTGTGCTCTGTGTTTTCACACTGAAAAATTAATGTGGAGATCAAGAGCTGAACTCAAATCAACCAACACAGTGGGGCAGTTAAGGACTCCAAACCCAAATCTTATTTGAACAATCCCCACCACATCTCCTCCCACAGAAGCAAAGACCTTCTCAGGCAAAATTGCTTCTTGACACCCCCAATTTGTACCTCATCTGAGCAGGGTCAGGGAAGAAGTGAGTCTGACACCAGGGAACTTCAGCTGAAGCAGAGGATAACAAACCACAAGGTCAAACAGCCTCCCCCATCTCAGTCTCAGCTCAAGGTGACAGCATTCCCCACCCCCTGGAAAGGAAAGGTGGGACTATACTGCACCACAGAGCATCTACACAGCCAAGAGCAGAGTAAACTACTGCCAGCAGGATTTTACCCCCTTATGTTCACAGACTGTTAATGTACAAAACTCCTTTTCTCCAGTTTGTTTGAAAATGTTCAATGCCTGTTGTTTTGGGTTTTTTTTAATTATTATTTAATGTAATTTGTGGCTTGCTCCTCACAGCTCAGCTCGAACATCTCCCTGGGCCTGGCTCCTCTCCCATCACTGATAAGTGCTTTCTTTGCAGTTGGGTCTTAGTGCTAAAGGAAAGGCAGCTTTAAATTCCCTTTCTACCTCTCTGAAGATGGAAGATTATGGAGGTATAGAACCACTCAGGGATTTGAAAAGCAAGTATCAAAAGAAACCTTATTCTGAAACATATTTACTGAGTCCTTTTTTCAAAAGGAATGAAGATTTTTCTGTCCCATAAGAGCATCCATTCTGCACAGACTGGCAGCACATTTCCAAGGGGAAATCAGAACATAAATGGCAAAATAAATAATATTTCTCCATCCAATATAGGTCAAAGATAAGGAAGTTATCCTTCATCTCATCCATGCAGTAAAGATGGGTGCCCAGCCAGTGGAGCCTAGTATGTTCAAGAAGCTGTTGTGTCATTTAACTTGGCTGATCTGGAGGTTAAGTTGTTTCTCAGCAATTGCAGTCACTTCCATAAAACAAAACAAAACACTCAAAGAAAAGTTGCCATTTTATTCCTGGAATGATGTAACACTGTCAGAACAACTGCACTGGGTTTTGTCTAGAAGCAATTCCTTCATCCTTTCAATGCCCCTTGGGGTCCCTGGGGCAATAGGGCCACATCTGGACAGAGCTGTGGGACACAAACTCTGCTGTTATTCAAACACACTGTCTGGAATGGGGTTTTTAACAGGCAGTTTTCTACTATTTTTAGCTTCGTCGTATCCACAGGTGTTAGGAAAACCTGTGTGAAACTGTCCTCCAGAGATTGCTGCCAGCCTAGGCCATGCTCAGAGCCCTCACTGCAGACATCCCTCTCCTTTGCCTTGCAGAGGGTGGACTCCCTGCTCCCTGCTTGGTTTTGATAAGCAGGAGGAAGAAGGGATGCTCTCTATGACATGAGCTGGGAGATGTGCCTGAGAAAGGGCAGCTGCACTGGCCCTCAAAGAGTTTTTCTGTTTTTAAATAACACATCAAGATACTTTTTTTCATCTCTGTCCCCATTTTCACAAGAAATCCCAGTGTAATTTCCATGCTAATCAGATGAGAGCTTGCAAAATACATTTCCGTCAAGATGTAGGGGAATGCATTAACTCCAGGTGACCTGTGACTGTCAGTGACACACAGTTTAAATCCACGCAAACAAAAACCTTGCCCACGCCACAGGCAAATACTTGGCTTTTCCCATGCTGCTCGCATGGAGCTGGAAATGTTCGATGAGTGAAGTCTTAGTGATGCATTTCAGCAATAATTCATACATCATACATAATTTAGGACCTCACTGCAGTCCCCCTGTAACACGCTCTGTACAGCGTGTATACACAGGACCAGACGGCAGCTTTAAGGAGGCTCCAGGCATAATCCACAGCAAGAAGAAGTTTGATCCATCTCCAATTTGCACCTGCCAGATCATGAAGGGAGCTAATTGGATTAAAATATTGTAATTATCATTTCATTTACATGCAGTAAAACCTTAGGGAAACATTTTAAATGGCAGAAAATTTGAGGATGCAGTCTCTGAAGTCTGCTTCTTAAAAGCCTAATGCTCTCTTGCTCCTTCATTGCCTGAGACTAGACTTTTATTCCCAGGAAAAGGTTGAGTTTGATGAGCTGCTGGTGCAGTGCACAGAACACTGCTTGATTTGATCACAGTCATATTTGCCAAGGCTACTTGGATGCTCTTGATACCACCAGTCCACTGTGACTGTGCCCAACTCTCCCTGCTGCCCCAACTCAGGAAAAATCAGCTTTAAAACACTCATATACACACATCCAGTTTCAGGGGTGACCATGAGTCCAAAGGAGGAGTGGAAAGACCCTTCCTTGGGCTATAGTAGCAGCTCCCATTTCTTCTCCACAGAGAGACCGTTCTGTGTTTTGGAGCCACAAAGCTGCCCTTGGGGGTGGGTGGGGGGAGTGAAGCAGTTTAACCCCAGTGAGGGTTAAACCAGGAGCAGCACCTAGCCCCACAGACCTGCCTCACAAGTGGGACATTTGTCCCTAGATAGGGCTGGAAAACCACCACCTTCTGGCACATTTCCCAGGAGGGCATTGAGCTGGTCCATGGCAGCCCAGCACTGCTGTGCCCTTGGAAGCAGCAGGGAGCAGGGATGAAGAGCTGAACCTGTGCTGGTGCTGTCACCAAAGAGCAGGGAGAGTACACACACATGGTGCCACATAGTTCCAGAGCCTAATGAAACACAGCACAAGAAAGGCCAAAAGGAACCGAAACCCTTGTCTCGTCACATCTAGTGGGTGCTCTTTAGGAGACGTGATTGTGTAGGGCAGTAGATTTGTTTGGTAGATTTACAGGCCAGAGCTGGGCTTTCCCCACTCCTGCAGTTGAATACCTCAGCTGAGATCAGGTGTGAAGCCACTGCCATCTGGGTGCTCAAGGGAGAGTTCAGTGTCAGAGTAAGTCTGTATTAATTTCTGTATTTCTTCTGTGACAGGGATTCAGGAACAAACAGTCACAGTCATGATGAAAAATAACATATAATGTTACAAAGCTTTTGTTCTCACAATCACCTCAGGGTCTGCTCTGTCTCCTGTGGAGCTGAAATGGACCTACTGGCCAAGAGCAACTTCAAGCATCACTGAGTGGCCAGGCCTAAGCATGCAGAACTTGATGCTCTCTTATCGAGAGCAGAAAGATAGCAACAGGAGAACAAATATTACCCTGATGAGGGAGAAAAAAGGAAGGAATCCCCCTTTTAGGGAGTGTATTAACCCTTTACATGAGGACACAAGGCTTTGAGAAGTCTAGTCTGTAATTGAGGCCCTGCTCATGCCAGCAAAGAAGCATGGGAGCACATGAGGACAGCTTTAGTAGCTGCCTCAGCACCTTGCTGTTGGCAGCCTGGAGCCTACCATGGATACACTTACCTGGTCTCGAGGTTGTGGTTTCTTTTTTGGTACAGTCAACTTGGTACACAATGCATGGATCTGATTTTCAAAGGGCAAGCACACCACCCAGTCTGGAAACTGGAGACTTTGTAAGATGTGTCCCATTAGACAGGCAAAAATCAATGCCTGCTCAGTAATTAGTCATTCTGGAAACCTCCGCCTTGGTGAGTCAGCCTGGTATAACTGGCAAGCTGCAAGGGAATCCAGTTTGGGGAATATTTTCTTTTTCTGCCACCCCAAAGTTTCCAACCTGAGCTGCACAGGCAGCAGCCAACCTCCCTGGGAAACTACCAGGCTGGGAACACGGCATGAAATTCATTTCTGGTCTCGCCATGTCATATCTAATGCATATAAAAAATATTTATCTGATGAGCATCCCTCTCTCCACAAATAGAGCACACAAGCAAATCTCACCAAAGCAAATTATTGGATGACCTTCTATTAAATGCACAGGCCCAGGGGAAAAGAATAAATGTCTGAAAAGTAGAATTTGCTGCTACCTTTTTTTGGCTGAGATACCACCAAAAAAGGGCAGCACCAAAAGTAGTTGTTAAGAAACACAACAAACACAGCATTGCCATTCATGCAATGGCTCCTCAAAGCTTTAAGTCAACCATGACAGTTCTCACCTGGATTTCTGGTCTCCACCTGGCCCCCCCAGAAAATCAGCATGCCTGCCCATTTCCAACAGGCACAATCTGCTACGGACTGCAACAGAGAGTTAATCAGTGTAGTTCTTGTTACTAGAACAGCCACAACTGCTGTGGGTGCATATGATACATAAAGGCACCCTCAGCTGCTCATTGTTGAATTTCCTTACCTTAGCTGGACACCACAGGAATGCCCTTCCAGGTTTAAGCCACCAACACACCTCTGAATACAGTTGCTGCATCCTCCCAGGGCTGGGGCATTTTACATCCCCACTCAACAGGCTTTTGCCAATATCGTATATCTGACTTGTGCTAGGAATGCGTGTTTGGCCTTTCAGGTCTCCACACAGGAACAGTGGTGATATAAAACTGACTTTGCTACGAAAGACAAAGCAGGTCAATGGAAATAAAACTTTTCATCATCTAGCTGACTTGGAAATGAAACTTTCCCACCTCTTCTCCTTGGAAAGTACCAAGAAGACTCCCAGCAGATTGCTTCCCCAACCAGATGCATTTAAATGGTCACCCATTTAAATGTGCCTTGAAAAAAAACCCAATGCCTTCTTCTTGTGATGGGACAGGAAAAGGAGGTGGTATGAAAAGGATATTTTTTAGCATAGCAAGGAAAACATGACAGCTAGAACAAGACTTAGCTTCTGCCCAACTCCTGGGTATGCCCAACTCTGAGCTGCATCAGATTCCTGCTGTTTCCAAGGGGAGACTTGCTGGAGAATGAAACAGGCACATAGATGGCCCAGTCTGGTCCTCTGTGCTTTGGAAGGGACACTCACATGATAAGAGAGCTGCTGTCTGCCACCCTGCAGAGGAATTTTGCTTGTGGTGTGAATTGTCTGCCTGAGCACTGTGGAATGGATCAAGGTTAAATTGGATTAAACTGTTACAGCTCCACTTTTCCACGTGTGGTTTAAATTTAAACTCTATAAATTTCATGGTGAGTTATTAAAACCTTCTTGGCAAGGAGAACTCATCTCATAGAAAAAAAAAATTCTCCAAGTTTGCAAACCCACAGGGAGGCTTTAAGTCAAGTTAACAGTGAGTTTTCCAAGCGTAGGGGAAGGAAGAGCCGAGACATTTAATCAGTGGCGTGTGGGAGCCCTGCAGGGCAGTCTGGCCTCACTCTGCCATGTCAGCTGCTCACCAGGTTTTCATGGTCAGCGCCTTGGTCCCACGTGCTGTGCCCAGCGGCACAGATGCTTCTGGAGCAGAAGCTGAGCACTGCGCCGTATGGCACATTCAGAGACAGCAGGACGTTCTGGACTGGATGCATGGAAATTTTTGTAAATACTTGTCAGCATAAATTAACAAACAAGCCTTGGGAGGCCTTGAAATGTCATTCTTCCGAGAAGTTTCATCCTGTCTGCCTCTCCTGGTATCACCCAGCCATGAGGTGATCTTTTCATGGGGTGGGTGTAAAATGTCATGCTGAATTTCAGTAGAAGTCATGCAAAGATGATCACAAGTATCACACACAGGGATGGCCAACTGCATGGCTACTGCTCCTACCTGGGCTGGGGATGCCCTCCAAGAGGAATCTCTTGCCCTATTGCTCCCTGAACCAAAAACCATGGATAAAACATGTTTGGAAAGAGCAAAACTATGGGGCAGACCCCTGACAAGCGCAGGAAAAGAGACAAGTGGAAAACTGTAAGGAAAACCAGCCCTAGACCAATGATTTGTGACAGGGCAGCAGAAAAGCAGAGCTCCTTCCTGCTTCCCACCCCAGGACAGGACATTAAACAGAGCCTTAGCAAGGACAGCACAGCAGACACACTCTTGCACTTTCCAGACTCTAAATCAGAGGATTAAACTGCAAATCATTTGGAGCTGGTTTCTGTTCTCAGCTGTCACAGCACTGCAGGAGCAACACCAGCCCAGGCTGTCCTGCTCCACAAGCTTCTAAAACTTGCCTTGGATGTGCTGCTGCAAATGTTCACAAGCCGCTCTGGTCTTTCCGGTGGCTGAGTGCATTTTTTAGCCCGCAGTCTCCAGCAGAATCCCACATCAGCCGAGGTGGGCATGGTTGTCATCTCTGAGACAGCAAACTGCAAAGCTCCTGCCCTCACCCTTAGAGAGCCAGCAAAGGGATGAGGCAGCCACACACAGGGCTGGCTCTGGGCACAGCCAGGCCACGGAAACTGAAGAGCAGCTGCTTTGGGCACGGAGTCTTGCTTGAACAACCCCAACTGCCCATTTACATTTCTAGACGGCTTGAGAATGGGAAAACACTAAGACGATCTCTCATATCCAGTTGCAATTCCAAGGAGATCTAGAAGCCCGGCTATTTAAGCGGCTTGCTGGCATTTCCATCTTAAATGGCAAACAGCACTGGAGCTCCGGCCGGGGGTGAGTGCCCGGGCCGAGGGGCTTTGAAGGGACCCAGGAGAGGGATGAGCTCTGTCAGCACTGGCAGCCTGGCGCTGAGCCAGCCGGAGTTTTGTTTGTTTCTGTTGGTTTTGTTTTTTTAAAGTGGGGCTGACGATTAATGGGGCCGCAGCCTCCCAGACCGTGCCCGCAGTCGCCCCCGGGCCCCGCAGGCCGCGCTGCCGGGCCCGCACTGCGCCCGGCGGCCGCACGGGGTCACACCGAGACTGCGCCGCGCCCGCCGCCCCGGCCCGCAGGCCCGGCCAGCGCTGTGTCGGGGACAAACCAAACCATCCGCTCCGGGGACAAACCATCCGCTCCGGGAGCCGTGCCTGGCACAGGGGACAAGCGCCGCTGCCTTCTGTCCAGAGGGCTTGGCCATGAAAACACGAATTGCTGCTCTTGCTCCAACCGGGAAAGCTGCTCGCTCCCCGCGAGGCTCGGCGGCTTCACGCTGCAGATCGTGGTCTCCTATGGGCTCACGGAGCTTTGAAAATCTTATTTCTCACTTGAGGCAGGAGCGCTGGGACCTCCCTCGGTGCCATCCCGGGGATCGGAGGCTCCGCGGCGCTGGTGCCAGACCCCAGCACCGGGTGCCAGCTGCCAGCGCCCGCTGGGGACAGGGATCCCGGAGCTCAGCGTGATCCCTGCCACTGTGCCAGGTGGGAAAGCTTTCAGCACTTGAACCGCTTACATTTGACCCAAATATTGTGCTTCACGTTGGCTTTAACGTCCTGCGTAACAGCAGAGCAGAGGATGGAAGCCACTCGGTGCTCACCTCCCTCCCCAACACAATCGGCTTCCACTCAAGCACTTTACCCAAAAGTCTAATGATTCGGCACAGCCAGAGCCCGGTGCTGTGACAGCAGGTAGAGCAGCCTGGTTTGTGAAAATGCTGCCTGCTCCATGTCCCGCGCGGCTGGGACACTGAGGGTGGAAAAATTGTGATGTGGCTAGAAGAACTGGAAAGAACAGCTTTGCTGCATTTTAAATATGAGATGTTTATTTTGGCAGAAGGTGACTTTAGGATGCTAGGACAGGCCTTAAAAATACTTGAAAGTCCCAGTGAAGAAAAATAACCCAACCTTGTCACTGTTGGATGCAGTGCAGGAGCTGCAGTTCATGCTCCATCAGAGCAGGGGGTCAGGGGACTATCGGTGAAGGCGGGAAGGAAGGGAAGTGTTTCAGCACGTGTCAGACTTGGAAAGGCTTGTGCAGATCAGTCACGGCAGAGCAGAGCCTCCGCACAGCCGAAACAGCCGGGGACAGCGAGGAGCCGCGGTGGGAATGCCCCAGCACGGCAGGGATGCGCTGGCTGGGCAGCAGCACAACCTCCTGCTCCCGCAGGTGCTGTGCCAGGAGGAGCCCACGCTGGCACCGCTCCTGCTGCCAATCGCTGCACACAATATTTAGCACAGAGGCCTGGTGAAACAAGGAGATGAAACGTGTTTGGAAACAGCAAAGCAATCAACAAGGGAGCTGGGAAAGCTGAGCGGCCAGGGATTTGGGTGGTGGTTTGGATGTGCTTACACAGCCCAGGATCTGTGGGGCAAGCCTCTAAGATATTTCCCTGAACAGCTGGGCAGAGACAGCCATTGCTGAGTGCAATTAACTGCTTCATTACCACCTAAGCAAAACAAACCCATCAATCTCTGCTGCATTTACCACAAGGAGAGACTGATACCGAGATACAAACGCTGTGCTCCAGACTGCAGGCATGACCCACACCCAGCCTAGCACAGTGACTCTGCTCCCCAGTCTCTGGAAGCAGATTTTAGATATCCCACACTATTTCAGGTGTGCTGGACACACCAGTGAGTCAGCACACAACACCCTCATGAGTTGACCTGCCCCACGGTGTTATAAACGCCTGCTGAGATGGAGCTGTGTGCCCAAGTGGGAGTGATGGAGGTGAGAGCAGAGTTTAGCATTTTAAGGTCCACCTTAAGGCGCCTGTGCTTGTTGCATTCAGCAAGTTTTAACAAGAAGAATGAAGGCCAAACAAGTTTTAACAAGTAGAATGAAGACCGCTTCTAGACAAAAGCAGACTACCAAAGGAAAAGGGAACCTACAGGGCACCGATCACTTTCAGAGGATCAGGAGAAGCTGTGATTTTCAAACTGAAGCCCAGAGCCACACCAGGCACAGAGTCATCCACAGTTTACGTGGCACACCACCATTCTTTACAGCAGCATAGACATCTCCTACAAGCTCTCTTCTTCCCACCAGACACATCTCTACATAAGGCTCCAGGTGACAGGCAGGGAGCAAAAGGTCCCCTGGCATGCAGGAGGAACAGGGATGACTGACTCTGAGATCCAAGGTTAAGCTTCAAAGGACCACTAAAACATCAGGGTCTGGAGACTTCAGCATCTCTAAAACCCTTGGTCTAGTGAGAAGATTAAGGTTTGAGTACAGTAAAAAGAACTGCACTTACCTCTGTGATGAGATATAAGTGATTTATGAAAGGGATTATTCATGGATGCTTGAGATAGCAGGACAGGATGAGCCGATCTTGTGTTCCTGAGTATTTTAATAAGCTCTTCTGTAGGATGGAGATAACATACCTATAGTAGTGTGAGGCCACAGTAACCAATGCTGGTACTGTGGTTGGCAGAGAAAGATCAGGAGCATTGTACATTGTACAAGGTTAAATTCATGAAGGAGTTACTATACAAAATCCTACAGACTTTTCTGCAGCACAGTGTTGCCACATCTCTGCTGTGGGGAGGCCCAAACAAATGCTCACAACAGCCCCTTCATCCTGAGCATCTCTGAAGGGATGGACTGGGACAGGGCTCAGCAGAAGTTGGGGGCAGAAGCCACTTCTCATGCTCAGGCAGAGGAAAGACATGGCTCACCCCTCCAGTCCTTCACAGGTGGGTGAGGATATGAATAAATCCCTGTTGTGTAAAAAATAAGTTTACTTCCATCTTCTATTGTACCTCACTGTATGGTCTGTGTAGGGTTGGCCACTGTGGTTCCAGGCCTGGTTCCTCAGGCAAACCTGCTGCTCTGGGTCCAGCATTTGGGAAGGAAAACAAAACAGAAGGATTATTTCTTCTCTAGCTGCAGGCAGGGTGTGTGGAAGCAGTGATTCTACACAGCCACGCTCAGCTCCCACACTGAGCATTTTGGCACACTGATGGTACCCAGAGCCCAGCCTGGTCTGTGCAGGAGCAATGTGTTCAGCATGACACCAGTATAAATGAGCACTGCAGGACATCACAGCCAGCTCACAAGGACAGGAGAACTGTTCTTGGCAAACTGGGAAGTGATTCCTGTAGCTGATTAGGAATTGCACACAGGGAAATTTCTGTAGTCAGGGATCTTCCTTCCCTTCCTTTAGACACTGGGCTCCTAAATGGGAGCATGTTCCGCCCTGCATCCCTCTTGCTTGTGTTTGCTCCATTACCTTTGTTTTCCTACTGCTTATAACAGCCCAGTGCCAGTGTGACTTCAGCCCTGGTGCAGGATTAGCTCTGGGGTGAAACAGGGAGATGGAGAGCACTGGGTGACTTTGCCTGGGCCACTGTTTCCCTCCTGCATATCAGTCCACAGAGAAATCCCTCCTCTTGGTAACTTCCTGGACCAATTTATCAGCTGAGACCACCAGGACCCCAACCTCTGTCACAGGACAGCCCCACTGCATGCTTATTGCTGTCTCAGTCCCAACATGGGTGGCTGCACCACTGTGCCTGTAAGATGTACCTGATTTTGTGTTTGTTAAAAATACCTGTGCTCATAGGTATAGAGTCCACCATAACAATCAGCTCACTGTTCAACAGCTGGTTATGCACAGGAGATTTAACCTCTTCTTTCTCACCTGCATTTGTTCAAGCTGGCTCAGCTTCTGGCCACTGGTTCCCATTAGATCCCTGCCAGGAGGCCAGCTTCCCAGACCTGTGCACCTAGTGTAGGCATTTACTGATGGTGTCTGCAACAGTATCTCTTTGATACATTCCATAGATCGCAAATCTGAACATTTCCAAGCTCTCGGTCACTCCCATGGCTTTTCCCTCACAGCAAAACACACCAGGAACATTTTTAGCAGGATGCCTGCTCAACGCCTTCCCCCATTCAGTTCCATCCTCCTTTGTGCCAGGTGTTTAATCTGTTTTATAAATATCACAAATAAATGCAACCTTGCAGAGGCTGACAGAGCTGAAAAACACCAGCAGCACAAGAACACAGAGCAGCCAAGATGATACGATTTGGCAAGAACAGACTTCCTGTGGCAGCTAATGCTGTGACAACATCTGAGCCTTGGGAAGGCACTGGAAAGGCTCCAGGAGCAGCACACGGGGCAGAGGGTTTTATCACATGGCACTGGTGTTCTCAGCGGCTTCTGAGCTGTTTGCTCTCAGAGGAAGTGCTTTCATAATTGCTTGATTTGGGGTTAATGACTTTTCTGTTTAAAAACAACCTAATATTATTTAATGATTGGCAGTTATTTGCACTCTGCAATTAGAACACACTATGAGAATTATTTGTTGCATGCATGGGAATTTGAGATTTTCAAGAAGTGAACTTTTTTTTTCTTTTCTTACTGTAGCAAGCAAGCAGAAAATACATGTAAAAATATAATCAACAAGCCAAAAGACAACAGCCTCTCTGTCCCCTTCACCTGCCAAGGAACAGTGTTTCTTTAACACTGGCTAGGAAGAGAGAAGTAGCACGCCCAGTGGGTTTTAATCCAAGCCCATTGAAAATACCCTCAATGCAGTATGTAAGACACCTTGCATTTCTCTTGGGAGTTGCTTTTAGCAAAACAGCCTGTGAAAAAACCCCTTTGGTCAGTGTCCCTTGAGCTGTCAGCTCCTTGGCTTTTCCCTCCAGCCTGGACAGGTCCCACGTCCCCAGCTCAGGGCTGCACCACCTGTGGCCTCGCGTCTGGTGGTGGCAGAGGCTGGCACGTGTGTTGGGTACTTTCAGTAAGCACTCAAGATACCCTTAAGCTTTCACACTTTACACCAGCCTGAATTCTTTACTGAAGAAAAAATTCTTTACTGCTGCTTTACTTTGTTCTCATTCCAGTGTAAGTCAAAAGTTGTGTGGAGGCAGCATCTGGATGCAAGTCTGCATCCTCAGGTTGTTACAAAGCACCTTTTTGAGACAGACACTAGACACAGCAGTGTTTCAAACACTCACTACAGGAAAGAAATACGGAAACATTTTCCCTGAAAATCAGTTTAGAGCCCAACTCCAGTATCATTCCTTTAAAGAGAAAAAAGCAAGAGAAAGGGCAGAAAGCAGAATGTGAGGAACAAACATGACAGAGAAGAACACCTGTCAGGTGCACAGGTGGGCAAGGTTTTCCTGCTTTGTTCTCCAAGCAAGGCTGATATTGTGTCCTGAAAGAAACTCTAAAAGACATGGCAATGAGTGGGTATAAAAGAGGTCACTGAATTAATTAGTGGTAGCTTTGTATTTTGTTCCAAGACATTTAGACCAAATTAGCTGAATATTCTTCTTTGAACAGACCTTCTTTACATGGGAAGTATAGCAATTTCCTTTTTTTTTTTTTTTAATTAAGGAAGAGTTATTTCTAGACAAAGAAGTTACAATCACTGGCTCAAAACTGTAAGTTTTGGTCCCCAAAAGTTGTAGCTTTCCAGCAGCTACAAGTCCTCCTAAACAAAAGCAGAGGGTCCAGAGATGGACACCCAGGACTTTTGGACTACTTGGGGTTCGGTTTTTACTGTATAATTTCCCAGTATTTGACAGCACCATGGAGTAGTTTCTTTTAAATATATTCATGAACTTGAAGTGCTTATTTTTCTGTTTATATCTTCAATTATTAATCTCCAGCTTTCTGCAGATAAGCCAAAAAAAGTGAAATCAATTTAAGAAGCCAAAACAACCCCAAACCAGCAGGCTTTACTGCTGCATAATAACCAGAAAAGCTGTTAGTGAAGCAGCAATCACAAACTATCTTGACCAGAAAAAATAATAATGAAGTGCCTCAAAATATGATGTCAGAGGCTCCCCAAACACAGAGCAAGATGGCATGGCACAGGTCCTTTGGTAATAAAGCCAGGATTATCTCACTGCACTTAACATACCTGACAGGTGCCATCTCATGACCAAGGATCTGACAGGGACAATCCATGCAGAGCCACTGGCCCAGCCCTGGGATGCTGAGGGACAACTTTCTTCAAATTGTCCAAAAAGGTAGAGGCACGTTTGCATCATTTTCACACACATCTCTTATGAAAGAGAGTTATTTTTAACATGTTTTACAGGACATCATCAGAGAGGTTACCAGTACAAATGCCATTCTAGTCCTTATCATCTTCCACTGTACTGACAAGCCCATTGGAACCACAGCCCAATTCCAGCTATAAACCTGAAAGCTGGCCAATGCTGAAATATTAGATGGAAAGCAGTCACCTCAAACACCCTCCCTGCTGCTGTTTTATATCATTTTTTAAACTCAGTGAATAAAAAAGTCATGGCAGTAACACCAACATTTTATTGCCCTGTGAAGAACTATGTAAAAGTACAGAAATACATAAGTAAGACTTTCTAGAGTATGACATGAGTTTAAGTGGTGAGAGTGCCTGGCCTGGGGTTATTCTCAGAAAATAAAATCTCTGTATTATGTGAAGTAGTTACAGCTCAGTGCTTGCTGGCTCTGCCATTCCCAGGCACAGCGGACCCTCACATCCTGGGCTGTGTCAGACACCTTGTGCCCTGAGAAAGAGCAGATGGGAGCATCACCCAGCAGCTGCACATGAGCAACAGCCCCTCTGCAGTTGCTCGTGCCCAGGGCACCTCTCACTGCTCCTCAGGGGTGGGAGGCTGAGAGGCCCCACTGTTGGCTGCTTTGGACACAAGATTTTCCCTTTTGCAGACATGTTCAGTCAGAGCCCCAACAAGCTGGTGGCTGTTTGCAGAGAAAAACTGAGAAGAAAAGTCCCCTTCATACCTTTGAGTGAAACATGAGGGAAAATCATTCTTTACACTTCAGAGCCTTCATGTTTAGTGAAAACAAGAAATGAAATGAGTTCATGAAAGACTAATTGCCCAGTTTGTTTTATGCATGAGCCCCAGCATTCCTAGCACATGCAGTTATAGCTTGTTTTCAAAGAGACCAATTACTTCATTAAAACATCATCTTCACACTTCCAGAGCTGCTTTAACAAGTCTTCTCCTCTTCATCCTTCTGGCCTATTATTTTAACATTTTTTGGTTTAAGAGCAAAGGAAAAAAGAGCCAAATGGCAATGTCTATAATTTACTAACAGCTATTAAAACCTGAGAATTAGGATCTATCCTTTCTCCACCACAAAGTGAAGGAATACTGCAGAACTTTAAACACCTCAGTGCAAGACCCATGGTACCTCAGGCAGCCAGGAAGGACCTGTGTAGCAGGATGCTACTGCAGGTACAAGGATACCAAGTGGTTTGAAACAAGCCTG
This sequence comes from Cyanoderma ruficeps, assembly GCA_008694505.1. NCBI lineage: Eukaryota > Metazoa > Chordata > Aves > Passeriformes > Timaliidae > Cyanoderma > Cyanoderma ruficeps. The sequence continues at coordinate 38,807,543 of VZDJ01007747.1, read as the reverse complement.
TGCCTGGGAACTTGAAGGGCAAGATCAGGAAGCAATAAAGATGAAAGCTCCTTGAGTTGTCTTAATGCTTCACTATGTGTAAGATATCCATGGAGGCCACACAGTACGTCTAGTTTATACACAGCAGAAACTGAAAGCTGAGTGATGGGGTGGGGAAAAGGGTGGAAGAGGAGAAAGAGCTAAATATTCCCCAAAAGGATGCCTACAGAGATGATTTCTTCCAGACAAGCAACATAAAGCATAATTCAGTGAAATGGTGTCATTAGAAAACAGAGTTCACAGTAAGCTTTTGACTGCAGTACAAACCTTGGTTACAGATGAAGATGTTTGAGCCATCACAATCCCTGTGACAAAGCAGAAAGCAGGAGCCTCCATGCCTGCCTGTGCAGGAACAGAGTGCTGCAGTCTTGGCACTGGCAGAGAGATGCTATCGGGGGTTGCCACGGAAACCGGCGGATGCAGCCCCAGCAGCTTTGACTTTGCCTGAACTGAGAGTTCAGCCAGGCACTGAGAGCTGGTTCCTCCAGCTCCAGACAGGACTGTGATGGGGCTGTGTTTGAGGCTTTCCTACAGTCAATCTCCAGCTCCCACAGCCCACCTTTCCTTTCTCCCCACCCGAGTACAGGCACAACCACATGGCCTGTTTCCCTCCTCCTTCCTTTCAGCTCAGACAATGCACACAAAGGTCACTCCTCACCCATCACTTCCATCCTGGTTCCCTCCCACCGAGATGCTGTGTGACAGCTTCTCAGTCTGTTTCAATGTTCTGGACAGGGCTATTCCCCAGAAGCAGAGGGGATTTAATTGTACTCCTTTCACTGCAGAGGAAGCCTTGATATCCACCTGCTTTTACAAATCCAGAGAGCTGGAAAGACTGAGCAATTTGTACAGACCTAGAAAGGACCACTCTGGAGTTTACTGTAATTTTTTTTTTCCTCTAGAAACAGCTGTGATTCAGAAGGGAACTGCCATACAGGAGAGTCCAGCACCAGGTGAATTATTGCCACCTTTGCCAATGCTGCTCTTACCTTATAATCCTCTTCACTCCCACTGTGATATCCCCAACAGGAAAATAATTGCTGTGGAACATGTTGTATTCTGGAGAAATCCCCTTTTTGATTAAAAAGTCCCTTTAGGATAAATTTCTACCATTCACTTACTCATACACACCTGAAGGCAGCATTATTTGCCCATAAACATTATGCATGTTAATTCAAATGCAATCTTACATTTCTGTGCATGTTTCCCATAAAGTTTCCCCATCGTTGCACCACTGAAGCCGAGAACACAACTTCATGGAGCTGTAACATGTTTTCTGTTCAGTGGAATGGCATTCCAAAGCCACGCAGCATTAAGTCCTCTGGAAATGAAAATTAATTCTCATAAAACCTTTAACAGCTGCATCTCATACAGGGGGCAGAACAAAGAAGCACTGGGCATTTATGCTTCCCAAGGATAACTGTGCAGGGAGATCCAAGGAGCGCTGTTTTCATTGCAGATTTGTATCCCCCAGAGGAAAGATTATTCAGATGTGACACAGGCAGATCAAACATGCCTGATGTGTGAAGTGGCCATTGACACAAGATATTTTGGGAAGGGAGATTTTCAGCTGGTGGCAAGAGATAGCACGAGGCAATGCTAAGTGACAGGCTGGTATTCCAGCTTTGATTTACCACCCCTTCACTGTATGGGTGACTTCCATTTTAAATTTTAAACTAATTTCTTTCATGTTATTTAAAAAGTGAGAAAGAGTTAAGGCCAGTTTGTTTGACAGGATGGCAGCTGTCACTCCATGTAAACAGACCCCAAAATGAAAGAGCAATCCAGCACATGGAAGTAGAAAGTCCTGACACTTTAATTATCTGAAGAGATTACAAGATGAAAGTCTTCCTTGAGGCAAATGTATATTAGTATTGATATAGTCATTGTGCTTTTCAGTAAGAGAAATAGGCGTCTGTATTTACATAAGAAACTATAGTGTCTGAGATCTTTAAATATCATATTTATGGAAATGATTCTGAATTACAGCATTTACAAAATAAAAACAAGCTTAAATAAATATTCAGTGCATTAAATAAGATTTTTTTCCACAGAAGCAACTTTTTGTGCATATTTATTTCACAATTGAACTTTGTTGCAATTTTTTTATCCTATAAAAGAAGCATTAAATTTCTTGTGTGTTTTTCTGTTTTTTTTTTTTTTTCCCTAAAAATAAAACTGCAATAATCATTGCAATGTGAAGCCTGAGATTTAAGCCTGAATAAGTATCATTGCTTGCACCACATTACCCATCTCCCACCAATCCCCCAACCCCACGCCTTTCCAAACCGGTGAATGCAGACACTCCAACCCAAAGATTTCATGAGAAGGATTTCAGGGAAGTAATAATAATAAAAAATATAAATAAGTGAGGATAACATATCAGAGCTGACATTGTCTACAAACAGCATCATAAGGCTTGTGCATTACACATAAACTAAGTGAAGCTGTTTCATCTCAATCAAAATGACAGAAGTGCCGAACTGCAGCACCCTTGTATGGCTCATTAACACTGAACAGTAAACCACTGAGCAAAGGGAATGTCCCCAAATAAATAAATAAAATTTAAAAAAAATTAACACTGGCCAGTTTTGCCTTATCATTTTGAGTGACAACCTGTCTTGAGTGTGATACCGCAAACAACTTCCTCACCCATTTTTTGTATTTATCACTTTGAAACACAGTGTGTAACACCACAAGTCAGGAAAGGGGGCACAGCAATGAGCCCTTGATCTCGTTTCCTCTGTAACCACAGCGCACACTGTCTTGCTTTTCATGTGGCCAACTCAAAGCAGGTCCAAATGCCTTTGAAACCTCAGCGCTCAGGGAGCTCTTACTGCAAATAGTTTGTGCAAGATCATAGCATGAATCCATGTGAATCCTATTTCTTTCCTCTCTGAGTGGAGATAAGAATTATTCCCTGGTGTTTCAAATAAATACAAATGTCTTCTGAGTTGTTAGCATGAGTGAAGTACCAGTATGCACTAATTTACATGGTTACTCTGCCAAATGTGGACAACAAGTACCCTTCTCTGGCTGACCATTCTGTAAGACCTTTTGGATATCTCACTGCATATCTGCCTTTTAAAAAACCTCAGTATAATTCGTCTCGTCTACTAAATTTTGCTGCCAATCTGTCAAAAACATCTATTTTAATATTAACTCATTTATTTGGTAACCACTTCCTCTGAAGTTTGTTAAGTTTTAAATGCTGATATAGAAACCAAACCTGTGTCAGACTTTTATTAACAAGATTTAGCATAAATGATTCAGATTATAAATACCTCCAAAACTCCAAACTATGGAACTGGAAGTTGTAAAAATTTTTAGACGACAACTTGGAGTTATTGCTCTGCTTGGTAAATGAAAGGCAACAGAAATATACTGTTTTAGTGCCTTCAGTGCTTCCTATGGGACTCACTGAAAAATTTGCCTTTGTAAATATTGAATACAGATTTGAAATAGATTTGTTTTTATTAATCCTAGCATAGGTAGCAAAAATCTAGAAATGGGGAAGTTAAACAGCAGCAGGTAGGAAGAGTGCTGATGCCCACAGCCACGTTGGGATTCCAGTGGGCACAGAAGTGTCTGAGCTTTGGGACCAATCTGCTGGGGATGGACTAATTAACTGGCTACTCTGTTCCTAGCGTGTAAGATAAGCAGCAACGCCTGTTCAATTCTCTGAGCCCTATTTCCTTCCACACAGTGCATTTGTTCTGCATATGGCATCGTAACATTAATGTTATAAATGTATGGAAGACTGTACTGCAGCCTTAGAGCTACAGACGCTTCATAGTTCCCTTTAGCAGCTTAGTAAAATGCAATAAAAACTGTACAAAATTTATAATAATGGATGTCAAAGCCTACATGCCCTCACTGGGTCCCTCTTTCAAGTTAATTCTTGGCTTAGGTCAAATATATCAGTCCATGTAAGACTCCAGAAGACAAACCAGTAGTTTAATATGTCAGATACCAGCTCTGTCACTATAGAAAGGAGTGACATGGAACATGTAACAGTGAGTGCAAACACGGACAGGCTTCATCTGGCCATAACGAGGTAATGGAGCAGAGTGGGAGGAACAGCGGGAACAGAAGATCTGAAAAACAAGATGGAAATTTCTCTTCAGTTCCTCTGAACAGGATGGGACAAAAGTGATTTCAAGGGAGGGGAGAAGATTGTATGAGCTGGCAGCAGCACCATCCTCAACACAGTAAGTGAAGGGCCCCAGCAGGCAATCCCTACCCAAGGATTTTATCCAGTTTATCTGGCTGGGCTCAGTCCCTCTGGTGAGGGTGCTCAGCACTGACAGTAGCCAAGGCTGGCCTGTCCACCTCTGTAGGTCATGGAGAAGGCAGCTCCATCAGAGGTGCAAAGAAGCATCACTACCTTGGTTTTAAACAAAGACTACGGGAATATTTGTGAATATCTCTGAATTTCATATTCCTGCAAAGTCCACTACATGGTTATGAATGCAGCTTCTCTACCCTTTTCCTTTCTAACTTGTACACCAGCCAGCAAACAAAATGGGATTGCAGATTTCTGGCTTCCTGTGGTACGTGACTGCTTTTTTCTCCCTCATTCCCTCTTCCACCCCCACAAACTTGCCAAGCAGCAACCCTACACACCAGAGTGATCCTGCAAAGGTTTGGAAAGAAAGCAAAGGGACACACTGTCCCTGCAGCTGAGCAGTGAGTGCATCACCCCTGGCAGTGTAGGCTTGCCCTGGCTCATTAGAGTTTCCAGCAGTAGTCCAGAGTGACTCTGTCTTGGGGTGGGGAATGTTCTAGGATCTCAACAGGGAATTGTACCTTTAGCTTTATACAGCTCATTGCTGTATAAAAGTCAAACCCCTCCCCAAACCTTAAACAGAAGCTGAGAGTTGGCAGCCCAGGCACACAAAAGCACCTGTGAATTGAACCCTGGCTAAGCGTGCACATTTTGCTGTGCAGCTGGGTTGCTGTGGTACACATGAATTTGCTGCTCTCTTTGGTGGGTAGTTCTCACATGTCTGACTGAGTCATTACCTTGCCACAGCTCCGACAGTGGTGCTTCCTGCGAATGACTGTGAAAGGAGCCTTGCATGCAGTGCAATAGCTGCAGACTTCATCTGGAACCCAGTCAGGAGGATCTGTCAGGAACACAGCAACAAAAGGGAACATAAATCAAAAGAGAGTAAAACCAAACATGTGATTGCCGGATCCTCAAGGAAGTAGGGAGAATAAAATATAACAGCAGCAGCAGAATAAAATATAATAGAAATAACTTGCATTTCTCCAGGTGCTTTGCAAACAGTAGCTGAGTGAGTTCAGGATGCCCAGCAGGGCTCAACTCCCCTCTTCTCTGCCAGGCACCCACCCCTGGGCAGAACACATCAGGCATTAAAATGACCCATGACTACTTTGGGCTCAAAATAAAATCTATCTTAGTCAAATGCAAGTTGCAGAGAAAAGGAGCTAAGCAAAATAAAGTAGAAGACAAGAGATTATTAAAGCAGAGCCGGATCACAGGTGTTTTTGTCAGTGCTGTCCACCATCAAAACAAGCTTAGAGCTGAGATCATTCCCAGCCTCTTCAGCCTTCCCTCCAGAAAGGCCAACTGCTTTTCTGCAATTAGGCAAGCAACTATACAGGTAATAAACCCAAAGCCTGATTGCCATCTGCTAAATTATTAGGACTCTTACTGGAAGTCACCAGTAACTACAGCAAAACCACAAAATCAAGTGTACAAGGCTTAGCAGAGAAAGAACTTGCCCATTACCACGAACAGCATGTTTCAGTTGCTTATGTCTCCTGTGAGCTCTCCAACCTCCCATTAAAGACAAACAGGGAAATGATTTGGTTTTGGCAAGGCAGAAGGTATCAGGCTCCCTTCTGTCGAGCTGTTTCTGCTCACGGCAGGCTGACACGACCTCAAAGAGTCTGGAGTTACAAGTGTAGAAATGATGAAGCTGACTGCTTAATTAAGTTGGTAAAAATCTAATGAGTGCAAAGCAAGTTCTGTCCAGAAGGAATCCATGGACACAGTGAACATGAACTGCTGGGTGTATTTATCCAAGTTCCCTGTATGCAGCTTCTTTCTGAGTATTATTTACAGTTTGCAAGCCATGCAATTGCTGATTTATAAACCTGACAAGCAAGATCCCTGCCTCAAGGAGCATACTGTCAAACAACAAAATATATGGTGCAGTTAATGCAGAGGTTAAGAGGGCTGTAGCTACAGGAAGAAAGATAATTAAATGAAAAATCCACTGTTTCGTTCCAACATAACTATGACCAGTTCTCATGTGTTTGTCACATTGCAACATTTGTCAAAAGTACAGAGCATAGAGCATTCAATGTAAGAAACTGCTCAAAAAGAAGATTAATAAAAACAAAGAGAACTTAGAATTTGACTCAGCTTTTACAGGCTTCTCTAAACTGTTTTAGAGGTTAAACTAGCTTAAGGAAGCTATCATTCACTTAATGAGCACATTGGTCTGATAAAGGTTACACCTACAGGGCCAGAAACCAAACCCAGAAGTTGATGTGCAGAGAAATGACTGATGTGGTGGAAAAAAGATTACACATAGAAGCCTTCACCTCAACCCTGAGAACAGTTCACCAGAAAATGTTCTGTGGGAACAGGAGGCTACAGACTCCTGGTTCCAAGGCAGGGTTCCCTTCAGCAGCAGGAAGATGTAAGACTGCCAGCTTAAGTCAAGCATTAATAACAGTGGAGCCAGGAGATTCTTCTTTCCACTTCTTCTCCTTTTCTGCAATCTCTCTAGACACTACATGTATCTTGGGAAACTTACTCCTAATATCAGTTTATGATGTAGATTTTGAGAACTTTTTGTCACTTTCTCTGATCTGAAACCATGGCAAGCCTGATGGAGCATCCCTGTGTTCTCCATCCAGGAGGCCACTTGGATTATCACATATATTCAAAACAAAAAAGCAAAAATATGAACCAATAATAATGTTCCTGTTTAAAACTTGTCTAGGCATAGATTACGCTTTCAGGGATTTAACTATCCATTGATTCTCACTCATTTTGAAGACAGCAAAATTTAGGAAGTTATTCAAGCTTTGTGCCACCAGGTCTCCCTCTGCAAATCTGGTGGAAGCAGGCTTGGTAAGATGCTCAATTTGATACCGATGGTTTATCAAATGCATTGCAGTGTGGGCTACCAGGTTCAGATAGTTACTGATTTCAATGTTCACAGAAAAGCCACAAAGCACAGGCCCTTTCTGTACCCCCTGCAGCATCCCAAAGTGATGTGCCACTTCTGCAGCAGCTGGAGTCATCATCACTCCTTCCCTCAGATCACAGGAAGGCCACACACATTATAAGCCAACACAAGCCCAAGCCCACCACAGAGACTCTGGAACTCATCAACAGAAAGCAGCTTTCTTATCAGCTGCTTAATTTTTGGTTTGGGTTTCTTTGAGGGTTTTTTGTTTGCCTTGTTTTTGGGGGGGGAAGGACAGAGTTGTTTTTTCTTTCCCCCCCCATATTTTTCTGTGGTTGCCCTTGAAGTGCAATGCTGAAAAAGTTAGTTTTTAATTGAACTTGCATGGATTTGCCTCCATGCTAAATAGAAAGAATCTGAGAAAAAAAAAACCCAAACCAAAACCCCGAAATAAACAAAAAAACCCCCACAAGCAAACAACCCCCCCAAAAATAAACAAAAAACACCAAACTCACCAAGCAAATTTTGATAAATAATGACCTTAAACTAATAATAACCACACAATCAGTTATTGACAGAATCACTTGACTGACAGATGAATTAATCTGAAAACTTTGTTTTTGTAAAAATTAATTCACAACTTACTGGCAATGTACAGAAACAGTACAACCCTCTCCACAGAACAGTCCCACAGCAGAGGGACTCTCTCTGCCTCCACACTGGTGTCCCATCCGCTGATTCACGAGTCAACAGGGTGCCTAAAGGGCACATTTTCCCCCAGACAGTGACTCATCAGCAAGGGTGTACAGCCAGTCCCGTGCCCCATTGCCTCAGGGGTTTAGTGCCCTCCCAACATCCCAACTGCTCGCACCAAGATCTGCTGCACTGCAGCACACCCCCAAATAGTAACACTTGGTTATGTAACAGCTTTTAACATTCAAAATGCTGTACAAATGTAATTGCTTTAATCCTCGTCACCCAGCTACAGTCAGTGTGTGGGGAGAAATCAGGAGAGGGATGTCTTGCACAAAATCACAGTGGTGCAGCGCTGAAGTAACATTTGAAATAGGGAACTTTGGGCCACTACCCCAATGCCTTTCCTTCCAACTGACTGAAAATGGCCTTGCACTGACTACAAACACAGAGCTGTACACTTAAAAATAAAATGCAGTCCTGGACTGGAGCCAAAGTGTTCACCCTAACAGGAAGGATGAAGTCCTGATGATTTGGTCTCTCTGAGCCCACACAAGTCCTGGTGGCAACAGGATCCCATCCCTTGCTTTCTTTCCCCAGCCTCATCTCGCTCAGCCTCAGGAACGGCCTCTCTGACTTACACACATCAACGATTGAGTCACTGGGCTTTTTATAGAACAGGCTTTTGAAATACTTTCTGAAGAGCCCTCTCATGAGGGGATAAAGCTTCAATGAGAGGAGCGGAGAGTGCGTTACACGAATTAAACCCTGAGCTCGAGCCTGAAGATGTGCTGGAAGCAGGGCAGCAGCACAGCGTCCACAGGCTTTTTATGTTATAGTCCTTCTCCAGGCTACGCCGCTCCATTAGCTCTGCATGCTGCAGCAAATAGCAACATCCAGTCTCTAAAGCATTATCTGCCTGTGCTTCAGGGATTTGGACAAGGAAGGGAGGGAAAACCTTGTTCCTGGGCTAATTGGCCCAGTGCTTTATCATGCAATGAGAGTTTGGAGAAGTCTGCTGGGAAATGGATGAAGTCCACAGCACAAACATCAAAGAGGACGAGGAAGGGAAAGAAGGGATTAATGAGACAGACTACAGATATAAATTTTAGAAGAAAACATTAAAAGCATGCACAGAAAAAAAGACAGAGAAATGAAGAGAAACAAGTATTTAAATGAATAAGAAACAAGTTTAGAGAAAGGAAAAGGCACAAGATAAAATTAAATAGTGTTAAGACTGAAACATCTATTCAAACCTCGTGCATTACAATTTCTCATAAATCATGAAATTTTACAGTCTTTTTATTTATTCTGTAGCTTTTAGCATTCACCTTTATATGTTTATGCTATCTCATTAGCTAAAAACATTTTCTGCTCCAAAAGTTATGTCAGATAAATCCAAGATGCTGGAGTTTTAAGAAAACCATAATCATGGACAAAAAAACCCCACAGACACTGTAAACTAAACTGTCAAAAAGAACACAGTAATTAATTTAGCTTAAATATGCACATTTGCATTTTAAAAATGCACATTTGACCTAATACAGTCCCATCTAATCTTAGAAAACCAAGATCATCTCTCAGAGCACAAGAGGAAAAGACCATGGACCCGGATCCATCAACTGTGATGACTGAAACATTAGGCCCGAAAGCTGAAGTTTTTTCTGTGGTGCTCAGACACGAGAGACCGATGTGGAGAGAGGAAACAATTCCAAAAGTTGGTGGGAGCTTGCAGAAGGCCTAGGCTAGCAAATCTATACTCTGGTGGAAAACAAAACAGAAACATGCACACCGCAACTTCCTGTTGAATAAAAGCTGCTAAACCCTAAGCTTGTGGTGGTGTTTCAGACAATTCAGAGAAAACACCCCTTTCTGCATCTTTTGTTTTTATCAAGTATTCCTAATGCAGAACTCCAATTGAAAGTTCCTCCTGCATTGATGTGTGTTAGATTTCAGGGCACATCATGCAAAATAACCCTGATTACACTTCTTACCAAACTAACCTGCAGAGGGCTGCTCCTACAGCAGCCTGTGGAACTGACACCGCTGCAGCCGTCACAGCACATTACCCTCACAGCTGAAAAAAGGGTCAGATGGGCTTGCTGGAGCTCTTCTGATGAAAGCAGGATTGTAAATTCTCACAGTTTTAAGCACAGAAAGTAGAAAGCTAAGGTGACTTGACCTTACCCCTTCACTTCAACTGCCACAGTAAAATGAACCTTTTTTGTCCCTCATCACACCTGATTTTCCACATGTCATTCTGGGCAATCTCTGACTTTGATGTAAGATTTCTGATAGGCAATTGCAAATGCCTATTAGAATACAAAGTAATCCTTGTCCTTGCTCAGTAGATTCAGTGCTGATTACACAGCCAGCTTGAAATTTAAAAAAAAAAATTATGCTTAATATAATTCGATGAAAATTTTGGGGTTGAGGGAGAAAAGGGACTTCTTAGCCTCAGCTCTGGACAAATAGCTTTCTTAGGATGGCATTTCTGTGCAAATCCAGAAAGCTTTCACCAAGACACAGACTTTGCAAACGGGCTCAAGCCTCTGCTCTGCCTAATTTAACATCACCTTGAATGATGTCATTCTGTGTTCATTCTGTCCAGGTACATGATCAGCAACTGGTTCTTTGGGCAAAATAATTATTTATATAAAATGGAGCAACTCTCATAGAAACACTGATTTCCACTGAGTTATGGGTCAAATCTTTATTTTAAATCAGATAGAGCAGAGACTTGGATCTTCCATATAACCATTATGGAATATTCTCTGTAAGACCTACCAATCATTATAAAATAGAAAAAAAGTTGATAATGCAGATCTACATAAAACATACCAGAACACTCAAAACATGTATTTATTAGACAAAAAGGTTCAAATCTCATCAAAATCCCAGTTAGGATGTTATAGAGTTGAATAAGCTGGTTCTTTACAGTATTTAGGGGCTGTTTTCCCATAAGTACTGCAAGGAAGTCTCAACAAGTTCCACACAGTGCCAACAAAGAGGAATAGTCTTTGAGAAGGGAAAAAAAGTTCTTAAAGCAAGTTCTTAAAGCTTAAGTCAGATCCAATTATTGCACTACAATCTAAAACCTGTAAGAATCCTGTAATTGTACACGCATGATTAAATATGTTCAGTTGATTATAAAACATTGCCTCCATATGGAAATTTGATGGTAGATTCCTCTCTCAGTGTAAGCAGGGCTGCTGAAAAAAGAAGTAAAAAGTTATGTGAACGGAACATGTTTGGCCACTGAACTGCGCAATAGGTTAACTTGTTCACTTACAAGGTGCTGCTGGTCATTATTATAAATAACAGAGTAACCACAGGCAATAGAGGACAAAAGAAAAACTGAAGTATTCAGCTGGCTGACAGCTATTTCCAGAGCCACGGTGATTAGATTCTGCACATACAGGAGCATGGGTGGGTTCCTCTGACCTGATGGCTTCTTACTGCAACAAGAACAAGAGCTTGAGCCTCAGGACTGTGAACTTCTGAGTTGTGCTCATGCTGCTGGTTAGGGAGCAGTCAGGGCCTGTGACTAGACAGGAGCGGGTGGGATGGCAAGGGATCAGGGAGAAATAGTGTGTGCTGCGAAGCAAACAGATGTGAACACTACTTGGCACAAACAGGTACTTGTACTGGCAGCCACAGCAAATCCATTATGTCTGCAGTCTTAGGTAGGTGGTAGCAAGCAAGACAGTTCTGTACAGATGCTAGAGGGATCAGGAGTGAAAATGCACTTAGAGCTGCAGAGAGAGCTGAGATGCTACAGCAAATGTGTTCACGGAGCTTCATAATGCATCAACAGCTTCATAATGCTTGCTGGTTTTCCTTGAGAAAAAATCTTTCACTTCCTAGATATTTCATGGTTATTCTAGGACAAGAAGTGTAACTCGCTTTCTTAGCCTGCCTTTAACTTCATTAAATGGGTAATTAAAACTATTCGCATTTCCTTCAGTCATAACAGATCAATCCTCCTGAGTAATAAGTTATCCCAAAAGATATGTATGGTAAAACTCAGATTTCCCTAAATTTAGTATTAAAATCATCAGGCTCACAAGGATAAACATAATGACCCCAAGTGTGGTGAACAGGGTCACACTTATGCTTTATCCCATTAACAAACTGATAAATGAAAACATAGGCAATAATTTTGAAGCCAAAAAAGTGAAGAAGTCTACTCCGTGTGTGTGTACACCTATGTATATACATAGGAATCTGCTAGCAAATACAAACCAAGTTTTCTGTTAGTGCTAGAAATATGATGCCAGATGCATAAATGGCAGAAAGACACCAAACTTCTACTTCCCCAGTGTTTGGTCTTTCTAAAGTTGTACTGCATATTAAGAATGACACAGCTCTGTCCTGATCAGGGATGCATTTACATTGGGTTAAACAAGAGCAATTTTCTTACATTTTCAAACACAGAGGTTTCCTTTATATTGTGTGTGTGACCCATGCCGCCCATTCTCAGTCAGCTCTCATCCAACAGTGGTTTGTCCAAACTGGAGCTCAGGAACTTCCCAACAAGGTTCTTCCTGTGCTGGTTTGTAGCTCACCAGGGCACAGGGAGAAAGGCAGTTCCAGGGAAGTTCCCAGCACACAGGCTCCGTCTGCTGTTACTGCAATTCAGAGCAGGCACCACTGGCAGCCAAGAGGCCAACCTTTTTGCCCAGTTGTAGCCTGCCACTACAATTTGCTCTGAGTTTATACAGAGAACTTTGTGCTCCACTGGCCATCACCTCCACTGTACAACCAGGGTAAGAAATTTTACTATATTTAAAAATTACTTATTGAATATTGCATAAATTAATATTCTACCACAGGAAGATAAAATTTGTTTTAAATTCTCTCCCTATAAATATATACAATTTTTTAATACTCCACGAAGTATAAATGTATATACTCCCTTGACAATAATCTTAGAGCATTAGGACAACAAAGATTAACATATAGACCATAGGCTCATGCTTTTGTTTTGGAATGCCAATTAATCTGTAGTTTATTGTATTTCAACCTTCAGAAGGTCACAGGATTTAACTCTTAAACCCTTGCCAATGTCAGCTGCCTCATAATAAACATTCATATTTGTTTTATGACCCAGACCAGCTGGTGGGTTTTATACACAATAAGAATGAGAAATCTGACAAAAACAAGTGATTCATCTTCATAATGTAAGTAGAGGCTGAAACCTTCAGTATAATCTTAAGGCCATTTATTTGTTCAGGTTGCTGGGCTTGTTTTCCATTTTTGGGGTTTTTTTTAAACATCACTGACTGAATACAGTCTAAAATATTTGCTACATTCAGTGAGAGGAATTTATTTAATAATAGGGAAGAGCTTTCCTGGCAGGTAGTTGGCTGGACCTTCTCAATTTAATACATACTCTGCCACAATGGCAGAAGGGGAGAGCTACTTTGCTTTAAATTGTTTTCACTTTCAGTTGAAATAATTGAGTGACCTGAGGTATAGGACTGACGTACAAAAAAGGAATTCATTAACTTCGATGCAATGCTCTCAGTCTTTGGGTTGAATCCATTTACAGTGATAACTGTGGTGTATTCCACACTCCTGTTGATGGCCCACAGCCCAGATTTGGCCTGAAGGACAAACACACCAGGCTCACTGCAAGAAATAGGGAACAATGTTCAAGCAGCAAAACTTGCCTTATCCACCAGACATCTTCCACCTGCACCCAAACATCACCCAAAGTCAGGCTGTTTCTTCCACAGTGGCCAGCAAAAACAAGATACATGGGGAGGTGTTGTAAGGGGGAAAAGGCACATGGCTGCTGAGGTTAAAATCCTGGTGGAAGTCTATGCCTCATGCTGGATACTTAAGGGATAGCAAAACTATGTATCCCATTAGCTATCCCTAGATACCTCAGGAGAAAAAAGTGTGTACAGTGCTGCCAGCAATGACAACTTGTGACCTGAATGGACAGAAGTTTGGCATGTTTTGGAGGTGAGGTGTGTTTTTTAAGTTCCCATAAATTCAGCATATTGACCCACTTCAGATGTCCTTCTTCGTAGACTTTCTGTGACTTCTTCTGGTTTGGAAGGTGGAGCTCATCTTCATACTCCTCAGCATCCTCTGTCTCTTTGGGATACATAAAATTCCTGCCCATCAGGAATGAACCCAAGTAACAGCAGACTACACTCTTTGGTTTACATGGTCAGAAGAGCTGCACTGGTTTGTATGAGTAGATATTTACAGCATAACCACTTACACATTATCCAAGGGAGGCTCCCAGAGAAAGCCTGCAAGGAGATTGGTGCAGACATGGCCAAGCCTTCCCAGTGGGCCTCTGTGAGCACCAAAAGCAGAGTACCTGCAGGAGCACCTGCTAATTGGCTCAGTTTAGAAGATATGTTAGCATGGGGCAAGGCAAGCCAAGATCATCTTGGGATCCATGTCTACTTACTCAAAAGGGACTTGGTTATCCCACAAAGAATGGCTTTCTACCATGCAGGCACACATAAAACACCTGCTATTCTGGAATAAAGGTGTAAATAAGGGGGGTTGTTTTTATCTAAGTTATCTACATGTGCAACAAATACTACATATCTGGTTTTACCATTCACTTAGGGCAGGTTCATAACTGATTCACGCTGCCTGGGTGCTGCAGGGCCTTCTGTACCTCTAAAGATTCCCCTTTACTGCACTGGCCATAGCATCACCTAAGTACCCAGACCATAGTCCCCTTATTTCAGTAAATAACATCCCAACTCACTTCACCAAGCATGAAACATTCCCCATACCAATAGCAGCTGCCATGAAAGGCTGAAGAACCTTAAAAGCTGAGCAACATGCCAGAGAAGAGAAGTGACTTTGCTGTGACAAAATATTCATCCACTGTGAGAGGCTTATGGAGCATCAGAAGTTCAGAATAACTGGCTTTCAAGTTCTGTAAGTCAAATTCACCAACAGCATCAGGATCGATCCAAAACAAAAGACAATGAATTGAAGTGGTAGAGAAGGAATAATCTCACACTCTTTCGCAATATAGCCTATAGAGGGTAAGGATTTTGCTTAAAGATTTGTTCCTTCCTGCACCTTCTGTGACATTCTGAATTACAGCACAATAGAAAAATCAATTAAAATGACTACTGAACAGTTCTTTATCTGCCTTGAAATCATCTTCCTCCAGAAGAGATAATATTTCTACAGTGCATTATACATGAATTAACCCCGCTGTTCTAAATAGATTAGATCCTTTAGCCTGCAGCTTCAGAAGAAGGGTAAGCAAGCAAACCATGGATTTTATATAAGCACAAAATAAGTTATAAATATGTGGTATTACTCTAAAATCTAATCCTTAAGAGTTCTTTTTCCCCCCGCCATGATTTCTGATCTTTATTACAAATGACAAGAACCAGAATTTCTTTTCTGTTGGTCATCACCCTCCTCATACAAGCAGAGGAACACACTGCTTTACCACCCAGCTCTGTCATCCTGCATTCCCAGCCTCTCACTGGAAGGACAGTAGTGTACATGGACAAATATGTAACAATACATCAAAGTTTTAAAGCACAAGGAAATTACTGCACAGTTGAGTTTCTGGGAAGCTCAGATACAGTTTCATAGCTGATGGCTGTCTTGTACTTCTCACTTGACCACAGACAGACATATTACAGCTCTGATAATTGGGCTCCTGGTGTGTTGAAACCACCACTTAGCCTTGAAGATCAAAGCTGATTGCTTTCTTGTTTGCTCCATCTCATATATCTCTCTTCTTATTCTTTGACTGCAAGTGCTCTGATATCTTTTAATCCATTTTTTATACTGAGTTTGCCATAATAGGACTTCAGCCCATAACTAACTCCGAAGAAGCTCAGATTTATAAAAGAGAAACAACTCGTGAGCTTTCAGAATACTTGAACCTCAAAACTTTGAGACTTACATGCTTTCTCCATTCTTACCATGTACTCAGTGAGATTTGAGTCTCAGCAGACTTACCTGAACTATCCTTTTCCTTAAAATAATATGGTGAAGAATGTGAAAATATTAGCCAAAATACCTCAATCGAAGACAAAAGTAAAGAAAATACAAAAGGAACTTCTACCTTGGGATAAAGCAGCACATCCACATGCAGCAAATGAAATAAAAACCCTCTTAAGATTTGGCTGAGAAGGTCTTACTTAGGGCTTTGCATCTCATAGCCCTCAGAAACTCGTCAGATGTAACATCACACACGGTGTTAAATATACACTTTTACTACACAGACCCCTTCTACACTGATACAGAGGAATTCATACTGAACATGACAATTTGTGGGTAAGAGTTTCACGAGGCTGTTAGAAAAACCTAAAAGAAATATGATCGGTTTACCTTCTGAATTTGTCTCTAAAACAGCATGACAACATTTTATACTCACTTTCCAGAGCCAAACATTAGAAGACTTTTCATTTTAATGATCACTTTTTTAGACATCACTGTTGTCTAATTTTAATTCTTAGAAAAAAAAAACCATACCTTCAAAGTCCCCATCTCTGGCTTTTGCTGCAAGTTCTGAGGATGATATACTTTCTTGACATAAAGCACAGTCTTCCAGTGCTGCATTCCTTAAACCATGATTAACTGCAAAACAATTCAAAAAGTACTCATATTTTTCCAATTTTCACTTCAAAGATTCATGTTAGAACTTTCATGGGATTCACAGGATCAGACCATAGCAGCACCTTCTTAGACTTCTTGCTTTTTCTCTACCCTGACACAAATAGTGATTTACAAGACTCCTATTCTTCTTTGGAGTGACAAGAGAAATGAAAGATGCTGTTATTACAGGACATGCAGTCTTCTTACTTCTGCTAGTTTAACTGCATCTACATTTTACTTCCCAAAACTTAACTTGGATCCTTTAATACAAGTAGATTTTGAGAACAGTGAGAGATTCCCAAGGTGAATCACACACATTAAATCACATATATCAAAGAGAAACTTCACCCTCAAACTTCCCTTTTTTCACTCATTTTGCTTATGCTTACTTTTGTCCATACCATCTTTTTTAATGTAAGAGTTCATCCATTAGAAATTACATCCATCCAAGGACTATTGATTAACATATATTTCCCAGTGATAATTCTTTTCAGCTCCAGTTTCTTTATTACTCTTATTTGAAGGTTCAGGAGCTTTTGTGTTCTCTTTCTAGCAATTCTGTGTAACCCCATATTTTTTAACAATAAAAAAACCCAGTCCATTTTCACATTGTGACAGGCTGCCACTGTAAAACTGTTGTGGAAGTTTCAACCGAAAGTAACAGAAGACTGTAATGCATATTGTGCATTATCCCACTCCAGAATTGGGACTGGAGTGTAGGTTTTTTCTGCTAACTTGATGCAATTTTTAACTAAGAGTTCCACATAAAAAACCTTAATGCTTTTAAAATAAACTCAGAGAAACAAAAAGTTTTCAATCTGGAGGAATGGAATTAGGAAAAAAAGGAGCTTTGGTCACTTTCAGATGCTGGTTGTTCTGATGATAACAACGGATAAAAGTAATTGCAGCCTTGCTGGGATGACACGATTATTCATAGATAAGTTAGAAGACCTGACACTTAAAAAAGAAATAATAAAAATGGTCACAGAGGAAAAAAAAAATCTTTTGTTGGTTCATGATCTAGTTCTGGTTCCATTACTTTAATTATCTAGAATTGAAATGTGGCATTTTTCTATCTTGAAGCCAAATTCTTCAATTTCTTTAAGACAGGACAGATTTCAGCATTTTACTGAGCATTCCCATCTTCTAGTTCTTTGCTAACTTAACATGTACCCAGTATGAAACAAATCTGGGGGGAAAAAATAAATCTATGAAGTCCAAACCCTGCATAAATTATGGGCTGTAAACTATATGGGCTACTGTGTGCTGCTGTTAAATATAGAAATGTGGAAACAGCAGACGAACTCTGAAGACTTTAACTCTTTTTAGTATTTGCCTCAAGACAAGTTCCTGTGTTCCTGTACAGGGACTTCGTCCTGTTTACAGTCTGTTTCCATTACTCCTTTTAAACTTAGGTGAACCACTGTACAGTGAATCCTGCCAAAAAGATAACAATAAGTTAGGGGAATTTGTGTCAAATGGATCCCCACTGGGCTACCATCAGAAATTCATTACAGAAAACAAATGTTCAGATCCTTTACCTTTCTTCTGCTTTTCCTTGTCTTCTGTTTCAGGTTTGGTTGCCATAACTTCAAACAAGGTTTTTAAGATACTTCTCAAATCACTAGCGTAGTTTGTCTGCAGCTGGTCAGCAACACCTTAGAGTTTGAGAAAATGGGTAAACCATTTCTAGACTGTTACACAATCCTTTAAAAAAGTACTTAAATCTGCCTGTTAGTGCCAGTAATGGCCTCACTTTTTTAGGGGATCACTTGCTCACATTAGGAATAAAAATTGCACATCTGATTAAAGTAATTCTCCATAATGGCCAACTTACATTCTGGTTTTTATGCTACCTGCAAGCCAATACATACCTTTCTTATCCTTTGTCAGGAAATACTGAGAGATTCATTTTGCATGAAAATGGAACTGCTAAGTCAAATTTCATTCCTTGAACACAACAGGGCATCACCAGGGAAAAATCAAACCTGATACAAGTCCAAATTCTTCAACACTACAAGTCTAAGATGTCAGCATCTCTGATCTGTAAGTTCCAAACAGGTAACAGGTCCTTCCAAACCAGACTGTAACTTAGGCCCCCAAAACAGAGTCTTCCTGAAACTTCATCTCTAGTCCTTTCTACCACAACTTGATGTGCAAAACCACCAAAAATAAAATAAAAAACCCCCCACCAAAAATAGTTTAATGATTCAGTGATTCTCATACCTGAGATACAGACAAAAAGGCGGTGAATAAGATCATTACTGCCATGAAATCTAGATCTGATCTTCTCTCGTGTGGCAATCTTGGCAGCCTGCAAAGCAAGCTGGATTTCTTCCTGATCAATGTCATCGGATGAACAAGAACTTGTCATTAAACTGCTGTCAGAGAAAAAAAATAATGTAAAGGAAAGTAATGTAAATCTTCACTCAGTTGTTCAGGATGTTCAGCAAATCCTAAAGGATTTTATATCTATAGTACCAGAACTAATTGCTGCAAATTCTGGTTGAAGTAAATCAGCACACAATCAATCACCATCACGTTTGATTTTCACTCTGTGACAGCTGCAAAAAAACTTCAAGCAGAAAATCACTTGTCTGTATTTTACTGCATTTTTCCTTAGCTGTTACAAAGTGCTGCGCCATTTTTCACATTAACTTCTTCTAAAAGCTCAGTCCTGAGACCATAACTCCACCAAAAAATCCTGAAGGGGAATATCAACTTAAAAATATGAAGGTCAGTTCTGAAGTCAACTTAGAAATTTATGAACATGGAAATTATTTGGGAAAAAGAAGAAATTCTGAATTATGTTACCTTAATATAGCAAGAACAGAATCTAAATATAACTTCATAAAAAATAGGAAGAGCAGCAATAAAATATGATTTACACAGTAGAGGTAGGTTAATTCCCTTATAAATGTAACATTAGAAATTGCTGAAACGTCAAACTATGGTAAAGAATGGCTCATCAACTCTAAAGAGAGATTAATGTGCCACCAAATGTCTATTCAAACTTTAAATTTTCTGTTAAAAATCAGATTCCAGATATTCCTACACTTTCACCACCCCTACCACTTTTCTCTTACAGAGAAGAAGCTTGAAACAACCTGAGACAGCAGGGAAGCCTTGGGAAGAATGTTCAAATATCAGGAATTACCTTAAGTATTTGTAAATCAAGATGTTTAAAACATGAAGTACTTAGGGGAAAAGTAGCTCTTTGCCCCTAAAAACCCTTAAATGGGACTAGAGCACAGGATGTAACTACATCGAAGTCCTAAGGATTCACTGTGCTGACCAAAGGAAACAGGAGCCTTCTTACTCCATTACATTCAAGTCATTTTTCTCCACACATTGAAAAAAAGATATTGCAAATTATTTCAAAAACCTAGACTATTTTTCTTAAAATCATACTTTTGCTGTCCAAAACTCCAGCACTCTTCACTTTACAGACAACTACCATATTAAAAGAAGAGTTACTTACTGCATGTATAACAAAAAGTAATTTCTAACACATTTTGAGTTCAATCTGCTTTATCAGGTGCAGAAACATTCACCATCTTGCAGATGCCATCCTTATGGCAGTAGGCATGAACAGTTATTTTGGGAGAAGACACACAGGTAACATATTTGTTTATAGCTAAATTTTATAGGATATAGTTTTCAAATTTTACCTGTACAGGTAATCCTTTGAAATAAAAAAGAGAAATCCCAATCTTAAAAGCCCTAGGAAAAACAGACTGAAAATAAATAAGTACTGAAGATTAGTTATTGATAGAAATATCAATGGAAGATGTGTAGCATGAGTACTTAACTGGCTCCCCATTCTTTCAAACACAGAGTAAAGACTAGGCTTGCAGGAGACTCATTTTGTTCATGTCATCTATTGCTACTAACAAAAGAAAATTCTTGTAAAGAGATGTTATTTCTATGTTTACAGTTCGAGCAGCACCATGACTGACTGGGCTTATCAAAGATTGAGAACGAAGTGAGAATTCTCTTTCAATTTTGTTTTGTGTTTCTGAAGGGGATATAGTAGATATTATTATGAAAGCAAGCCTGTCAACATGGAAAGGCCTGTGTTCAAGACAATGAAAAGGTCATGTACAAATGTGGTTTACAAAGGAATAAACTGAAAGGCAGGGAGAACCAGGAAGCGATTCCTGACTCGCAAGGGTGTGCAGTCAGAGGATGCCTGTTCAGACAAACCCTCTCACACACCCATACACATACCCTCTCACATAAAGGACTTTGCCTTTCCAAATAAGCTCTACTTTTTGTTTTATATAAAAACTTTCTTAGTGATACGCACATACGCACCATAAATTGCTCTCCAAGCCAAGCATGGATCTCCTGACAGAGTCAAATGCAGTCTGTATAATTACATAACCCCAATACAAAGGTGTCTTCAAAACTCCCAACACACAGAAACTTTAATGCAGAGGAAAACAGGGCGCTGGATCAAGGATGACTTTTCCCTCCAAATCACAGCTTAAGAAATATTTCAAAGGAAGGTGCTAAGTGGGCAGAGAGCTGTGAAGAGTGCTTTTGAAGAAAATAAGCTTGGTCCTTTGCCATTTTGCAGAAAGGAAGGCAGGCTCATTCCACCATTCTGACCAATTTTAATAATAATGTTTGCCTTTCCGAGCCTCCTCCACCTGGGAGGAATGCAGTTTTACCTACTTCATTCAGGGAATGTGGTTTGACCTACTTCCACTGCAGACTATTCTGTTAGATTTTGTGGTGTGTCATTAAGACTGGCCATGGCACCACAAGACCGGCTGGGACTGTTTTGTCCTGAAGATCCCCAGCACAGAGCCCATGTGAATTGCTCCAGCACTGTGGGATGCAAAGTCAGCATGTCTGCACACTCACATTTACGGCATACTTCCACATATATGCACACTCCCATGTAAACTACAGTATCCACATACAGGGGGTTCAGAAAAGAGGTTATTTTGTACTTGGGATTGCTTTGCTACTACAAAGCAAAAAAATGAATGCTCCAGAAAAATCTAAAACTGGACCTAAGAATTGCTATAGTTAGAAACAATTACTCTGTCTTTACCAACACAACCAAGTCCAACTTAGACAAAAATGACTCTCAAAGAACAACTAACAACCATCTGTTCATTACTTTAAAGTATATTTAACTGTTAAAGATCGTAGCCAAAAGTACAATATTGTAGAGACAGTCAGAAATACTGCAATAACAGAAACCCTGCAATTGTTTCAGATAAGCAGCAAAAGAGCCAGCTTTTTAAAAATATAACAAGAGTATCCCAAACAAGCAATGACTGCATCCATGAAACAGAGTCTCATGATTTTATAAATTGATATTATAGGAAAAAAAACCCTGAAAAGTGATCTACATGGTACAGCTTATTTTATTTTTTTTCTATAAAGAATACCTTTTCTACTTGGTTTATCAAACATGGGTAATTTGGATCAACATTCTCAGCCAATATCAGATGTTTAGGAAGTATTTCATTAATGTCAGACAACGCTTGGATCTGGAATGTTCACAGGCAGTATCTGCACACCACAAACAGCCATACTACTGCTAGAGACAAGTCCTCATTTTCTCAACTATTTGATTGAAAGGAACTCTGAATAACGCAATGAATTAAGTTACAAAGAGGTAACACCAGAACACATATGGAACTCCCCTTGTGAAACATTTATCATATACACAAAGCTCATCATGCATTAATTTTTCAGACTGTACAAACATTGCAAAGCTAACACATTTGAAGGTGAATATAAAGAAATATGATGTTATGTCAAAGTTGATTCCAAACAGTAAAATCTGCTTATACCTTATTTAGGAACAGATACCCTGTGGCAGATAAAATGAATTAGCTTTTTGCTAAACTTGGCTGCAGCCACCCATTTTAAAATTACACTTCATTTATTACATTAGAAGAGTCATAAGACACTTTCAACACTTTCAAGGTGTATCTCTATAATAGTTGCCTGGTCTCAAGGCTTTACTGTAAAATTTAGCCAAATAGGCACAAGCAAACAAATACCAATAATGTAATTGTACACAATACAATCTTTCACCAAGATGCAATCTGCTTTATAGCTTTTGTGTTCCAAAGGACACTTCTAAGCCAGTTTAAGTAGCAGTACTCATACATAATGGTAAACAGGACTGCGGAACAAGAAGGTTATGACAGACATTTTCAGAAGTGGACAGACATTTTAGGTAACCATCTGTGACACTGTAGGCTTTGGGCTGTGTTTGTTGGTCATTGACACTCATCCAAAACCAGTGAAAGCAGCAAAGTCTAAAACCAAACAACCAAAGTCAACCGATTCAATGTTGGCCCAAATTTAAGTATTTTACGTTTGAGCCCAAAACATAGCAACAGCTGTAGAAATCTGTGTCCACTCACAGATGTCTCCTTCCAGATTTGCCTAGAAATCTATGGTTCTTTAAACCTGAAATCTACTCTGCATGAATGCAGAATGTATGAGATTCTCTGAAAGAATTTCTCATTACTCACAAACCAACCCTCAGAGTATCATAAAAAATGCATTAAATATACAGCAGTGACAGACAAAAGAATTTAAAAGCTCTATGTTTCAAATACAATGAATACCAAAAATTTTCATGTTTTCAAATTAATCACAAAAATCTTTTTAAAAAAATGATCTGGTTTTTGTTCTTTATCTTTCAAAATCTTAACTCAAAAGCAATAGAGGGTCACTTACAAAGCAGAAAGCTCAATGGACTCAATCTATTCTATATCACAGAATCAGAGAATGGTTAGGGTTGGAAGACAGCTTGAAGATTATTCAGCTCCAACATAAATATGTGATGCAATTATGTCACCAAATTTAAAAGGAAATTAAGATCACCCTTTAAACCTCTGATTTCAGGCAACGTCTTCAATGACAACTGATTTGCAGGAAAAGATCTCAGAATATTGTCAGTGGTGCCTGTAAACAGACAGGGCTCAAGTTTCAGCCACACAAACTCATCTCAACTAAGTCTAAGAAGAAAGCTCGATAACAATATTATAAATGTTTACTAGAAAAGTGTTAATACATAATTCAGTGACTAACCTTAACCATTTATGCTATCCAAATACCTATGACAGCAGGGATTCCCATTTACTTCTTCTGGAAAGAAAGAAATCTCCACCAAACTACACAGAGGCAGAAGTAGACTGTAACTCTGCAACAAAACAGGTAACACCTCCCTGCTGTAGTGGGAATTTAAAGCTGGTGAATCCACTTCACAATGAATTCAAAATCCATGCATAAAATGGTACCATTCTGATGCAGAGGTTCACCCAGAGATGCATTTTAAGACCAAGGTGCTCTCCAGGAAAGTCTGATAAGTACTGTACAGTAGCAGGTGAGACCCTCGACAGCAGAGAAATGCGAAGACTTTGCAAAAAGTTTTCTGGGATTTCACACATTCTTAATCTTCTACACAGAAGGACATTACAGTTATAAACCACGTTGAAAGTTTTTACAAAGGGTGAATAGCCCAATTCTTAAATATAAATTAGTGTTCATTTAAAAATTGATGAGAGACTGTCTACAAATGATAAAGCAGTGCAATTCTTTGGACTTAAATGATATAAATTCATTTGCATTAGTTGGTTTTAACAAATTTCTCATGTTCACTATTTAACACCACATGTATTAAATAACTAAAGATATATACATGTGTGTCGTTTATGTGAATTTCCCCATTTACACAGGTACATTCAGAATATTTTGGTTCTTACAGTATTTTTCAAAACACATTACAATCAACTCCCCAACTTTCATTTTCTGCTTGTACAGAGTTTAGCATAATGGCCACCTTATGCTCTGTGTACAATATCAATAACATACACTTTCTATCCAATTTTTAATATTTAAGATTCTCTCCCATTTGAATTTTTTCATCCTTATGGTGAACGAAAAAAAAAACCCAAACAAAAATGTTTGCAGGCAAATCTATGTCATTGATTGCATGCAAATTCTAAAACAACTTCAGCAAGTTGGTACATTGCTCCCACTGATATTTATGTAGGCTGTAACAGGAAATCTCACCACAAACCTGTCAGCCAAGCTATTACTCTTGCTCTTCTACTTCAGAAGGCTGTAGTCAACTCTGGGATCCAATTTGCCAAAAAGAACAAACAGCAGCTCCAAAGGCCATATAAAGGTTCAAACACAGTAATTCAGGAAAGACAAAGGTTGCACACATGAGAAATGACAGGAGGAAAATTATAGGGATTTAGGTAAGAGATATGTAACTCCCATATCAGTAAGGAAAAAAACCCAACCTACTTCTCCATCCTGCTTTTTGCAGTACTTCTAGTGTTCCTTTTTGGGTACTATCACAAGAAACACAATAAACAGTAAAAACCTGTTGGTTTCTAACATGTGCCAGTTTGAGATGGCTGGAAGAGAAACTGTGATAATCATGGCTCTTACAATTATTTTAAGTGAAGTGGGTGGCTACACAATCAATTTTAGAGTCACTTAAACCCAAGACAGAACATGATATGCTATTATTTAGGTAATAGAATATAGTTTTTAGCTAAGGACTATGTTTTAAGAAATTACCTCAGAAACTACATTTGAAGGAGACTAAGAAAAGCTTTAATGCAGAACTTTATTTCTTGTCTTTTAAATCCTAATACTTTATTAAGTCAAGAGGGTTTTAAAATATAACCCCTTAGCTATTTCCTCTCTCTTTTAAAGAGAAACAGCTAAAGAGGGTGAAAAAACCCACCAATCAACCCACCATTCTTAAAGGACACCAAGGCTTCAGAACTTTGTCTTGAGAAACAAATAATATACCTGCATACAGATCCCTCTAGGTAGAAATCACCAAAAGAACTGGACGTGACTAGAGAACAGCATTATCACATTTAAGAGCAATGCCCAGCTCCATTGACAAGACATGTGCTAGAAGCCCCATCTGCTGTCAGCCTTCTGAATTCCTCAGTGGGGGGGAACTACTTTTCCTACACAGCAAGATTGGCAGAAGCCTTCTCTTGCTATTCTGGAGGTGGGCAATCTGGGGTTGGCTCATTAAAATAAGAAATTTGGCTAACATTATCCATAGGTGGTATCTTCAGTCAGGAAAAAGTCTTGAGCATCGAATTCTATTGAATTTGAAATCAACAGTGGGAACTTCTCCAATAGTAAGACCCTAGCAGCTTCTGCAGCTCCCCATCCTGCTGGAAGAACATCTTGAATCTTTCCTCAGCTGTTCAGACCTCAAACTGCAGAGCATTCTCACTTGGACTTTGCAGAAACCACAGCTGTTAAAGCAGCATCTTGCTAAACAAATTCACCCTAAGAAACTCAGCCTAGGAGAACTTATGGCTTACTCAAACTCATTAACACTCTGGACTGGGTTTTAAGATGAATGCAAAGATAAAGTATTTCAAATGGAAATTAAAGTAAACAACACTGCCAGTGCAGAATTTATCAACTTTAACAGCACTCTCTCCCAAACAGCTTTTTTGGTCATTATAGATAAAACTTCTATAAGTGTGCATATGAACAAGTAACTAAGGAGCATTAGCAATCAACAGTGGTGCTTTCAAACCATCGAATTTAATGTCAGATGCAAGGTACCACATTTAATCCTTTTCCTCTAGTTTAAACCAAAAAGGGATAAAACCTGCAAGAAAAAGTTATTGTAAAAGTCAAGCAAAAACAGAATGGAAAAAACAAGAAGTTAGAATATTGCTTGGTTCTATGACTTTTTTCAGTTCCATCATGACTTTTTTCCACCACTTTCTTATAATCAAACTTGCATTTAAAGCTCTCAATCACTCACTCACATTGCAAAAGGATAAATAAAATGAGATTAGTGAACAGAAATATTTAAACTTGCAAAATATATATCAAACTGGAAAAACTGCAAATGAAAATCACACATAGTATAGGACTTATGATGAAATGGAATGTAAAACCAGCTCTGGTATCCCAGACAGGGATAGAGATACAGCAGTCCCAGCTTTTACACTTTATGCAGAACTTGACAAAGGACAGGCAGTACTTGGATACCTGATACAAATACTTCAGGGCAAAGACAAATGTTATACAGCTCATTAGCAATGTCCTCTGCCATAGGCAAGCCACAGTTCTGCACGGTATTGCAACAAGTGAATTAATTAATTAATTTAGCATCCAGTTCCTGCAGATCCACTCTTGACTTGCAACTCCTGTGTGGGGCAGAAATGGAGATGGAGATGCAGCTCCAAAAACACTTCCTACTACAAGGAATTCTGAGGGATAGGGAAACTTATTGGCACAACATTTTCATATTGCTTCCATCAGTTCCCTCAAAAAAACCCAAAAAACAAAAAAAAAAA
>VZDJ01007747.1:38667243-38780679 GCA_008694505.1 Cyanoderma ruficeps | reverse complement strand
AAAAAAAACCCACCCAAAAAACCCCAAAAAAACCAAACCAACAAACCCCAAACAAGCAGCAGAAGCATTAATGCATCCTAGGGTCTAGGAGAATCCCATAGAAAATCTGTATCCAGACTTGGTAGTCAAAGCTGAAAAAGGCTAATTACAGTATTAGGCGAAACCCTAAAATACGAATTGGAAAATATAGCTCTCTCTTTATTTTTCACCTTCAATCCTGTTGTAAGTATGAGAAAATCCTCCCTTTTTCCCTCCAATCTAATTGTGGTTTTAAAATGTATCTTTAGGCATGGACAAAAACTCTGCAAAAACTGCAGTTACTATAGTGATTTTAATTACACATAATCTGAAAACTGCCAAACATGCTATCTAAGGGTTTTACTGGTTAAAAAAACCCTAATCTGTAAAATAAAACCTAATTTCTGAAAGCTAGTAATTTTGTTCTACTATTATCACAGGGAACACCAAGTGACATTCAACAGCAGATTTCACACATCACTAAAATGAAAATGATTATAATTGTGGCCAAATTACTAAAAATGAAAATTGCAACTGAGCTATGTAGAAACAAGAACACAAACCCATTATGATCACTTTGTGTCAGTCTCCAGCCATACGGTATGTTTGATATGCCACTTGGAATACAGCCCCCAAATGGCAAATTGTGGGGTGTCTACCAATTCTGCCAGAACAGTCTTACTGCCTCTGCCGCTGATGCTAGTCAGCCTAAAATATTGCCCTATTTTACTTGATTTACACAGAGAGCAATATATTCTATATTTACTTGAACCACATCGAACATTTTAACACCTCTAAAATATGAAGTTCATCATTTTAATAGGGAAAGACCAAAAAACTTCCAACAACTGAATTTTCACCTTCCCACTATAACAAGCATTTGTTAACACTAGCTGCCTGAGTTATTCCATGGAAAAAATAAAATCTGCATCCAGCTACTTGTTACTAAAGACAACGATATGCATAAAATGTACCCTGTAGAATATCCTAGAAAGAAACACTATAACTTAGAAAATGCTGCACCATTTGGAGATTCAATTTTTTTTGTCTTGCAGGGTGAAGAACAAGATAGGCATGAAACACATCAAGAAGAATCCTGGCGGTGAAAACCCAGAGACATCTGCTTCAGTCACACATGTCTCGCTGACTAAAATCAGAAGCAAAAGCTGACAGACCTCATCAACGCTGGCTTTTTTGTTTTGCTGGTACTGCTCAGCTGGTTGTTGGGGCAAGGGATTTAGCAGCTAAACAAAAAGACTGTATACAGCAACCTATTTCTGACTGTATTAATACTGCCCTCACACTGCTTGAATGACAGAGCTGTGCAAAACACCACAGACTCTCACTGCCTAAGAGACACACACAGTTTGCAGCTCAAAATCATTAGGCAGGAATAGCATGTACACTGGAAGTGATTTAGATTTGTTCAAGGTATAAACCCCTTTCTCTTCCCACAACGCTGCTCACTGAGCTCTTTATTTCCAGGACTCCAGTATAGTACATGCAAAACCACTAATAACAGCCTTTTTCTGGTTGTGAGCCATCTCTCCATGAAGAAGAGCTCTACAGAAAAAAAAAGGAGAAAGAAAATCTACAGTAATGCACTGATCAAACCAAAAATGACATTACCAAACATTAATGTAGAATGAATCTGTAATTTTGTATAGCTTCAATGTAACCTGACCATGTTAACAAAGGTAAAAGTGCAAGACAGAACTGGAGACAGAATGATCAGGTAGACTGATCAGACAGTTAGAATGCATTGTTAATGTATTTGCTGTATTCCACATTATGATCTACAGTATCCCCAGAGCAGCTCTGGTCTCTGTTAAAACCTGTAGGCATGTAATTTGTGCTGTAGCTTTGATAGCTTAAGCTCTGGACCATGAGATGAAAGAACTGAATTCTCTACTATAATTCACAGTCCTGGAGAATAATCAAGTTATTTTTCCTTCTTGAATCCTTTTCAAGGCACTGAGTTTTATGGATGAGAAAGCACCATATAAAACCTGCTTCTGTAAGAAACTGTCCACCCACATGAACTGAGATGGGCAAGAAAGTGGCTCAGAGCTCACACTCAGAGTGCTGATCAATGGTCCGTACTTGGGCTGGCAGCCTGTCACAAACAAGGCATCCCCAGAAAATGATGGTGGAACCCACACTTTTCACCATCACCACAAATAATCTGGATGAGGGGTCTGAGAGCACCACCACCAGGTTTGCTGGTGACACCACACTGGGTGGTGAGGTGGGTGTGTCAGCAGGGAAAGCCATCTCACAGACCAGGACAGGCTGGAACAGTGAGCTGGTCAGAATTGTGCAGAGTTTAACAGAGACAGGTGCAAGGTCCTGCAGCAGGGATGATACCAAAGAGCCTGGCACAGGCTGAGACCCTTTGCTGAGGGGCACCTGGGGGTCCTGGGGCACAACAGGAGCTGAACAGGGCTCAGCAGTGAAGCTGCAGCAGCAATGAAAGCAAATCAGGTGCTGGGATACACCCTCAGGGGCACCACGAGCAGAGATGAGAGATGTGACCATCCCAAACTACCAAGAGCTTGTCAGACCACACCTGGAGTACTCCTGTGTCCAGCTGTGGTCTCCACAAGAGAAGGAACAGACTGGAGGGCACCCAAGGAGCGCCATGAAGATGATGGAGAACCTGTTCTATGAGGAGAGACTGAAGGAATTCAGTATTTTATTCCTTGGAGAAGGCTCCGGGGACCTCATCACAGTACATACAGAGTGGCTATAAAGAGGATGGAAGCTGACTCTCCACAAGGAGCCACATGGAGACGACAAGTTGTACTAGGGGAGGTTTCATCTTGATATAAAATAAAGAAATATTTTACACTAAGAACGATCAATGTCTGCCCACATATACACAAATACAGATATTCTAACTGAAATATCCAGATAAATATCCCACTCTAATTGCTGGCACAGTCTTGCTGTTTTGGCATAAACTTGAGTCACTTCATTGCAGATACTGCCTTTTAAAGACTGTAAACAATGTGCTAAAACTTCATCACCAATTTCTGTAAATGCCTTAAACAGTAGAAATATATACGAAAAATCACCAGTAAAGCTGGTATGACATATTGAAAAAAACCCCCTCAACCTGTGGACTAGGGAAAGCATCTAGTACAACGTTAAGGTTATTTTTAAGAGTTATTACTTATATTTAAAGTTCTCATTTATTTGCTCTTTATAACCTTAAAATGAAGAAGTAGGGTTTAGCATGTGAAGTTTACTCCAGGCAGACAAACACTCGAATACAGATTCATCAGTATTTCTTCCTCCCTGGCACTCTTACAGCAAAAACTCCAATGAGACTCAATACCAACTAATTGTACCTACCCTGTTCTTCTGTTGTCTTATTTTTTCCTCATCACTCCCAATTCAACATTTTTCTTGCATTTTCTAGCTGCAGTCTTTCAGAGAACTTAGGTCCAATCTTTGAGCATATCAAGGCCTTCTAATCTGTTAGCAGAGGGACAGGCTTCACTCAGGTTTCCACTCAAATTAATGCCTATGTCAGGATCTTGTCCAGTAATTCAAACACATGTTGAAGCTGCCAAACTCCTGCAGTTTATTTTTAAAAACTACCGACTTTACTACTTTGAACACTTAAATGGGTAAGATTTCAGGAGTGTATTTTATTAGCTACATGTTTGCAACATAGTAAGTTATAATTATATTAAAAGTGGTTCTAAAAATAGCATCAATGGAAAGAAAAAAAAGGAAAAACTGGATGGAAGCTTTTTCATGGAGCTACTATAATCAATGGACCAACTGTCACTTTCCCACTGTAGGGCAATTTTCACTCCAGTCAACGGAATTATCCCACAATCACACTGATGTACAAAAGACTTCCTGCATTACCTTCAAAGTCTGCATAAAACCACCATTTCTTGGAAACTTTCTAAAATACTTAGAACACATTTATTCTTTGCTGAGAAAGCTGACTACTGGTATGGATATCTCAAGTCTGGATGCTGCTTAATGAACATTTTGCAAAAAATTATCTTCTGAACTGGGGTGAACATTTAACTTGACCACCAGACCTCTGAGACTAGAAAGAGGAACGTTTTACAGAGATCAGGTACCAATGAAATCAAACTTGCCTTGGCAGAACCATTTGAGAACCCAAACCACTGGTTTGAATGGTGCTCTGGGATTCAAAGAGCGGGAATTTTTTCCATTTGGAAAACAATAAATGTACATTTCTACAGAATTCCATATATACAATACTTCATTGTTTCAAATCAATTCCCTCTGTGCTAATTAATACTCTATTAGTTCAACATTACTATTGCAGTTAAATTGTTTTTGCTATCACAGCTAAACTTTCTGAAGATATTCCCAAAACATGCTGCAATCTGACAAGATAACTGTCAGTCTCAGTACTGATTATTTAATAGCACAAAGGAATTGTTTATGTTTCACAGGAGGATGAAAGGCCACATAAATGTATTTCAAGAATTCTATCTTTAGCAAATTATTTTTCAGATAAAATTGCAAATGTTACATTTAATGTCTAATTGTTGTTAAGTGTAAACAGCAAGAAATTAGATACATTAAAATGGCACATTTCAGAAGAAAAAGAAACAAATTCCCAAATTAGGTATTATTTTGGATATGCATATGGCATCATGGAAAACCTAGTTATTTCAGGAAAGAACATTTTAGAGATTGTCTTTGCAAGGAACATGTTTGTTGTAGTAAACCAATAATGCAACTCTAGAGAAGCTGTTTAATGGCCAAATAAAACTCTCTAAAGAGAGAGCATAGAAGCACCTAAAAATAACATATTCTAAAAAATTATACAAATAGATGCACTGAATATTACATTTCTATGCACAAAGATCTAGGAACATATCACTGTGAAGCAGTTAGACTTAAGAGGTTTTTTTTTCTTTTATTTCATTAAAATGAGTCATTAAAATAAGTTTTAGCTGTTTTTAAAAAGGGGAAACTCCTGTCATTATAGTCAAGCAGGCACTTCGCTGGTTTGTTTTACTGGACCACACACTAAAATAGCCACATCTCTGGTAATATCCATCTGATGCAGAAAAACAGACCACTTAGATTTTGTAAAGCCACCCAGGGATGTTGCAATGCTGTATTTCAGTGGACAAGAGCACAAAGGCACATGTACAAATACTACCTTATATACCAAACTTTCTTTCACCTAACCATCAACACAGTGGCAACTGCAACACCAATGTACAAAGGTAGTCCAGGAAGGCCTTCAAAAGAGGTGGTGAATCTAATCAACTTATTTTCACTGCTCCAGTTACTTCTGAAGAGTCACTGAGGCTACATCTACCATCCATTCCGATGCCCTGTGTGAAAGTCTTCAATGTACACGGTACTTGGAACAGGGCAACTGCTGCATGCAGGTAGATTGGGTTTTGTTTGAAGAACAGTCAAAAGGAAATGTATTTCAAAATTAAAACAATGAAAAACAGTTTTTGTTGCGCCTTTCTGCTTTTATTTTAAAAATACGAAACTCTAAAAAACCGAACTTGAAGATAGGTACATCCTAAAAAAACCTCCAGTTATTATTTGTAGTATTGCATCTACCATTATTAAAAAGCCATTTTATCTCCGCTTTTTATCCCCAAAACTAGATGAAATTTGAAAATCCTGAAGTTCAAATGAAGTTCTGAGGAGAGAAAAACAGACGAAAAAGAGAGGACAAGAAGCAGTGGAGGATGATCTACATCAGTTGAAGTAGTGGTATTTCAATCTGTCTGTACCAGAGCAAAAATTTTATTGCATACATTTATATGCAATACATCTCATACATGTATGCTAGGCAAACAACGAAAAATGCAAAAATCTCATTTTTATGTTTTAGTTACATATTTCTGCCCTAACCTTAATTCCTCTATCAGTCTCATTAAGTGCTTTGAGTAAAACTGAAGTTAAAGCTCCCATGCAGTTTCAGAAGATGAGAACTGAAAATAGTATTGCTAATAATACCAAGGTCATGGTTTCAATCCCTGTATGGGCCATTCACTTATTAACTGAACTCCACAACCTCTGTGGAGGCCTTCCAACTTAGAATATTCTGTGAAGTCAGAAGCAGTTCTTCACTGTGTTCTTACCAGTGTTGACCAGCAACAGGGTGTAAGTTAAACTGTTAACCGGAACATCTTTTATTTTACAAGGCAAAACAAAATGGAAAAAATGTTTTCTAGAAAGCTAAGGGCTAGCTAAGAAAAACATTTGTAACTTATCAACCTGAAGTGTCTCCTAGGAACTGCTATATGGATAAATAAAAGAGAGATCATGGACATATGTAAGTGATTTCTGCATGCATTAGAAACTTTTCCATAAATAGTTGCCTCATGTTTGTCACAGCACGGAAGAAAGCTGGCAGGTTAAAAAAAACCAAAACAACCAAAAAGCACCCATTGTTCAAAAGGAAGAATACTCAGAAGTGTTGCTGTCACTTGATCATTTCAATGAAAAATTTTAACCAAGCATAACTCAATACCATTCGTCAAATCTNCTCTCATAGTCACTGCTGGAGATGGAGCTGAGGGGGGAATCGCGTAAGCCATCCTGAGAACTGAAAAAACATATGGAAACAAAATGAACTGCTGAAGGGAGCAAAGGCAAAAACAGCATTGCGATAAGTCATGGCTTGTCATGGGTTATACACAAGTAAGAATAAACTGGCAGTTGCATTTTTTGCTCTTCAGAAAATGATACAAACCTATCCTGTCTTCTTCCCCAAAGGACAGCAGTTCAGGAAAGTCAGTGGGCACCCATCTCACCCACAATCTTCAATTTAATTCATGCCATACAGTTAAAATGTTCAGCAAATAACTGTAATTCTTACATTTTCATTGGAGATAGAGGGAATAGCATGCCCATGCTGCTAAGTGTGGTATAACCTTAAACTGAAGACATAACAAAACTGAAAGCTCATAAAGTCATCTTGGGTTTCAGGCCAAGGCACAGTAATCCATACACTTCAAAAACTTCTGAATATTATGACAAGTTTGACCTACGTTTGCTTTCCTTTGGAAGGAAAAGGTTTGCTAGAAAACAAAAAGTTGACACTTCGGTGATGGAGCTGAAGATAATACACCTGCCCCTAGGTTTGCTCAGTCCCTCTAAGTGCCACATATGTACCTCAAATTTTGTGCTTTGAGCAACAGATATCCAGGAAGTAGCAGTCCCATGGCAAACCACTGACACTTCATTAGTAGAAATCCACCAGCTACTAAGTAAAAGGATATGACTAATTTAAATGAATGGCAGACAACTGGTCTCTGGCATCCCTGGACTAATGAAAAGCCTCTAAATAACACATCATTTCAGATCTTACATCATATTATCAACATAAAGTAGGATTACAGGAGTAAAAATGGTTTCATAAAAACTTGTAAAACTATCTTGTAAAGACTCAAACAATTTCTTGTGTAACAATTTACTGCTCAGCTACTGAAAGTTCCACAAGCTGAGAAAAAATTAAATTATATGAGATAAAATATGTTATCTTGAGCAGAGATATCAAAGTTGTATTGGCTCTAGGCTGTGCAGAAGATTCATAAAAGCCAGCTGAACTCAAATGTTCTGTCAACAGAAATCTCTGGACAACGCAAAGAGAAACCTAAGAAACATCACCAGTTAGAGAGGTAGTTATATAGGTCAGGGTGATTTTACCTTACTTCTCCACAATTATTAGCAGATTTTGTACTGTTCTTTCGCTTTTTAGATATACACAAACCAGTTATGTTCCAAACTCTTTTTTTCTAACAAGTGTACTATTACAGCTATTTTTTCAGCTAGAAATCTGGAAGAACGCTTAAGGGTAATTCTTCAAAGCAGTGTATGGAAGGTATGTGCTCTAATCCCACTAAGAAATAATAGGATTTGTTTGCATACCTCCCACTAATCACTCAGAAAATGTACCCCTTCATGTTTCTCATTTCTGACTGCCAATCTGAAAACAAATCCCAAGCGTGCCATGCTTTAGTTGAAAGGAGAGGCTTCATAACCGGAAAATAATTTTATCAGACTTGAACAAAAATCTATTTAACTTTCATTCATTTCATGTAATTTCCCTTGCTAATTCTGCTCATTATGAAGAGATATATGCATTTAAACAAAGCCTTATTCTTTTATAGCTCATCACCTTTACCCACCCAATCTTACAATATGGTCATGCTACTAAAATGTAATTTTACTATCTGTTTTACAGCAGCTAAATGATATTAAAAAAATCATTAGCACACAATTTCACACCATGATTAGGCAGGTGTGGTGGTGTGCTCACCCCCCCTCTTCTTTTTAAACAAAAGCAAGAAATGGCAGTCTGAATGTCTGTACCCAAATTGGGCTCTGGGGAGACAGGTAATACCACTGTAGCCAAGGGCCATAAATCTTGCACAGCTACTTGAGCACACACCAACCCAAGTACAATAGATATACAAATATGACTATAAGTCACTCATCTTAGCCCAAAAGTAGTGGACAGTCCAGAGCCTGTTGAGCTCTCCTGTGTGGCAGCAGGCAGCATGCCAGGATCTCGCCTGTTGGGATGCCTCTCATGATTTTTTCTCAAGGCTGAGTCAATCTTTATCACACAAGATACTTAGCAAGTGAATTGGGAATAAGCGTGCTGAAATGTTGAAATATTAGCTAAGGGATAAAAAGTTTGACTGCACATACATAAATAATCACATCTGGGACTAAGTCCAGATCCAGCTGCAGCCACACTCCTCTCTGAACCTCAAGACTCAATGAAAGGGTCTCCCTGGCAGCTTTGTTTGACCCTATCCTCTAGGCACTAAATTCTGAGGCGTACCTTGCCACTGAACTTTGCTGAACTGCTCTTACATTTACCATTGAATCTTGTTTACTCATTGTCTTACAGCAAATACCTCATTGCTTCTCTCTGGCAAGTGAAGCACGTCACTCTTCTGTTCAGAATAAACTAATCTCTGAACAGCAGAACCAGGAAACAAGAACAAGTAGCAAACTCAGCATCTTGTTTTATGTCCTCTCACCTCCCTACCATTTCCAGATTTTTCCAGCATAACAATCCTGCCAGCTGATTTGGGGTAATAATAATTTTTCTGAAAGACATCAGGTTTGCTGTCCTTCAGTGCCTTCTGTGAAGCTCTGCCCGATATATTTGCAGTCCAATCAAAACATCTCAGTTACCAGTATTTAAGCACCTACATTCAATTTTCTTAGGGTCTAGTTTTCTACTTGTTTGTTTTGTTTTAAAGAATTTAAGGTTTTAAGCTCTTACACAGAGCCCAAAGGGCATTCTTCCTAAAAACTCAGAAGTTCACACACATTTTTTGGGAGTTAAATGCTCTAGGCTAAAACATAAACCAAACAAACCATCACCCTAAAGTACCACCTCTCTTCTAAGAGCAGGTATTATTGTCAACGTTGTCCCAAGGCATGAAATTACTTTCTATCATCAGCTAACTATGTGGAATGGACAGTCTGAGAAAGAAGGCAAAACCATAAAGGACCTTCATGGTAAGTAAACCCAATGAGCATAATGAACATAATGGCCCACAGCCAGCTGGCATTATCAACTATCTCAACGTTATCTTTACTTGCATCTTTGCAGATGTCTTCTGAGCAGACAATAAGCCTCACCTCACATCTTCTCCATACTTCTTTGCCTCTCATTTCAACCTTCCCTCATTCTATACCAGTTCCTATCAGCACAAGTCATTCTCACCAGTTCCACCATCTCATCAGTTTTTAAGCCTTAACTTAACACTGTCTATCATTCTAAACTGCTTTATAAATGCCTTCATTTTCCACTTCTCCATTTTTCTCCTGGGGCACAAACATGACCATGCTGAACAATCTGCTAACTTCAGGATTAGATATCCAGCCAGTCAGTCATCATTTGGCAATGCAAACTGCCTGAACACACTTGACCTAAGCCACACTCATGGACATTTGCTGTAATAAACTATGTGTAGTTTAGGCAATTACAACATGTAAACATTTTTTCATTCCTGTGTATCCACAAAGACTGACTTATTGTACCAGAAATAGTATTTATGATCTACAAGTGTTTATTACTGGTTCATATTCAGGTTGTAACTCATCACACAAGAAGTTCTGTGTTTATTTAATATCAAAAAATGGGAATCCAATAATGGCAACTCTATTTCCTAGTTTCTAAGTGTTATACTATCTAGCTTTTAAAAAACTCAGCAAAACAAAACAAAAACCCACAATGAACAAATAGAAAAGACTCCTAATACACTCACTGCTTTCAGTACACACAGGCTTAAGATAACTAGAATTTTTTTCGTAATGTCTGCCTGAAGATCCTCTCTGCTCTTCTAAGGTGCTGGTAGATCCTGAGGTGAATTGACCTGTTTTTCCCATCTCAAGATTTCTGTTATCAGGTGATGATGGCTCAGCACACACATTCATTAGCACAATTATAAGAGAAAATCCGTGCATAAAGCCACATTCTGCAGCTGAGAGCTGCTAACCCTTCCTTCCCACATCAGCCCACAGGTGACCTGAGCTTAGCCAGGCTCATTTGCAATAATGTTGTGTTGGATTGGGATTCATAGGACTGCTTAAACTGGGTAAGGTGGCAAAAGTTTCTTTCATTTGTAGGTCTTAAACGCCTATGGTGCTGTTTTAAAAACTACTTTCTAGCACTGCTCATCATTATCCACGCTCATCAAAACATAATTCTTCAGCACTTCTGATGAAATTACAGAATAAAGATTTGAGGACATGGAGCAAAGTGACGTGGGGTGATATGGCTGCCGTTCAAGGAATACTGGCAAACTGAACCAATGAACCATTTATTGAAAACTGTTGGCCACTTTTTATAACTATTCTAAAAAGGAAAAAGAAACCAAAAGCCACCCTTATTTTATCCATGTTTTTCTACTGGAATATGTTTCTAGCCTCTTACATTTAATTAAACCTCTGCTTCAGGGGAGAGTTTGTTCATGAATGCTGCTAATTGAATACAATTACATTTCATATTACAATAGTTAATTGGCACAAGTGTTGTTTGATTGACTCACTACATGAGGGCTGACTCTAAAGCCTCATATGTCACACCAAATCCACTCAAAAATTATATCTTAGAACTTTTTAACCTATTATTTCAGGAATCTCTACATTGAAAGCTAATACAGTTCACCATTGCTTTAACTGATATTTGGACCTACCAAAAGGGAAGCGAGTATAAAACAGTGACACTAAAGCTTTGTAACAACAGTTGTGTTATAGGATACTGCACAAAATCAGTGTTAACAGGCAAGGTAAGACACTGCCATTTCAAATTTGAGACTTGCATTGTTAAAAAGAAGAGGAGCAGGGACTGAATAAATTAATTTACACTCAATCTGAATTTGGCTAGTTGCACAAAGGCAATAAACAAAATACTAGAAGGCGAAAAAAGAACTTCAATCAACAGCCAGATAAAGGATTGCTTTAAAGGAAGTTTTGCAGTTAAAAGGCTGATGTTTGATTCCCAATCAAATACTATTTGCTTTTTGCTGATGAGAACTTTTCTTTCTCCTAAACAGCTAGTTAAAAGACTAATCAGTACAAGACAATAAATAGATATATTTTTGTTTATGTGAACTTGCACAGCTGTCCATTAATTTTTTATGGAAAAGACAACATTTTCATGTAAAAATATACACAATTTTCTTAAATCTTACTGTGATGGGAATATTATAGAAAACCATGAATTTAAGACCCTTATTCAAACTAATTTGCATTTCAGTATCAATTAATCTAGTTTTGATAAAGGAATACTTGTAGAAAAACAAGAAACTCTGACAAGCTAGAAAGGTATTTTGTGTGAATTTGGATTTGGGTTTTTTTTAGCAAATGTCAGCCACCCCCAAAATACAAATGGCTGAATGTCTCTTTTCCATGCATTTATAAAGGTGGAATGACATCTTAAAGTTGCTATACTGAAAATGTGTACGTCACATGTTGCTAAGGAGTGAACAAAATAAAGTACAGGCCAAAAAAATCAAAATTAGAAACCAACTGTCTGAAACAGGTGTTCCTTTTTTTACATTTATTCTAATATGCTGAGGAAATAAATTTTCTAATCTATTACAATATACACTATTGTAATACATAACTATTGTACAATATATACAATTAAGGATTAAAGAATTGCAAGACTAAGAAAAGAGACAGCTTGAATACCAAGCTAAAGAATAAATAATTCCTCTTATTCTAGAGTTGCAGTATAGATCAACAAATAGCAAAACATGCTTTTCCAAGGATGCCTCATTCTTCCTCCTTACACTGCAAAACATGGCAAAATATTCTATTTTTTAGCCCCCACAAGTAAATGCAAACATTGCCAGCACCCAACAGCCAATGGACACAGCTAGAGCTCGCAGGAAGGGTGAAGGTAAGAATTTCTCCTCACTACCAACTGCAGCTCCTTTTGCCAACTGCCAGGTGCAGTGCAAAAGGCTTCATCAAGAATACATTCAAACAGATCAAAGAAAATGCAAAAAAAAAAAATTGTAAAACTTAAGGTAGACATTTTAAATAGATCTGCAGTGGAAAAAGTGAAAAAATATGCTTAACAGTCCCTTTCTTAGGTATCAGAACTGTTCTGAGGTCAGGTAGGTAGATAAACATGCAACAGAACCAGATATTTAAGACTGAAACATGAAAACACCAGTGTTGTATGACAATATCAAACAAGTTGCCAAACTTCACAAAACATTCTTAGGTTTACATGGACTCCTCAGCTCCGCAGAGAACAGAAAGACAAATATTTACAAAACACAAATTTATCTTCCCTTTTTCTAGTTTTCTTTCTTCTGTGAAAGAGCAGGTGGAATTTTTATGTTTAAATGAACATTAAAAAAAACACAACTGTATAGTTTGCTTCCGGCTGAAAAAGAAGGAATACTAGATACAGATTTAAAGCTTGATTTTGGGGTTAACTAACGCCCTTCTTCATCCAAAACCACCAAATGGTGTTTTTCGTAGTTTTATCATCTTCTGTTCTATTCTTACATGGCTTTCCCTCTTTAACAGTTTCTTTTGCTACGTGACAGCCTTTATTTATCACCTTGCCTCTTCAGCAAATCAGATACTGCATCTTCACTAGTGCTGTTCTTGCATTTGCATCTCATTAGCACTGCTGCCCAAGTGCTGCCCAAGACTCCTGTGCTGTTGGTGTTTTATACCTTTGAGATACAAGCAAATAACAAAGAAAGATGTAACTCAGCTCTGACTTAGAAACCCAAGTAGTAGAGACCTGTCAATACTCGGTGATGGTCTTCTGTGATGGTGTGACTTCATCAGCAGACAAGGGAAGGGCTATGGGATGTCATTTAACTGCACTTCTCTAAAGCCTTTGACAGAGTCCCCCAGAACATCCTGGTATGTAAATTGGAGAGAGACGGATTCAAGGCATGGACTGTTATATCGATAAGAAATTGGCTGGATGGTCAGATCCAGAGGGCAGTGGTCAACAGCTCAAATCCTGATGAACACCAGTGACAAGTGGTGTTCCTCTGTGCCTACTGGGACCAGAATGACTTAATATCTTCATTAAAGACACAGATGAAGGGATTGAGTGCACCCTCAGCACATTTCCTAATGACACCAAGTTGGGTGGTGCAGTTGACACACCTGGGGGACAGGACTCCATCCAGAGGGACCTGGAACAAACTCGAGACATGGCCCACGGGCATCTCATGAGCTGTAACAACACCAAGTGCAGATGCTGCACCTGGGTCAGGGCAGCTCCCAGTGTCAACACAGGCTGGGGCTGAACAGATCCAGAGTAGCCCTGAGAAGGACTTGGGGGTGCTGTGGGTGAGGGGCTGCACATGACCCAGCCATGGGCACCCACAGCCCAGAAACCTCCCTGGCCTGGGATCATCCAAAGCACCGTGGGCAGCAGCTGAGGGAGGGGATTCTGCCCCTCTTCCCTGCTGTGGTGAGATCTCATCTGCAGTGCTGCATCCAGCTCTGGGGCCCCACCACAGGAAGGACATGGACCTGTTGGAGCAAGTCCAGAGGAGGCCACCAAGAGGGATGGAGCACTTGTCCTATGAAGAAAGGCTGGGAGAACTGGGATTGTCCCAAGCCTGGACAAGAGAAGGCTTCAGGGTGACCTAACTGTGGTCTTCCAGCACCGGAAGAGAACACACAAAAGGATGGAGAGAGACTTTTTACAAGAGCAGGTAGTGACAGGATGAGGAGGGATGGCTACAAACTGAAGGAGGGTAGGTTTTGATTAGGTAGAAAGAAATTCTTTACTCTGAGGGGGGGGTGAGGCCCTGGCACAGGTTGCCCAGAGAATCTGAGAAGGTCCCATTCCTGGAAATGTTTGTCAGTTTGGATGGGGCTTTAAGCAGCCTGGTCTAGTGGGAGGTGTCCCTGCTCATGGCAGGGGTTTGGAACAAGATGATCTTTAGGGTCCCTTCCAACCCAAACCATTCTGTGAGTCTATGACATCTTTAGTAGAAGAGTATTTAATCTGTATTTTAAACTTCACTGAATTTTGAGGCTAGACAGAGAAGCCTGAAATACCAGCTATTTCAGATACAAGGAATATTATGGTAAACCCATCTGCATCACAGAGATTATACCTATAATGTCATATTGTGTAGTAAGATGACTGACTTACTAAAACAAACAGTTTGTGTCACAACATACACATTTGAGAGTTGCTTTATTCAGAAAAGGGAAAAAAAATTCTTCTACTTGGTAACTTACAGTAACTAGAAAGTAAATACATTTATCAACTTGATGAATGAGCCTATCCTGCAGCTATTCCATGTGTATGAGATTGCTTATTGTTCTAGCTAATGGGTCCATCATTCTGAAAATAATCTACTGTCTCCAACATTTCCCCTATGTTCAAGTTGGCATTCACAAGCATGTAATAGGGAGCAGTCACAGAAGCCTAATGTGATCTTCCAATTTAAAAATACCATCAAAAAGCAGTGATTAGTCATTGCCCAGGCAGCATGAGTAAGGAAAGGTCCACAAAGTTCTATTTTGTAACTGAATTATCTCTTGCTGATAACATGACTAGTGATTCAGAGGCAAGACCCAAATGTTATATATGTACATATATGGAAAAATTAGGATCTATCTATATATAATTTTTAAATCTATTTTTCAGTAGAACCTTAGCATCTCCATCTTTCACAGAATATACCTAAGGAGTTGGCATTAGAATGCTTCCAAATAAAGCAGCAACAAGGTTGTAACAAAATACCTCCATCCCTACTGCTCGACTGCTGCAAAGGTGGAATCCTTGACAATAACAGATGTACTGCAGACTCAAAAATGAATACAGCTCATTAGAAGTAATCAACAAAGTATCTGTGTAAGAGGCTATAGTGAAAACAGACAAATCCTACTAACTTGTTAACAAAATATTCAAACACATTCACTCAAGAGTTTTAGAACTGAAGAATAAACGAGATGAATTATTAAGCTCTCTTTTAAAACCTCCTTGATGTCTGGAGTCTAAAGGTGGACATCCCTAAAAATAAAAAGGACTCCACAGGGATTCAAACAACTCTAGCTCTGTGAGCCTGACGATCATACCAAGCAACTTAAAATGTATCAAACGCTCCAATGAGTAGACAACAACATGGAGGTCTGCCTGGGAAGAAGTAACGTGACTTCTGCAGAGGGAACCTCTTGGGAGCTCTGTGAAGGGGTCAAGAAGCTTGTGAAGAATGGTGATTCATCTGACAGACCTCTGGATTTCCAAACAGGTTCTTTCAAAATACCTCACACTAAAGGCTTTTAAGAAAACTAAAGAGCTACAGAATAAGAGGGAGTGGCACAAAAAGGATAGATAATTCTTAATCATAAATTGGGAGAAGCTGTTAAACAATCACTTTCAGAAGGGTGGGATGGCACGGCTGAGGTTCTTCAGCACCCTGGGATCTTTGTTTTTGTGTATCATCTGCAAAAACAGGGAGGGCAATGAGCTCTGACAGGTTACTACCAATGCAAAATTATTCAGGGTAATAACTAGAACAGACTGCACAACTGCCCAGGATCTTAAAGGCTGAATAACAAGTAATAAAATGGCAAGACTTAACTGGTAAACACACGGAGAACAATTTTAGCATCAGATACA
Source organism: Cyanoderma ruficeps (assembly GCA_008694505.1). Classification (NCBI taxonomy): domain Eukaryota; kingdom Metazoa; phylum Chordata; class Aves; order Passeriformes; family Timaliidae; genus Cyanoderma; species Cyanoderma ruficeps. Next base: position 38,764,532 of record VZDJ01007747.1, on the reverse strand, counting down.
GAATGACAGCCTCTGAGACCACAAGCAACATCTTGGGGCTTTAGCAGACAACTTCAAAAAGAACTTCAGCACACCACTTAGTAAAATTCCAAGTCAAATACCGAGAACCACTGAAAAACAACTGAAAACAATTATGCCACTATGCACATTCACAGTTTGCTCATATCTTGAGTAAGTGCAGTTCTGATTCACTTATTGCTAAGAGGAAATCGTATAATTGAAAATTGTTTGGGGTAAGAGATAAGGCATCATCAAAGGTATGGACTATTTGTGGACAACTTCTGATCAAGTAGGCTCTGACTTTTCCAATCTGAAAAAGTAACCACATTGACAAAATGTGACTTAGGTCTACAAAATCACAACAGGCAGGAGAGGTCAAACAGGAATCAGCAGCAAACAAAACCAAACACGAAGACAGACTTACAAAACTCTCTGTAAAATGACAATTCTCAGATAAAGTTTTTAAACAGTATTAACAGAGCTGGACAAGTCAGTGGAGAAGTTACTACATTCACAAAATAAGGGAAGTTGAAATAGTAGCTTACAGATATATATATAATTTTATTATATTTTTCAGACCTGTTCTCATTTAAAAATTTATTTAATAACCTACCCAAGGCAAAAACTGGTAGACAAACGGTCTGAATTTTGTCTAATTTATGAGGAAATTGATAAATGCAGTGATTACTTTTACATAGTATTCCACTTGAAGTGTTGCAAAAATTTGCAAAATTTCCAAATGCAAAGGGATTTGTGAATTACATCTTAAAATGAACTCCACTTAGAAACCCTGTTGTAAGGCCTTGAATATGATCATACTTGCAAGCCCAAGATAGCAAATAGTCAGAATAATGAGAAAGATAAGTTGACATTTGTGCATGCTAAGTTGTACTTAACCTGTAAAACGCAATTAGGTCCAGGCCAAAGAACTCATGATTCTACTTCCACTACCAGCAAAATATTTCATAATTCTATTGGCACACTTATTTCTGTAGCTTTTATATTGTGGTTATGCCTCATGGTTCAAGCTACCTCCACTGTGTTATCCTGAACTCTATGAACGTAACGAAATCAGAGATCCTGCATCACACACATAAAGAAAGTCAGATGACACAGAAACACAGAAAACAAAGGTAACTTATCTCTAATGTCTTCCCTCTCCTTCCTGATATTAATACTTCAGGGAAACTGAGGACTCACTACAAAACAGGTTATCCTCTAAACACTAAACCAAAATGAAGCCAGGTTTCCTACTGATCTGTGTAGGATTCCTAGTGTCTAATCAAAGCTGAGCTGAAGCATGGCCATTTTCTTTATTACAAATATTATGATGTTATCTCATCATTATCAAGTTCCTTATTATCATTAAACATGCAGAACCTTAATCCATGACCTCTACTCTTTTATCAGCTTTGGCTGAAATGGTCCAACAGGCTCAAGAGCCAGTTTGTTAGACTCCTTTGGCACACACACATTCACAGATACACTTGTGCCCACAGGCAACATGGTCACATCAACCCCTTTCTCTCAAATGAAGCCAAGGTAAAATACGTTCAGATAACAATTTAATCCCATGCACTGATGCAAAAGTTAACTTTTTAGTATTAGCCAGACACACTTCTCCTACAAAACAGCAGAGTACAATGGAATTAATGACCCAGGTCATTTAGCAGCAATGCCCTCTTGGATACATTAAGCAGGTAATGTAACATTGATTTCAATGATACACAGACACTGGACGATTAAAATTCAGATGATCTCCAAATCTTTTGCAGAAAAGCTGACATCCAATAAAAAGCTATCTGCATTAAAAAAATATATATGGATAAATTCCTTAATCCTGCAACACTCTATTGTCCTTAAAATCAACATTAAAGATACACCAATCACTGCAGTACAAGGACACAGGAATTTGTGTGCATGCAAATTACTGCCAAGACATCAAGTTGCTCTTACCTTGAGCTAGATCTTGACTTTACATCTTCCTTTGCTGTTCTTTCACTGCTAGCATCTTCATTGTAGTCCATTTTTTTATCACACAGTTGTTTTCTCTTCTCCCACTTCTTCTGCTGATTTGAGATACTTTCTGCTTCTCCTTGGGAGTCACTTTCTGCTCCTACCTGTGAACCTGAGGAATGTGCCAGGCACTTAGAGGAGACTGGCAGTTTTTGCTCTTCACTGCCAAAGTCTCTTTCTGCTAACAAAGCAGAAGTTTCAGGTTTTAATGTTTCCTGCTCAGGGACTGAATTGTCCAAGTTATCTACATGGTCCATTTCCTTAGACTTTACTAATGTGTATGAAGCATTTACAACACCTCCTGCAGAATGTTTAGTCTTTAAACCTTCAACACCGTCCTCCCTGCTGTCTTCACAGCTGCCACAACACACACAGGAATTAATTAGACAGTTTGTGGCAGCTATACTGAGTTTATGGGATTCATCCTCCTCCTCATTTGCTAATGGATTAGCAGATCCAGGAAGACAGCTAATAGCTGCTTCTGGGGTTGTTACTGGGGATTCTGAGCTAGAAGGAGATTTAGGATTGAATATTACAGTAGCAGATATTTTCATTCCCCCTGTCCTGTGCGCTATCACTTCCGCTGTTTCCGCATCATCGGCATACGCATCCCAGCCATTGAGGTATAACTGCGAGTCTGGACCTTCTAGACAGCTGCAGGAATTTGGAACTGAAATGCCAGACATCTGTTTTCCATCTTCAACATTGTTATTATTGCTTAAGTCACTTTCAGCATCTTTTAAAAGCAAAGTTTCCTCTGTCTGATGGCCATTCTCATAAAGCAAAGCATCTCTATATTGCAGGTTCTGTTTTGAATCGTGGCAAGGGTTATTCACCCAAGCAAAAGTATCACTTACTGAATCCAACCCAGCCAGAGCTTCTCCTGCTCCATCTAAGTCATCCATAAAAAACACTCTGTCCTCTTCATCAGTTAAGTTGTCAAGATGGTGTCTTGTTGGTGAAGCTTCTGTGCTAGAACTATTTCTTAGGCTAGGTCTGTGAGCTGGAGACTGACAGATGCTTGGAGGGGAAAGCAGAGAAGACATTTCATCGCCGACTCTGTGTACCATCCTGTTCAGCTGCTCCAGCTCCTGCTCATCATACTGCATGGAACAAGCCAGCTCAGCCTCTGTGTTCTCAGCTTTTGCTGAAAGTTCCTTAGGAGGCAAAGTTGCAGTTATGCCTGGTGCAATGACAGAGGGTACTTCAGGATCTGCTCTGACAGGAAAATCTACATCTTGAGAGATGCACAGGTTACGTTCCAGTGTGTGCAGTTCATCCTCGGTCAGTGTCTGAAGGAGATCCCTGAAAATGAAGAAACACACACATCAGTTGTCATTTATAATCATGAGGCATTGATGTTACAGATTTTAAAAAAGCTTTTACTGTTAGTGCAGAAATCCAGAACTTGAGGGCACAGAATACTTATGACTGTGTAATTTAAGGTGCATTTGGCATTCATATCCAGAGCACGTGACTACTGATGCCTGAATTTGAGATTACTCATGCAAATAGAGGGAATAAAATTATACACATGCTTGCAGTGAAGCCTCAAAATAAACCAAAACACACACAAAAATGGAACTTTTCCCCTCCCCATCACTTACAGTGAAAATGTCACCCACAATTAGATTGATTTTATCATTTTACTTTTTTAATTCACAAATTTGACTTTGATTAGCAAACCAATTTTCTATCCTTCACGTTGATTCAGAAAATTATTCTGCAAAAGAGTACTGCAGAAGTTTCCCAGCATTATACTGTCAGATAAAAGAATTCAATAAAATAGTAATATTGCTTATGCAGTACTGGTATCTAGAAGCCAGATCACTGAAACAGGGATTGGAACTTGGCTCTCTCCTGCCTCAAACACTGAACTCAGTCTTCTGGCTTTGACTGGAAAAAACTTAATTTTCTTTACAGTGGCTGCTAAGGGGCTGTGTTTTGGATTTGTGCTGGAAACAGTGTAGATAACCCAGGGGTGTTTTTGTTATTGCTGAGCAGGACTCACACACAGCCAAGGCCTTTTCTGCTCCTCACCCATCCAGCAGTGAGGAGGCTGGGGGTGCACAAGGGGCTGGGACGGGACACAGCTGGGGCAGCTGACCCCAAATGACCCAAGGATATTCCACACCATATATGTGGCATCATGCTCAGTATATAAAGCTGGGGGAAGAAGGAGGAAGGGGGGTTGTTTGGAGTGGTGGCATTTGTCTTCCCAAGTCACCATTACGTGTGATGGAGCCCGGCTGTGCTGGGGATGGCTGAACACCTGCCTGGGGAAGTGGGGAATTTATTCCTTGTTCTGCTTTGCTTGTTTCTGTGGCTTTTGCTTTATCCATTAAACTGTCTTTATCACAACCCACGAATTTTCTCCCTTCTATCTTCTGCTTCTCTCCCCAAACCCACTGGAGGGGTGAGCAAGTTGGCTGCGTGGGGCTGAGTTGCCAGCTGGGGTTAAGTCACGACACTGGGTTGGTCATTAAGGAGTAAAGCTTCTGCATGATGTTAAGGCAGGTCTAGAAGCAAACACTGAGCAATTTAGTAAACTGTGTTTTCTATAGACATGCAGCATCTCCAGTGTTACCAAGTGTCCTCAGTACTGCAGTTTAAGACTATGGGCACCTGAAAACAAAGTGTTATTAAGTGCTTGATAACTTGAAAACAAATCCACAGACAGAGCAGCATGTAATTTTAGGTCTGAATTTGATTTACACTATCCTCCTCAATTAGAAGCCACATACACAAGTATCCTCTGTCAAGAACTCCTGCCACCATTTTCAAAGATCAATCAATGTATTTTAGCATAAATGAATGGATGGGAAAAGCATGACCTGTTCAACAGAGGTTAGGAGTCCATTATCCCTCATGTGTTTAGGCATAATTTGTAAGCAGGTGACATACAGCTGGCATAATAATAACAACAACAATAATAATAATATGCACATATTAGAAGAATTTCCTTAAAGGAGTCACTTGGGTGTAAAAAAGAGGCCAAAAAATGCCAAAGAAACATTCAACACATCTAACATCTTGATTTACAGTCAACGGTTTACATTCTTAACTTGCTAACTCAAAGACTAAATATTTTTGCAAGTACTACAAGTTCTAGAAATAGCTCAAAAAATGCATCACTAGTATCTACCTGTATATCAGCTACCTCCAGTTGCAAAAAGCTAACAGTTTAGATAAGCATTCTTAAGTAAAAAAAAAATTATGGCTATGTACATTCCACACAATTAACATTTTTTTTATAAAAATTTTGCTTTATATGACCCTAAAAAAAGCTCTAAACCTCCAGAAGTACCACTTATAAGAACAACTGCACTACTGTATCCTCCCTTTTCACACTCTGTAACAGAAGTCAGAATTTCCTAGAATCACCCCATATGCATGTTCAAATTCAAAGTTTGACCATTTTTTAAAGTCATAAATAAGTAAGAAAGGAAAATGGGCAATCTTTGTTAGACCCACTTGCCTAATAAACTATAAACCAGTATTGCTATTTAGCACACTAGAGTATTTTAAATACCTGTACATTCCTTTCTTTTGCCTACACAGTATGTAACGATACCACCTTATTATTACTCAGATCTTGTATTTAACTTGTGTCTGTAAGAGATTAAGCATTTGAACATCACTTCAAAAACAAAGTGAGAATGGCTTAAGTTTTAATGTCAACATAAAAACAGTAGTATCATCATGGTTGATTTTTGAAATAACTATACCAATAGGATGAATAAAAACATAGAATAACATGATGGCTGCCATGAGGCTTTGTATTACGAATTTCCATTTTGTTAGTATTTACAGAAACACTGATGCAGAATTTTACAGGCATAAACAAAATAATGTGATATTTTAAAAACAGTTGGGGTTTTCATATTTAAAAACCACAACAAACAAGACTAAGCACACAAATATAACAGTGAAAGGTTTAAGCTTGTCCCTCACATACACAAAGACATTAAAGACATAGGAAACTTCTGGGTTGGGCCAGGGTTCATCACATAGAGAATCATGGGTCCCAAGGAAGAGCATAAGCACAGGATAGACACAGTGATCCCTGTGAGTGCATCCTACTCTCTGCCAGCAACCAGGAATTTCTGAACCAAGGCAGCATCCTTGTGTCCTGCAATCCACAGTGAGCTTTTCTTGCACGGATTAAAAACTGTGCGTCAGGAACTGACCAAGAGAAAACTGCTTAAACATCAGCTACACTTCTCCACCGACCACAAGACCACTTGTTCTCAAAACAAGAGAAGAATGAACAATTTCTACAGAGACTACACCAGCAACTTTCAAAGGAATTTGCTTTCCATCCAACCCCATCAGCATAACTGATGGACTTCCAGCATCTATTCTGGGCTTTTATTCAGTCTCCAGAACACCACATGGCAGCACCCAGGATTACTGAATGTCTGGGTGTCCTGAGCTACTCTGCTTCCTTTCCAAAGGCTCAGAGAGAGCCTGGCTGTTCAGACCTATCCAATACAGGTTTCACACATTCACTGTAAATTCAGTGCTGGAACACATATTTACTTTATACTGGCCAGCTCCATGGACTTGAGTAATGAACTCTATTTCTCTCAATAACAACACCTCAAAATTTAAGAGCAATTGTATGCAGTTATGAGGACAGTAAATAAAGCCTGATTAAAAATAATAATAATAACAACAACACCAACCAGTGAAATCAGCTGACAGTGCTCATGTCTTTTTAGGTGAGTCAGATCCAGGCAGCCTTGGAAGACTAACACAACCAGTTGAATTACACATGGTGGTCTACCAGCCCTATATAATTGTGCTTTGAATTCAAAAGGAATATGCTCATTTTCCTAATCCAAACACCAGAAATCTTGCTATTAACAAATACAGCTTATTCTAAAAGAGATTCAGGTAACTATCTTCACTTCTCTGGTTAAAATTCCCTGGATTCACCAGTCATTTTTAAAGATGACAAATGTCTGATCAACAGTTACATTTTCAATACACTGTACATTAGATTATACAGGACTCACTGCCAATCTGCCACGCTGTGAAATGACTATGAAGATATTGAAAACGAATGTTAAACAATATATGGAAAGAAATGTGATATTTCACTACTAAAAAACTAAACATCAGGTGTCATCAGTAAACTATAAGGTTTAAACTCTAACTACTTCAGTGGTTTATTTCTTTTCTGAAGAACCTTTAACTCATCCTGCTAATATGGACAAAAATGATTTCTCTCACTGCTTACATTATTCAGAAGCCACAGGTAATGTCAGCTTCTGCAATCCACCCTGACGAGCAGCAATGTGCTTTCTTCTCAGAAGGGCTTCAGAAAATACTGAATTTTAAAAAGTGCACGTTGAGGTTTCACCTGCTTTCACTCTTTTTGGCACTGTATCACAGAAAGGCAATCTAGCTTCAAAATACGAGGAACATTCTTCTTTCAGTGGTTACAGCTACTGGCAGAAAAACAAAGCAAGTTCTTCAGATGTGCTCTGCCTGTTACAAGCAGTAGTAGAGATTTTCTCAGCCTACTGCAAAACCAATTAACATATTTTACTCTACTGCCAATATCCAGGGTACAAAAATGAGTTCTTCAAAGACATGAAGCCAGATGTCTTTAAAGACAAGTTTGGCTTAACAGAAGACAGGGCCACAAAACCCCTAATCCTGCACATTCCTCAAGCCGCCTCCATTAGCTTTGCTCCTATTCTGACTACAATTTTAAACTGCCTCATTGTCAGAGAACAGCTTCATTGTTACCGCCAGCCTGTGCTTCAGTTCATGCTCCAAAGGGAGCAAAACCAGCTGCCTCACTGGAGCTGCCACCCCAGGAGCCCAGTGCAGGTACAGGGATGCCACGTACATCCTCCCGCTCTGCTCAGCTCTGCACACCAAAGTCCACAGATCTGTCTCACACACCCACGCTGAGAAACCAACACTGAGATATGTAACAAACAGCACTGGCACTCCTTTACTGCCACGGTTTTGAATCAACTCAAAGTTTTGAACACAGTCACCTCAAAAAACACAGTTTTTGAAGTTTTCTCCAATCACTGTGCACACTGTGAAGACAAATTTCCCACTGCCCCCACCCAATTTTTTAACACAGACAGCATGTTTATTGAATTTAAGTTCTAGTCAATGATATAGAAAGGTTTCAAGTGCACTTAGAATGGTATGATCCTCTGATTCTGGAGCACTTGATGCGCAATCTGCTTGGTTCTGCACCACCAAAATCCATAAGGACTGTGCCATCACTTGTAACGGTCCAGAAACAAGCACCAGGAAAGCAAAGAGCTCTGAAATAGGGCAGAATTAAGGAATACTGCAAAATCCCAAGTTTGCTGACTTTTGAAAATCTCAGTACAGCAGTCTCAAATGTATATGTAGTATAGGCAGTGTTTTATCACAGGAACGTTCAGTGTCACAGGCACTTAAGTTACAGATCTGTGCATAGAGCAGATTATGTGATCTGTGTATTCCCTAAGCAGATTGCAGTAGTCTGGCAGAAATTGTTCAAATGCCACAGTTTCCAAGGCACAGAGATAGCACTACTATACAATTATGCATTTGTAGATGTATACAATACCAAAGCTAATGTTTTACACACAAACTAAAAGTCAACAGAAGCACCTGGCTTAGATATTAATTAAAACATTCAAAGCCATAATTTGCTGCTCAATCTTTCCAAAAGCTCAGAAGAACCCTTACTGCTTTTTCTCAGAGCCTCAACAATCTCCATTGTTTTCAAAGTTGTCAGCCACCAGTAGGACACCAAAAATTTTCATACCTAATAGATATTTATCTTCTCTGCTAGTTCTGATTTAATTATGTGGATCAACATAATTAAATACAGTACTTATCTTTGCCTTATGGATATTTTAGGATAATACAGTTTAAAAATTAATTACCTGTAATCCTAGAAAATAATCAGCTCTGTATATGATGTTGCTCCATGAGCTAAAATACTTAGTTGGCTAAAAAGTTACAGAACTTTACAGAGAAATTTGCTGGCATGTGATCACATTCTGCAGTAAGGTATTCTATATTCTTAAAACAGGCACACAACTGGAATACAAAATGCAGCTCTTTTTAACAGAGGATTTCTGAATCTGTTTTCATGCCTTAACTACTAGTGTTGGAGACTGAAGAAAGACTCCAGGAAAAAAACCCTCTTTTGTTGGGGATTAGAAATATTTTTATCAAGTATCATTCCATCTTCTTCGTAGGTTTCTATGAACCTTCTCACAGAGTATGGATTGCAGCCTGATGAGTTTAAAAAAAAAACCTACCCAGCTTAGGTACTTCTAAAAGTAATTCAATTACCCTACATGAACAGCACACTTATTTGTATCTCATTTGACTTTCATTCAATGTATTTTTCGTTCAAGAATATTAGTAAAGGATTTTTTTGAGCTCAGTTCTTGCCAGTATTTGAGTCCCTTCAGTTCAGAGACTGCCAGACATGGAATTTCATATTACTCCTTGCTAGAATTTTTGCTCTGATAGATGTTATCTCACTAAGAACACTTTGCCAACTTTGTCTCCTAGACAACTGAAGTCACATTTTTAATGTTCTCTTTCCTTCACAGAATAAATACAAGTCTTAAAGTATATCAGAACTTTTCCAAAATTGAATTTGAAGGATTATTTTTTGAAGTTTGCATTGAAAACTGTAGTTATTGAACAAACAAGCATTTAACAAATCTGTTTTCAACTCCAGAGCTACATTCACAGTAACTGAAAATTAAATGGGCTGAGCAATACACTGACTTCATTGATTTTCATTTTCCACGTTGTGAAATACAAGGATAAAGCAGAAAATACGGATTATGAGAAGAATATTAGCTTTTAAATATCCTCTTGGCTTTAGACAGCACGTGGAATGTTGGAGAAAATATCTGCAATAGCCACATATTGGGAATAAGGCATTTTAATGTAAACTTCATGGACTTTTCAAGTTTCAGTACCAATAAAAGCTTTTTCCTCCTTCTAACTTCAGTTTTGCCCCTCAGTTCATGTTGTTATTCTTAACCCAGTGTTTTATAAAACCATAATTACTCAAAAAACCCCAAAAAACCAAACATGTAGATTTCTCAATTTTAATTCTCAGATTTCAATATGCATATCACTAATGTACCCAAAAATAAGACTTCTAAACATAAATACTAGGAAGCTTTCAAGAGACACACGAGGATGTGGTCTAGATATTTATAAAGGCTAACTTCAGAAATAGTTCCCCTTCGAACCACCCCTGACAGAGCTTACATTCTCCCTCAGGAGATGCCTCACCTCTAACGGATGAGAGGAGATCAATCTGGATAAACTACGTGAAAACTATTCTTACATCAAACTGTCACCATGACATCCAGGGAAGGCGATAAACTGCTGAAAATTGGACACAGGGGGAAAAAAACCTCCAAAACCTGTCAAATTATCTCTAGAGATTGCTAGGAACAAAAGTTGCAGTTGGTATATAAATCTGAATTCTAAGAAAATAACATGGTTTATGGATTAAGAAAATTTTTTAACATCCAGATAAAATACCTGAAGAGTGAACATAAAGATCCTTTAAAGATACCGCTTAATTTCTCCAAAGTAACAGATCAGTCTTCTAAAGATCTCAGGTAAGGAAAAAATATTTTAATGTTCTTTATACTTGAGCCAAAACCCACATCTCCAATGATAACCAACCCTGAAGCATTATGGAAAGAAGTATAAAGTGATTCATCCTGTAAAAAACAAATTTACAATATGAAAAACTGATAGTCATTTCTATTAGATTAGGAATTATCTGAGTATTGCATCATAGCATAATGAAAAAATGTAATAAGCCTAGTTAAGGAGAAATGTTGATGCTAATTAGAAACAGAATCTCCCAAAAATAAACTCTAACTTTAGTATTTCAGGCATCATCTAACCACCAGGAAAATGTGAAATGCTATAAAATGATACTAAAAAAAAAAGAAGAAGAAACTATCATACTATCATAGAGATTAAAAATTCACAAAACTACCATGAAATGAAAAACTACATTTAGTTATTTCACGGGTATATCAGGCTGATGAGAGGAAAATGCAGTTTATAGTTAACATAGCAAACAGAAACACTTTTTAAAGTATTTATGAGTTTTCAGGCCTCTGATTTTCACTTCAGAAGAGAAGCAATTACAACTATCTTTTATTACTTGCCTTATTTTTCTTAGCAAAGTGTGAAAAGGTCTGAAGAGTTCAGACATATCTTCTGGTTTATGATCCAAGTTTAATGGTCCCTCGGAGTAGACAACAAGGCCACTGTAATTCAAACACATGCATGAACACACACAAAAATGAAAATTTTATTACACAGAGCAACCACTGAATAGTCAGAAAAACAACTGTACATAAACATTAGAACGACATTTAACTACATCTCGTTATCTTATTTTTGTCTTATTCACCCACAGCTAGAATTAGATGCTATTTAAAGTAACAGGAAAAAGATCACCTCCACTCTGTTCCCCTTTCTTAAACATGGCAGAAAAAGCAATGGAAGCATAAAGGGAAGAACACATTTATTTTATTACTGCAGCTGAATAAAAAACACCCACAAAACAAAAAAACTCACAAAGGAAACCTATTATCAAGTACACTGGGGAAGGTCCACTGATTTGAGATATTGCAGATGGCTTTTCATTTCCAGTCTAAATAATTTCCAGGTAAGGTAGCTGACTCCTGAGCTCCTAGGTTTTTTTACCTCTAAGATAAATATAACCTGGTATTGACATATGGGAAAAAAAGGAAACAGATTGTCTTGATCACATAAAACAAATTTTGAAGAAACCATGCCTCTAAATTGTACAAATTTCCCTGGAAATAGGTAAATCCACAATCCTGAGAGCCTCCAGGTATTTCAATGTAGATATCTCAACAGCTCCACCTGACCAAACTGCCACTGCCCAAACCTGTTTGTGTGTCACAGATTAAACAAAATTCACCTTTAGATCTGCTATGTCACACCATACTGTGTCCTGAGAGTGGATTCCCACCAGGGACCACTCTGTTTAAAACTATTTAATCCTCTGCCCACTGCAAAAACAATATATGTTTCCCAAAGGCAACCCATTCTCACAGTTGAGATTACATCAGTTTTCTTTTTCCAAGGCTGTTTTCCCCTTCCCATCCATAGTGCCAGTGCTCTGTTACCCAAGGTATTTCAAAGGCATGCTCCTTTTTTTCAACTCAAATTACATAAATTGCTTCAGAGAGCTATCCAGCATGCAAATCATCCAGAGTAACCCTTGGCTAACAGGACTGTCAAAGTCTTTTGGTCACCAGTTCTTCCCTAGCAAGGACCCGTGTGACCACCAAAGGCTCTCTGAGACACAGCAGCAAAGCTGATGTCACCAGCTATATGAATTCCTCTGAAGTATTAAAAAAAACAACCAAGGGATTAGGGTTTTGAGGGCAGGAGCAGGGAAGGGTAGATGAGAGCCAGAAAAAGTTGCTCCCTCTGCAAGTCACTTTTTTTTTTTTTTGTGGCTTAAGACAAATCATCTTGTTGCCAAGAATATATAATTTTATCTTTTTTTCTATGCTTTCGAAGCTTCAACAAGCAGGCTGCCACAAAGTGAAGCTGTTATTGCTGACTCATGTCTTATGTTCTGCATAAGCAAATGTTACTACTTTGCTCAGTGAAAGCTCAAGGCTACTCTTCTCAGACTTCTGCCTGATGCCAAGTCGCTGTTCCTTTGGCTTTCAGGCAGTTTGCTTGCTACAGAATTTAACTCTTGGAAGAAATTTAAAAAAAAAAGTGGGCTACAGCACTACAGAAAAAAAACCTATGAAATGGCTTCTGTATATGTGTAACATTTGAAAGAGCTCTGAATCAAAGCCTGAATTTAGCTGTAGCACTGGAAAGAACTAAAAATTGCATCTTAATATTTCCTACCCTATAAGGCTTTCCTATCCTATAAGGCTTGTGCTTCTTCCAGAAACACTGTTTATGGATGGGGTAGTTATTCTGTGGAACTTCACATGATAGTGATTTCTTTTCTTATCACTGGATAATTAGGAGCAGTTAAACCTCTTCTTCTCTATCCCTCTGTAATTTGGGGTAGACATGATCTATTTGCCAGAGAGCCCTGGTTTTCCAGCAGGTCATGTGTTCGCCTTCACTGCGTCTTCCAGCAGCTTCAAACTGAGTTCTCACATTCCTGTTGTCTTCCAATAATCAGATTATTACTGTTATTATTTTTAGAATGACAGTTAGAGACAATATACTATTTAACAGGAACAACAGGCCACAGGGATTTCCTGAGGAGAAGTGTATTACACTCAGGATTTGAGGTTTTTTATTTCTCTCAATTACCCTGCTTATATTAGCTAACTTTAAAACATTCACAATGGTAAAATATTAAAAATATGCTGGCTTTTCTCCAGAGAAGCTGCTCCCTTAGTAAACCATGAAGGCTCATTAAGAAAAATGCATCTGATTTGTTCGATATTGCAAAAACTGCATGAAGCAAAAACACTGTTATAATTCAGTTGCCTTGAGTGGTCAATACAAGACACAAATCTACACAAAAGTTACACATATTAATACTTTCCTTCAAGAGAATTAAGCCTAACTCAACAGTTACAATGCAGTTTACCAAGATCATTCCTTCTGAACCCTAGAGTCACTGAGAAAAACACACAAATTTCATTGAAAATTTGTAGTTTTCAAGGCTTGTATCCTTAAGTCATCCTATTTTTGATTGTCACAAAACATGCATTTTCAAAAAATATTTCTGACAACATGACATTGCAAAGACTGATGTTCTGAATTTTAAAATTTTGCTGAAGGATGCCTGATGAATTTTTCCTGTCTCCTCTATTTAGACATCTACCATCTTTCTTTTTTTGTCTTGATATTCTACATTAAACTGGTAGTGATTTAGAACAAAACAATCCTCCTCCTCCTCCTTAACTCTTTTTAAAGAATGTTAACGCAAACTCAGGTGAAAGACAGTCCATCAAAATTCTAAACAGAGCTTTTCAAATCTTCAAATGGGGCAGAGCAGAGAGTAGTTAAAATTACTCACCATACAATGGCTAATCTTGGAATTGTAAACATTAAAGCTGGTTCATAGTCATCTATCATATCTTGAGTGAGGTATCCAAGCCTTAAGGCTCTAAGCAGAAGAATAAAATTATTTAGTAAGACATCAAAGTTTGAAGAACACATTTCACTAAGGAAAAATTTGAAAAAATTGTTATAAGCCAAACCAAACTGGCAGTATTTAACTCACATGCTGGTTTTGTACAATCTAAACCACTATATATATAACTGATTGGTTAAGTCTCTGCTTTAAAAAAGAAATAGTATCATAAAAACATAAATGCAAGGAAAAAATCCCTTTAAACACTTAAAGCTTTTATAGTCATTCAAAACCCAATTCAGTTTTATGTGATTTTCTCTATTTACTATTTCATGTCAAGCTTCAGCTTGATACTGAAAAACCACTGGTGCTGGCAATTTTTCAAATAAAAGAAACATATTTAAAGTAATAGGGGAAAGTACTTGGTTTCCTTGTCAAATACAAATTGCTCTAATTACCAAGGTCAATCTCCCCCTTAACTAAAAAAAACTAAAAAAACCCACCCAACAACAGCCCAGTTCTATACAGTAAGTCTTACTGAAATGTAAGGATTTAATATTTGGGGGAGACTGCATTGTCCTCAAATAACTTCTCAAATGTCTTAAGCCCCTTTTAAGCTAAATCCCATTTTGTTTGGATTTTTTACTTGGCTATATTTTCCAGGTTTCTTCACAATTTCCAGATTTCACCGTATGTTTCATTACATCCTCAAATTTCTTCTCTGACTTGTTCATATCAGTTCAAATTAGTCCTGCTTTTGGTCCCCAAAAGAATGAAAATAGCTTTCTTGTTCCTTGTCAGCACTTGTCCAGCCAGTACTGCTGGGGGTGGATGGGACAAGACCACAAAGCACACCCTGGTTGGTGCCAACAGTGGACAGACACACAGGTGTGTGGCCCATCCTCACTCCCTGCTCCTTCCTACAGCCCAGACCAATTTTCTGAAGCTACAAGTAAATTTTTCCTCCTACTGGGCAAATACAGAATCCCAGAATTGTCAGGGTTGGAAGGGACCTCTGGAGATCACCCAGTCCAAGCCCCCTGCCAGGCAGGGTCCTCTAGAGCAGGTGACACACAAACACATCCATGTGGGTTTGGAATATCTCCAGAGAGGGAGACTCCACAACCTCCATGGGCAGCTGCTCTGCCACCTCGAAGTAGAGAAATTCTTCCCTATGTTGATGTGAACTTCTTGCATTGTAATTTATGGCGATTACTCCTTCTCCTGTCCCTGGGCACCATGGAAGAGTCTGCCACCTTTGCAGTGTTTGTGTGTACTGATCAGATCCCCTCAGCCTTCTCTCCTCTAAACAGGCCCAGCTCCCACAGCCTCTCCTCCTATGAGAGATTCTCCCTCATCATCTTTGTGGCCTCTGCTGGGCAAGTGTATGCCATAGGTCAGTGTGTGTATGTGTAGTAGCTCTCTGACTGATGGAAGATAATTCCTCCTACTTGTGGTCTTTGAGTTGTAATCCTGTCTCCCAAAATGCCTGAACCACCCCTGATCTTGGTGTCATGTACAGACTGTGGCAGTGTGCTCTGTACTCCCCCATTCCTTAATGAAAGGATCAACCCCACCAGACCCAGGGTCCTACTTCACAGGTTCTCCTAACATGACAGTAAAACCAACACTTATTCTAAGGGCCTTTTACAGTCAACTGGTGCCTAATAATTCTACACAGAACATGACTCACTAATTTTCTTTTAAGAACAGTGCTGCACTGCTTAAAACCCCACTTTGGCTGAGCATTTCACATGCTGTTTCCCTCTACTGCCCACCTGCAGGCTAGTTAATCTGTCACAAGGGGGAAGAAAAAGAAGTTGTTCAACACAGTACATTACAAATTCACACTTTTTTTCACACCTTATACTTCTAGAAGAACTTATAAACTGCTGAATGGATTTCTTTCATCATCATCATCCCTTCATACATATAGAGCCAAAGACCAGTCCTTTGAGATTTTAACGGACTTTTGAGTTCTTTATGATAATCACTGGAGGTTCACAGATGATTTAAATCATCTCCCCATGTATTCCTGCATGAAATATCATTAAGTCTTGATGCCTTGAACAGATTTAGCTTATTTAAATGCTTGGTCTTCAAGTACACATCTGTAACTAGGCATACCAACAATACAGTTATTATTGGATTATTATCTCTTGTGTCTTGTTTTGTATTTTTTTAATGCAGAACAAACCAGAACACAGGCTTGTGTCTGGCAAGCATACTTAATACCTTTGGACTTTGTACTTGGATACTTACTAGAAAAGCAAAATAAACCTGGTGTTTTATGACAATTCTTCAAGATTATAGTTAATGTACTTCTATAAAAACTCAGACAGAAAGTAAACAGAGAAATTAAGATCTAGTCCTCAACTTACCTCTCCACAGTTTCACAGAACAGTACGATAACCTCTTGCTGTACATAGTATTCTTTTGGAGACTTCACAGGTACCATGGCTGACACATAACTACAAAAATTATAAATTAATGTACAACTGTTTCACACGCTTTAACAAGTAGGAGTATAAATAAAATCGAACCTAGGACAAATCATCTTAGAAACCTAAGATGATTTTCTGTACCAATTTGTATTTATTTCAACAGCACTCCTGTGAAAATTGTACTGCGTAAGAATCTATGAGAAACACAGCCAAATTACTTATTGTAGTGGAATTGAGGCAGTGGAAGTCAGCAGTAATTAAGAAATATATGATAATTATATAGCACATTTATGATATAATGATATAATTATGATAGCACATCTAGATATCAGAACTCTTTACTGGGAGGCACAGGGCCTTCAAAGGATTTTACTGCTCCATCTTAATGACAGAATAGTTTACTCCGCATTTCCTCAATAAAAAAAATCTGACTTAAATCAAATATTTTATCTATAAAGGTTTTACCAGAAATTAGATTAGTGAAACTCCGTTACCCAGATGAGACAGTTTATGACACTTAAAATTTGGCTCCATTTCTATGTGGAATTACTAGCAAAAGCTAGCTCAACAAGGTAAGGAACACTGGTAAAAGTTTAGTGGTTTTCTGTCACTGTATCATTTAATTGGTCATTTGTAGAACACAAGTAACACAGAAAGGGAAGAATTTGTTTGCAAAACAACAGTAAAGAAAAATGCTGTATATAGATAGTTGGTATTGACAGACCAAAAACTGCACAGACGCTGCCAAGAACCAGTTACTAATTGTCACTGGTGTCTGCACTCAAACCCTCACTTAAAAACATGTTTTTACACAATGTTTTCAATTAAAGTGCTTTCAATTTAACAAAATGATGCCTTTTCTAATCAGAGAAAAAGCTGCTTACCTGAGTAAAAGAAAACAAGAGAACAACAATATTGAGGAAGGGCAAGCAGTAATGTGGGACATGACAGTCCTTGGGTTGTTCCCAAGAAATATTAAAAGACTACCCAATTCTAAGAAACATGTTCTGTTTAGGGCAGCAGTGACTGTATCATATTAGATCCATAGATAATCTTGCCCATTATCTTGTCTGTGGCCAGCACCAAAAAACATCTAACACACAGGCAGGTAGCTATTTACACTCTGAAGCACAATGCCAGAGTGGTCAATGCGACCCTTGATGCAAAAAAGCATTGCCCCTAGAAGCAGTTATTTTTAATTAAGCTGTAAACCTCAAAGTCATTTTTCAATCACAAGTTTTCAAATCAGTGAGTTCCTGTGGTTAATTATGGCTTGTGTAAAAGCGCCTCCTCCATCAGAAGTCTATCTGCCTTCTTAAATTCACTGAGTACATCTTGCTTCTATCACAAAGCACAAAAGAACAAAACCTCATAGTCTCTAGAATATTTGTTATTGTTCTTTTCTTTTTAAACATCTCCTATTTGTTAGCTTTTCTCTGACAAAGAAAACATTAAGAGAAGAGATTTATGGTTTCCTTTTGTGTCTTGGAAATTCTCCCTCAAATGCCATATGCCACTATGCAAATGGGGGATTATAGTTTAGTTGGAAAGAGCAAATGCTGATTGCTAAAAAGCTATTTAGTTTTCATTATTGCTACACTGGAAGGAAAAATCTAACAATACAACAAATTACTAAGGAATTCAAATACAAGGACAAAAAAAATTACATCCTTTTCCCACTCAAAGAATGGAGAGTGAAACAGCCAATTTCCAAAAACCAGCAAGCCACAAAACAGCTGCAGTGGCCAAGACATGGCTCACAACACATTTACTTCATCTCTTTTACCTTAATTCGAACTCAGCAAAAAGAACATCAAAATGCTTCAGGGAATCTTTCATTTTTTCTGTGTAGAGGTTCAAATCCCTTAAGGCCTGGTCACGAATGATATTTCTGACTTCCTCTAGGCTTCGGGTCAGATCCTTGGCCAAGGGCCTCATGGCCATGCTCTCAATTTCACGATTCATAATAATTGAACCAGCAGCCAAACACTATGAAAGATATGAAGAGATAAAATATTAGTTTTTACAAAGCAGAAATACTTTTATACTTAAAAAGAAAGCACAAGATGTGCTATTTAATAAGATGTGCTTTTGAACAAGGGCATTACTTAGTCCCATTTGGCTGCAACTTATTAAACAAGTGAAAGATTTAAGGCCGGTATGTCAAGAGTCAAAAGCTTTGACAGAAAAGGTTAGGAAGGAGCTCAGCCAGGGAGACATGAAAAGAGAAGGCTGAAGTACAAGAACCACAGTGCTGACAGAAGAACTAAAGCTATTCTCCCATCAATTAGGCAATAAGCATTAGTAGGATAGATCCTCTATGCACACACGGATTGCTTGCATAAGAGATGGGAATCTAGCAGAACTACAGTCCATGGAGTGTTTTGATTTGGGCTAGACTGCTTGATTTTGTAAAATAAATCTATTCCTTATAAAAAGAACAGAAATTCTGCCACTGTGATGTCTTATAGGAAAACTGCTCAGGCTGGCTATCACACAGGGATCCAGTTAGGCCAGTATCCTGCTTCCCACAGAAATCACAATTATACACAAAAATCAGGTCACCAAGCCATCCTTCCCTTCCAGTGTCTGGAAAGCAACTATTTAAGAGACTCCTTGCTTCAGGCATTATACATGGACTCTCTCTGGCCAGCTGACAATAACATTAACAGTAGATTTTTACTGTAACACATAATTAAAACTTTTTAAAAATCTTGCCACTAAAAACAACTGCTGGCTTTATTCTTTTTTGGATACATTTGGAAGATAATGAGCACCCGCTGCATTAACAGAAATACCTCTATTAACTGAGAATATACAAGGTTGCTCTCAAAGATCAGCGTTTTCCTCCCCCCCTTTTTAAATCTCTGCAGCTGTGTCATTCCCCCTCTCCCTGGCATCCTGTGGATGGGAGCCACGCCTGCGACTCAGTATGAGGGACCTGCAATCCCAGAAGGGATCCTTTCTCAGCAGCCTGATACATTGATTTGAGGGCACTCAGAGAAGATCATGTTCTTACTTCTTATCAGCCAAAGCAATATTTGCGGGAAGTATGGATAAAGTAAGTGTTACCTGCTGATAGGTATTCTCAATCTGATAACTCAGTGATTGTACTAACAAGGACAGAACTGTGTACTCATAAAGCTCATAAAACCTCCTTGCTACATGAATTTACAGGAGGACAGTGCCTACAGCAGTAGGAGTTTGCATTACATCATCACTGCATATGTTACTTTCTCTGAAACCAACAGGTCTTTCCAGCCTGGTGGTTACACAGTAAAGTTTGATTTGGAAACAGGTTTAGCTTATATAACACAGCAGTGAATAAAACAAGACTGAGGACAGGATTACAAAGCACTGACATACCAAATAATTTTGTAAATTCTATCTGAGACTTCTCTGACTCAGAGAAGCCTGCAATTAACAACTGTCAAAGCAAGTTTCAGAAACAGAACATATGGAGGCATATTGGACTGAACAAGATGGGAAATC
The DNA here is from genome assembly GCA_008694505.1 of Cyanoderma ruficeps. Lineage (NCBI taxonomy): Eukaryota > Metazoa > Chordata > Aves > Passeriformes > Timaliidae > Cyanoderma > Cyanoderma ruficeps. Next base: position 38,744,459 of record VZDJ01007747.1, on the reverse strand, counting down.
TTCATGGAGAACATGCACTTGAAAAAGAACAGAAAAAGCGATAGAGGAAAAAAAGGATATTAACAGGAGGCCAAGGATTGCTTCAAATACAGGAGAGGCAACACTGAAAACAAGACCACAACGTGCTGTTGTGTGGTGGGATGTCTAAGCTAATTCCCCCTCAAGTTTCAACAAATTCATGGCGATGCCTTAAGTCACCTTCAGGCCAGGAAAAGTGAAGAGTTTATCACTAAAAATGCCACAATGATTTTTTTTGTTGTTGTTGTTTTTTTAGCCAAAGACATCAGTACTAATAAATAAATATCTGGCATACCATCATAGCCTTCTGTTCTGACACTTCAGGCTTAATTTGGTTAAAATAATGGAAGCTTATTCACTACAAAAACTCCTTGTTCCTACAGGTTGCTCTAGAAGCAAGTCTTCAAGAAAAACCAGGTAAGAGAAGAAAAGCGCACTTCAGTGTTCTGCACAGGAACTATTCTATTTTTGGCATACATATTCAACAAGGAAGTTATGTGCAACAAATGACAGCCTGAAGTTGCGTATTTAAGAGTTATAGCATAACGTAGACATTAAAACAAAGTGACAGCATGCATGTCTATCTGTTGGAGATGAACTTCGGTCCTGATAAAACTCCCTAAGACACTTTTATTTGTTTCCAGGATCTTCAAAACACAAGACTGCTGAACAGGGGGAAAAAAAAAAAATCACTCAGATGCTAATCCACAAAGGAACAGCTTTTCACTAGAGAATACTGACAGCACACAATTAGGAAAATAACCTTGTATGCTGTTAGCCCAATCAAAACCACAGTTAAAGAACTGCATTTCTCTGAGCACCCATCCAGAGCAAGTTCTCTTGTCTAGTTTGCTCTGTAATTTGTTTTTTTTTTTTCGTACCTCTTTCAGAAAAGTCTGAAAAGGTACTGGCGGCTTTATACAACAAAAAAAGTGTCTACTAATTCCGAACAACAGAAATATGACAGACCTACCTCTGCTCCAAACCAAAGCTGTCCCGCAAGGTTGTCATGGCGTATTTCCTCTGGAAACTTAACACAAAAGTCTCGGTTGGCCCGTTCATGTGGAATGCATTCATCCATGATTTGGTTTATGATGTTCAAAACATTATCCTGAAACAAAACAAAGGATTACCATATCTACTGCTTCCACAGAAAACCTTTTTTTCTAACTTTTCAATAGAGTTTATTAGTGAGGTACTGTTGGATCTAATTACCAATAACGGGATGGAGGAACTGAGAGGCGTTCCACGAGATTTTTATTTCATTATCAGTCTCAGTGAAGGCAGAGATATAAAAGACGGTAAAACTGTCGCCATAACAAACCAAAGTTCTCTTTGTTACAAGGCCTTTTAAAAGTTTTTTAGCCAATAGGCTAAAAGCTTACAAGTGTCTACTTAAGCCAATCAATAAACACTACATGTACACCCTACAGCATACAATAGTTGCTTGTTTGGTTTTTTTTTTCCAGCTCAAAAACTTTCTGTGCTCCAAATATTTCAAGGCCTAAAATTCAACTCTGTTTCAAACCTCTATCTATGTGAGCTTATTGCAGTGCTGTGAAAGTCCTCTGCTTTTTCAGTTTCCACAGTTTCCCCTCTCGGTACAACCAAAAAAAAAGCCTCTTTTGATATCTGTCAATTATTAACTACACTGCGTTGCATAGTTCTACCACAGTACCTCTTTTCTCACCTAATAAAACAGCACTATAAGTTTTCTACACAAAGTTACACTGCCAAACTTTTAAAATCTTTCACTATCCTATTTATCTTGATTTTTTTTTGCTTATATTTTGCTTTTTTAAGGCACCTTTTCTGTTTGCTTTAAGCGCTTTTATTTTGAACTACAGCAATTTTAATGCTGCATAACATCTGGTCTGTTCCAAGGACATAAGTCAAATTCTGTAGTGATTTCCACTTCTTGTTTTGATAAGTCTTGCCTGTTCCAAGGTCTTGAACCAAAGTCTTTATCCATGTCCGCATTTACATACACTACCTCTGGGTCAGCAGGCAACTGCACAAGATCCCGTGATCTCTCTGTGAGGTTTTGAGAATTCTCTGTGATTTCATTTCCTACCTCTCTCTCTTGGATGATAAAAGCTTCTTTGATGGTTTTATCCATCATCCGCCGCACACATCGAAGTACACGAGGCACTACCACTAATATTGCTACTATAACAATCAATACACATAAACCTATTTTGTAAAGCTCCCTTAACCAAGATGCAACGCTCCAGTATTTAACTCTCATGGTGTTCATACACACAGTGAAAACAGAGAATACTGCCCAGAAGCAAGAGCAGCAAACTTTATTTTTTCTAGAAACTGTTTCTCAGATTAGTTGCTCAACTTTGACTACTTTAATGGGACTTCTAATGAGGGTGCATGACATAAAGAGCTTGTTACCTCCAGCTATCTGTATATCAGTAAATAAACTAGAAGTACAAGTGAATTATACTTCTTCCATTTCTTCTCACCAGCTCCAACAATACACACTCCCATAAAGAGCCCTTGACAGGGTACCCTGGAGTTGTTAGAAACTGAGTTATATTGGGATCATTGTGGTTGAATATATTTAAACTTATCCTGAAATCTGAAGCAGTTTACACATCTGAATCCCAAGTGGGCAAGGACTGGCATACTCACCTACCACCTCATCCCTCAGACACCCAGGAGGATTAGGGGACACCACACAAATTAGAGCCTTAATAATTGCTCTGATCTACCTCTGCCCCAGGACAATCATCAAAGACCTACAACCAGTTTCTTGATATGCAGTAAATAATCTGTATTCATTTATTTGAAAAGATAATTTTCACATACCCCTGCTGGGAACTGTACGGAATTTGATTAACATAATAAAGGTAGATTGAGAGCATGAAAAAGGCTGAGTGCTTTCATTAAAGATGTTTTGTCTGTCTTACACTTCAGCTATTTACAGAATTCACATTCTATTTAAAATATTTCTCAAACAAATACAACCACATCTGTCTGTACAAAATGGTTTAACAGACAGAATTGCTTTAAATCTACACTTTACTGTTGTATTTTTACCTGCATTTAAAAAACAATAGAAAGCAGGAATTTTGAAGACACCCGCCCCTTTAGTATGTTTCCCATCAAAAAAGACAAAACCTGCTTTAGCTAAAAAGAATGATCCACATTTTCTCCAATTTCTGCACAGACTGCTACACCTGCTGTTGCCACAAAATAATCTTAACATTAAGGCTGTAATTACAGTTGTCTTCATCCAAAATAAGTAAATAAATTAACAATTAGCAGTATTTATTACAAACTGGTATAAGGTACTTGATGTGTTAACAAAACACTTTCACAATAAAGTATTTTTGCAAGGCTGTCATGAGATAATACGTTTCATTTCAATAAAGTTGTTACAAACAAAAAACCCCCACCTCATACAATTAAAACACTCACTTACTTGAGTAAGTGTAACAACCACTTTCTCTAGAAATGCATCACAACACAGACCATGGCCAACAGGTATGAGAAGAGACAAGAAAAGAAAACTAGAATCACTGACACAGAATACCTGATTTTAGAGACGAAATCTCCTCACTCTGCTGGGCCTATTGTACCGCCAGGATCAGTGGGGCACTATAGGATCTCTTAGAATTCAAAGAGATGCCCCTTGTAGGAACTGACGGAAAAACCAACCTTAAATACTCCCTTAGTGTAATTGCAAGGAGAACTGAAGTTCAAATCCTGGAAGAGAACAGAGCAAAGATGCCCACACCCTGCTGCAGCAGCACCATCCTGAACCACTGGCTGAAGAACACTGTCACCACCTCCTCTCTCCAGGACAACAGGGAGTTAGCCAAGCAATCACATCCAAATTAGCGTGACGATTCAGGGTCAGAAAAAACAATAATAGGAAGTTTTCTATTCTCCTTCCACTTCTTAATTCACGGTATTGAGTATACTTCTCTCACCGTTATTTAGCTAAATCTGCCTGGGGAACCAAAGTATTTTGAAAGTAGGTCTCATAAGAAAAACAACTCCTAAACTACCTAGCGCCTGCCCAAAGTTACAGAGCAAAGACTAAAACTGAAGATAAAAACATTTAAATTGTAGAAAGGCATGAGTCACTCATGATGTATTTCAAATCTGTTATTACTGATCTATTTTGAGACCAGGTGCTTTGCCTGTAGCTCTCACTTTATCACTAGAGCAATACAGGTTGGTCTTTATCATTAGGATGAAAAAGCCAGACTGCTGTTTTCAGAGAATTAATCAAAGTTTGCAAAGGCCTTTTTGCATTGGAGAGATACAGTGGTAAAAAGCAATCTTACCAGTTAAAATTTCACAAAAGTTTCACAAAGTACAGAGAAATATTAAGGCAGGGAACTCTGAGAAGAACACTTCTCAAATCTGGTTATATCAGACTTTAAGTAATCCAATTACATTTCATTTTAGGATATGATATTCCAATTTATTTTACCTGCCACCCAACTTTAATATGGGGAAATGTAATTTTTCTCTTACATTTTTTCCTAAAAAGCTACACGGAATAAGAGGAAAAGCCATATTGAAAAACCTTCCTCCCTAAATTTTATTTTACGTTAATGGATTATTTTTAAAACGCAGTCTTATTTGACAGCAGCTACAAGACAGATTGAATTTCCCTTACATAATCACCTAAATATATATTCAAAATTCCTGATGTATCAAAGAACATTTTATGCAAATGGAATAAAGAAAGAGGACTCATAGCTGGTAAGCAACTGTTCCATGGTTTTGTTCTGTTTTTCTAATCATTACACCTGTTAAAAGGCACTAAGGTTCTGCCTAAATCATCTCAGGAGACAATTATTACAAGCATAATGAAATTTTATACCTTAATGCATTTAAATATTGCAACTAAAGGCAAGATGATATAATGAAGATAATTCAACTTTTTACAATATACTAATGTTTAAGTATATAATTTATTTGCTGCCCACTTAAAAGACATTTAATATTCTTCCTCATTTCTTCAACATTCCTATAATACCTAGATGCTTCTGCTCCAGAGCACCCAAGATTTACCAATACATCTCCATGTGCGCCAAACTTTGAGTCAGGTATTTTTTTTAAAATATGTGCAGTACTACTAAGTTAAAGCAGTTAATTAGAATTTAATATACACTTCCCAATGGAGATAAATCACAATAGCTCCATCTCCAGTAGCAGTTGTTTGTATAGAGTTACCTGGCTTCACATAGGCAACCTGGTCATTCTGTCAGAGAGTGGGGAAACTTTTGAACCCCTCAGGGCCTTGCTCTGGAAGAATATACCATGGAGTCTCCACCTAGGCTGAAAGAAAAGACTTCCCCCATGGTGCCTTGCAACACTTAGGATCTACCCCAGTTTTGCTCTCCTCGTATGTCCCTTATTGTTGTGGTTTCTCCTTTCCCTGTTAGCCCCATTGGGTGTGGTAGCCCTGGAGGTCTGCCCCATGTCCCCTATAGGGCACTCCCCTTTGAACTGCCCCTGTGCCCAGACCGTGGGTTCCTGACCCCCTATTTAACCCAGTGCACACCATATGGTCTGGTCTTTTGTCCCCGATTCCCTTTGGTGTGTTGGAATAAACCCTTGCTGGAATTTATCATACAAAAGGCCATAGAGGGGCTTTGGATGTCTAATGTGAAATAGCTGTGTGGCTTCTGAAGCCAGGATTTTGTGCGTACATTGAAGATTTGTTTGTTAAAGCCTTCTTGCCTCTCTTTGCTGAGCTAGCCGTGGTGTGTGGACTTGACTGCTTTGCCTGCGTGCCTACGCAAGCGGCCTTTCCAAAAGAGATGCTTATTGGGAATAGTAGCAGCAACCACCATGTAAATCCCACTTTGCTACAAGAGAGCTAACTGCAAAAGCCAATTAAAAAGATGCCCATGTTTTCCTGCCTAGTCTAGCAGGGATACAGGAAGATTACAGAAAGAACAGTTGATGGAACTTGGATATATAATGTACGAATACAGAAAGATTTCTACAAGGTAAATTGCTTTTGCTGTTTCAAGATGTGCCATTTCCCAAATTCTCTGTTGCTCTACAGGGTTTATTTTATCATCCTACAGAAGAAGAAAAACCAACACAAACCAACGATCTCCATCACTTCCCTTCCCTCTTCCATTCTTCTTATGACACCCAGAGCAGAGTAATTTACATAAAAAATCTGGAATATTTGTTCCCATAATAATTTCAGATCTCAGCTGCTTTAAAACTGGAAGGATGCCAGCCAATTTAGACAGACTATCCAATGCATTGTAAGCAAATTAGTCTTTTCTTTAGAAGAGCTTCAAGAAACATTCAATTTATTTAATTACAGTATTCTGCTTTGTAAGCTAATAACGAATGGGTTTGGATACATGGTAGCACTGAAATTTTGCTCTAATTTAAGCAACAGAAATCAATTTGTTGGAATTGAAGTAGTAAATCTTTCACTTGATCCATCTTTCTACATAAAAGCCTCCGGATTTTAATGCCTCCTTTGGTGGCTTTATCTGTCAACTTTTGGTTTATCTGCGTACTGGGATGTGCACAGTTTTGTTTCAGGTGCTCTGTTGAGGCTTTACAGCAGAACAGGCAGCCACTGCAGAGATTCTGCTTTGGGATTTACTCCAAACTCCTCATTTCCTGGAAAACACAGCTCAGAGTTTCACATAACAGACAGCACTTATATTTCATTTTGATAGGGCAGATAATGAGTGGTAGTGAGACAATGTATGTAGGTAGCCACAGCAGAGGACAAAAAGTTGGTTTATTTTTGGCCTATCAGTAATTCGCCATATATTAAATAATCAGAGCATAAAGCTAACATCAACTGCTGCATTAGCTTCCAGAATAGGTACCAAAAAATGCCAAGAAATTAATCTTTCTTACACTATGAAACATATGTTTAAATCAACAAAAGGCAAACTCATATACCCTTTTGTACATGTCCTTGATAAAATTATGCTTCTCTTCCACAACATTAAATTTAAGGTCTTTTGCAAGACTTCTTCAAAGAAAAGTAACTTCCTGTGCTGTTCGGTGCCTCTTTAATAGCCATTTTTTGAATTACCAGTAAAATCTAGCCAAGGCAATATGGTCTGTGTTGGTACCACCATGAGCTTAACAGATTATATTTTAGCCCCTTTGTTTAAGTCCATGACATTTTTATTACCTTTTCTAGATTAACGTTAAGTTCCAGAACTCTTTCAATGTCACATTATGGCAATCAGGAGTCACTGATGAACACAAATTAATGTCAAAAATAAAGGAAGATTTTATTGTTATTAAAGAAATTAGTGAGTATTTAGGGCTTTAAGGGCTACTTCAACAGAGGAAACCAGTAACAAGGTGGTATACTCTCTGACGTAACAAAAAGGTTTTCAGCGTACACATAAAAGTCCTGGTTTCAGAAGCCACACAGCTATTTCACATTAGAGATCCAAAGCCCCTCTATGGCTTTCCCTCCCGTCCATCTTACACAGGTCCCAAAGGCTGTGCTTTCAGACTCTCTGTGCCTCATAAGCTAACTGATTATTTCCCACTGGCAATGTAGCACCATGGAATTTCTTGGGTTTGAAAAGACCTTTCAGATCACCAAGCTCAACCACTAACCCAGCTCTGCCAAGTCCACGGATAAACCATATGCTCAAGTGCCACATCTACACATCTTTTAATTACCTCCAGTGATGGCAACTCAAACACTGTCCTGGGCAGCCTGTTCCATTGCTTGACAACCCTTTTCATGAAGGAAGTTTTCCTAATATCCCATCTAAACCTCCCCTGGCACAACTTGGGTCATTTCCTCTTATCGATTGTTACTGGGGAGAAGAGTCTGACCCCCCACCTGGCTGCAAAATCAGACAGTTGTAGAGAACAATAAGGTCTCCCCTGAGCCTCCTTTTCTCCAGGCTAAGCATCTCCAGCTGCCTCAGTCACTCAAAAAACTTGTGCTTGGCCACACTATTGTGCTGATCAAGGCCAGCCGCCACTGTCCGTCTTGGCCACCTGGGCCAAGCTCGTGTTCAGCCACTCTCAACCAGCACCCCCAGGTCCTTTTCCACCGGGCCCTTTGCAGTCACCCTGCCCCAGCCTGCAGCACTGCAGGGATTGTTGTGACCCAGGGACAGGACCCAGCACTTGGCCTTGTTGAACCTCAGAGCACTGGCCTTGGCCCACTGATCCAGCCGGTCCAGATCACTCTGCAGAGCCTTCCTGTCATCCAAAAGATCAACTCTTCCACTCAACCTGGTATCATCTGCAAACTGAAGATGCAACTCATGAGGCTCCACTTTGCAAAAGTAATAGGATATTCCTATGTATGAACTTTGGGGAGCAGCTCCTAGTTTAACCTAGCTCACTATAGATAATACCAAATTCATCATGAAAAAGCAACTTGGATATCTAGCAATTTAAATTCTGTATTGCCCCAGCCTAGCAACAACAACTCTCAATAAATAAAAGAGGAATCCCCATTCACAGAGGGCAGAATGAAGGAGATGTCATCATGAATTACTGCCATCTTCACTTTGCCTTCCCCTGCTGCAGAGAAAGCATCCTGCATCCCCAACACATTCATTGCTGAGTTGGCATGGATCCAGCTTTCCTCCCTATGGTTCTCTGCTGCAAATTAATTCCCTGACCTGCAGTGCACAGCATTTTCATTCCACTCTGTCCACAGTCTTAGATAACAGGCAGTTTCTCAGAATGACCTATTTGATCCTTGTGAGAAAGTGGAAACACATGAAAAAACTTGTTAACGTGAGAAACTACAATTTAAGACTATGGTACTAAACATTATTAGGATCCTTTTTTCAAAGAAAAAATATATGTAAATATTAATCACTCCCTACCTAAGATAAAATATGAAATGCAGAAAGAAAATACAATTCCGTTTAGTTGATGGAATTGTACTGGTGGCCCAACTTACGGTCAAGCATTTTGTATTTTATAGCCATTTGCTAATTATTCTATAGTGACCAGAAGTTTCCCAAAAATTATTAAGAATTTAAGAAAAGCTGTTAAAACCCAACATTTAAAAACACACAATTAATGATTTTATTTACTGATAACAAACGTTTAACTCTGCAGAGTTAAACTACAACATTCCACTGATCACTTGACATTTCTGGGGAAAAAAAAGCAAATTTAAAATCTGTGAACCAAACCAAACAGACAAAAAAACTCCAACCCTTCTGATACTTATAGGTTACTTAGTGCATTTAGAACAATCATACTCAAGTTTATTTGCAGTGAACTACAGTGAAAACATATGAAAGGGTTGACAAGTCTGCAAAATAAATATTAAGAGCTTTCACTCAATGGCAAACCCAAATAGCAAACAGGTACCTGACACCAACTGTTTGAAGATGTCAGGAAGCACAGAGAAGACATCTGTTAGAGCAATACAACTCACACAAGTCATCATTACTAGGAGTAGTGAAATGACAAATGTTACCATCAGTTATAAAACAACTGAACTGGAGATGAAGCTCTACAGGAAAAACACACAAATTTACAAGCTCTATTATGACAGGAAAAAAGTAAAGTTTTGTGCATTGTCTCAGATTTAAGCTTAATCTTGACATCATCACCTTAAAATGGTTGTTCTCAGTTTTTCTATTTTTCCTAGGCTGGCACTGTCCCCACCAAAATGAAATTGGAAGATATTTTATAAAAAAAAAAAATTTTCTTTGAGTAAGTCTCCGCTCACTCTCATGCCAGACAACAGCACAAATTTCTGACTTCCCTACCTCTGCATGAAGTCTCTTAAATACAAACCTTATAAAACTTTATTCTAGAGTCCACCAGCTCTGGTCCAGTTTGGAAAAAGCCTCAAACACAGACACAATTCAGAAAACTACCACAATTCCTTCCTTACCACAGATCAATGAGGAACGCCCAATGGGTGGGACAGAGTCTACTTTTGATTCTTACTTCTTCCCTCTGTTGTTAAAAGGTATCTTTGTCTGCTACAGTTTCTAAATTTTGTGAACATGAAGGTTTCTTCCAATCAACTTCTTCCCTTGATCTCAGCAATTACCCCAGTATCTCCTTCACTGACCTTTACTAACATAACTAATATAATGTTTCCAGGGTTGCAAATAAGGCAAGCAAGAAAGACTTGGCCACTACTTTAGCTAAAAGTTCTCCTGGTTCAATCCACACTGTTTAACCTGTGTGTCAATTAACAAAGTATCAGGAATTGATTCTTGCCAACTTCTAACCAATCATTATGTTTCAGAACCCAGCAGGGAGTTTCTTTCACTTTTGGCTAATTTGTCTCCTTTAATGAGATCTATTTCTGCCTAATTCTACGAGAAAACATTCTTCACTGGACAGATGCAATCAAACATGAAAACATCGCACCTCTGAACTGTCTCATTGCTCACAGTGATTATGGTACACACTCCCAGTTTGCTCCTGTCAAGAATGTTAATGATACAATTAGAATTTCATAGATATATTCACTGCCAATGCACTACAGCACTGTCGTCTGAGCTCTGCACAGGTGCCTCTCCATCAAGGGATACTCATCAATGCTGACTGTCTCTGTAAAAATTGCCTCTCTTTAGCATGGATACAATAGAATGGATAAAGCACAGAATGAAAGAGCATGTATTTTTCCCCCTAGAGATTCCTTATTCCCATACCACTTGAACTTATCAGATAGGAGGAGACACCTTCAGATAAGGTTTTTTCACACCTGAAACAGAAAGCTACTTTTAATCGCAGACTGGTGTGAGGCCATTTTTCAGTGTCAGCCTTTGGCAGCAAGGCCAACTCTGCGCCTTATCTCACCATCTCAGCTACCCTGCAGTCCCTGTCCCCATGTCACACCAGCACCCTTAGTGCTCTTATACTGGTGGCACCTGTGAAGGGTTTTAGTGCACAGATCCACAGAAATTCATATTATTTCACTGCTCAAGTTCACAGACAGACTCTACAAATACATACATCAGTACAGCTGAGCAAGTATTTCCAAGTGTAAAGCTGACCACAGCTTATTTAAACTGGCCTTGGATAAGGATCTAAAGCTACAAAGGTCTCCCAAAGCTGTGCTTTGAGGGGTGCCATGCTTACATGTGGGAATAGGAACAACAGTGTAAATTTGGAATGGAAAACTTTTAAACTAATGCTGCCAATGGACCATGGAATAATGCCTAAGGAACTACGTGTGACAACACAGAAATACACATTTGAACGGTTATTTTTTTATATAAAATCAAAGTTCATTCCTCTTGTTTGCCCATGCTCAACCACATATCCAAGCAATAAAGTTAAAATATTTACTGAAACTGAAATGTCAACATTTCAACCAAGTGCCCAAGGGCTGGCTTGAATCAAAGACTGGGCAACTCACATACAACTCACAGCTGCTAAAGCTATCATAGAACTCTGATCAAAACTACTCAAATTTACAGAAATATTTCCTTCTGAAATCACTCTATGCCTTTCCATTAATCCAGATAAAAAGCTCACTGGTAACACACAGCGCTGGTAAAATCAATAAAAATTCTGATTTCACTGAGTACAGAATTAATTGAGTTAAGCTGAAGTTGTGCAGCTCTAGACAAAAGACAAAGAAAGGCCAGAGTGAAATTATACCACAAATAAAGACTTATATCCAATAACAGTTCAACTCAAAACCAAGGAGCTCAAACCTTTGGAGATCTCATTCTAAGAGTGCTCAAGCTTCAAATAATTTCTACAGTCTGTGTATTTTAAATGAGTGATTGAAAGTTCTAAAAATTTACATCACGATAATGCTGCTTTCGTGGTTGAGGAATCCTGTCATAATTTTCTTTTCACAATTATAAAACATGATATTTGCATTGCTGAATAAGCCAGATAACTACAAATATATTAATTAGTTCTACTGAGAAAACTCATCACATTCCAGCTACAGGGTTAAAATATTTTACAGTCAAATTTGCAAAATCCCTATGGAGGAAAACTGTACAAATAATAAACAAGGCTGGCACTTAGGCCAGAGGTTTGTATGAATGTATGAAAATGAAAAGTAGTTTTTCATACCAGTTATTACATAAGTCAAAAGTAAACATGACTCTGAAAGCCCACTAGAATTCGTCTCTGATTATTTTTCTGCAGCAGACAAACAGAAAAAAGCAGAAAGAAAGCAAACAAAAAATACACCAAAAAAGACTTTTTCACAGTATCAGAACAATTCTAAAGCAAAAATTACCAGAACTTGGATCACAAAGGCAGTTTACCTCAGTGCCTCAGTTGCACAAATCAATTAAACAAGCTTTGAAGCCTCAAGATGATCATCATTTAACACCTCTACATAAATTATTACACTGTTTGATTATGAGCACTGTGTATGTGGAAGGGCAACAACTCTAAGAGCAGTTACAGACACTACAGGCAATTGAGAAATCAAAGAATACAAATATCTGTTGCTTGGCATTTGAGTAAGTTTCACGCACAGAAACCTTGAGACTTCTAGAGAACTGAAAATGTATTCTCAGGGCAAACCTAAGAATGCATATTGTGTACATCATACACTAGTATCAAGAGCATTACATTTTCTGAATTAAATTCTGGGCTTTTCTCAGAAAAATGGAACATGGAACAGTAGAAACGTGTAAGAAGTATCTAGCTTTATTTCTTCACAGTGTGAAGAACTATGTACTTGGGGTAATGCTGCTGCTGTTCATCTCAACACTACCTTCAGAAGTGTTGAAAAAATGGCACTACTCTAAAAAAATGGAAGTCCAGCAGGAGAGAGTAGGTGGTGTAAGCAAAAAGGTAAGCTTTCTTAACCAAGAGCACATTTTCTGCATAATTAATTTCACACAATTACAGATTTCCCAAAGCCTTTAAAACGGTAAGTTTTTGTGAGTACCAGCAATGGAAAAGCATGCAGTAACAAAGCCTGCTATCTGAAGCCTGCTCTCCAACAGTAAATTCATCCTTATCACAAGCTTTTTCATATCAGTCATTTCAAACTTCTTCAAAGCAACACTAGCTTGCTAATACATGTAATACTTTCAAAAATGAATCGTTTTTTTCATTACTGTCTTAAAGTCTGCATTATTTTTTGCCAAGAAGAGTGTGCAGAAATGAGTTAACACAAATCCTTTCAAAAGCCTAAGATGGAAGCAGAAGACAACCAGTGCATCTTTACTCCAAAAGGAACTTGGAGTTACGAATGAACTATTTAAGCTTCTCATTCTCTCTGGCTAATTATAAAGTTACAATGACTGAACAAGCGACCCTAATGGCTAACAATTTATTTTCTTCCCACCACCTTAAACACCAGCCATTCAATTAGTAGTTTATGGTTAAATTATACACTAATAGTAACAAAAGGACAGTCTGAAATTAATCTATTCTCTCAAACTCCAAAATACTTTGTAATCCCTCCTTCCAATATGTAGAAATCCTTGTTGTGTCCAACATTTAACATATATAGATATATATTTAACATATTTAACACCAAAAAGCTTTCATATAAAGGTGCAGCATGAGGATCCAGGACGGAGCTCGAAGCCTTGGCCCAGTCCCAGAAATTCGGCACCACTGGCATAAGCAAAACCTGGTGGGATGAGTTCTGTGACTGGAGTGCCTTGTTGGATGGTTCCAGGCTCCCCAAGAGGAACAGGCAGGGCAGATGAGGCAGGGGCTGGGACTTTGTGTAACACAGGGCCTGGAATACACAGAGCTTGTAGCTGGCAATGGCACAGTTGAGAACCTCTGGGTAAGGACTAAGAGACAAACAAATGAACTGGGGATGTTGTCCCAGGAGGAAGAAACTGAGGGGAGACCTCAGCGCAGTTACAACTTTCTCATGAGGGGAAGGGGAGGGCCAGACACTGATCCCTGCCCTTTGGTGAGAGAAAGGACAGGAGGGAATGGCCTGAAGTTGTGTCAGGGGAACTTTAGGTTGGACATTAGAAAAAGGTTCTTCCCCCAGAGGGTGGTTGGGCACTGGAACTGGCTCCCCAGGAAGTGGTCACAGCATCAAGCCTGATGGAGTTCAAGGAGTGTTTGGACAGTGCTCTCAGGGATGTGGTGTGACTCTGGGGATAGCATTGTGTGAGGCCAAGAGTTGGACTTCATGATACTTTTAAGTCCCTTCCAACTCCACATGTTCTATTCAAGGATTTTGTTTAATGAAAAATTACTTGTGACAACCTGACACATGAGAAAACTAGACTGCACAATATTCCACAAAATATTCTTCATAATAATCCATTATTATGAAATGAATTATTTCTTATTAAAAAACAGGCTTTCACTTTCAAGTATGTTAAGGTCACAATGAAAATTAAATTCCACTGCTAAGAACCGACTTGAAAAAATTACTAACTTGCCTTCTTGTCTTTCTTATCATACTTCCCCAGTATTAAAGAAAAAAATAAATAAATGAAAGGGATTTTTCTATACGATTAAGTGAAAAGGCTTCTAGCAGAATAAAACAGACTTAATCCCCAAGTACAGAAACATCACAAAATAAATAGTTTGCACGTATTGTTAATCTTGCTAACGTGGTGCTACCATGTGTGCATATGGGGAAAAGAAGGAAAATTGCAGCATATTTAAGTCATGAGACTACATAAACAATTCAGTGGCTGATACTAGAATTTATCCTTCTCTGCAACAGTAAAAAAAATATTAAAATTTAGCCAATCACTCTATAGCAGAGCTGACAGCAATCCTCTGATGGCACTGCTGAGGAGTGTGGAAGAACTATAAAGCTCCTGATAGTCAGACACGTCACATTACATTAATTCCTACATAAGTGGATCTGGTACAGTATCTTCACATATCTGAGAAAAGTCAGGCTTAAAATGACCTGGCTCCCATTGTCCTCATTTAGCCTTCAAATGCTCTGGGAATTGTACCACTGTGTCTCAGGTCCACTGTTAATACTCATTCAAGGTACCAACCTGCCAATTGTTAGCAATAGAAAAACTACGATCAAGGGCAAATAATCACATGTTAAGGAATGAAAACTTATTTTTTCTTTTGAAGAAGGTAACTGTGAACTGATGCTGTGTGAATGTTGGAAAAGTCCAATACCTCTGAAATTAAAAGCCTTCTATAGCTGGGTTCCCTTTCACAAAGAAAAAAATGTTGTATTTTTAAACTTGAATAAGACTTGTGACCAAAAGAAGAAACTGTTCTAACTGAAGTACAGATAAAATATTCATTTTGCTCTCCTGTTGGCACCTCATGTTTTATATGGATGACTGCCTCATCTTCCACCAAAGCCAGTGGTTTTCCACAGGAGTTTGCATGCAATCATTGTGGTCATTGTGAGCAGATGGTACAGCGTAACCTTGCATCACAGTCTCTTTAGTAACAACTTATGGTTACCCCAACATGCACCATTTAACATAATATAATCACATCCCTTTTTCACTGATAAAAAATTAATTGTGTTTTGTACACAAAGATAAGTTCTTTTCATTATTTAGCAACTTGTCAATCCAGATTCAGTTTCACCTTTGTGCATTATTGATTACCACCTGTGTTGTCATTTCATGCTACATCAACTTTTATTTATTTTTAAATATATATAATAACAAAACTCAAATGTCACAGATTTGAGCCTTTCCATTTCCCACTAGAGAGAAATCAACGCGTGCTCTATGACAATTCACTCAGCACCGTCATGTTTCTCTTCCACTCTGGAAATGTTACTAAGCAATTTGTAAACCCTGCAACAGCTTCAGAGTTGTATGATGGTGTTGTGTTGAAAATTTTGTTTGTTTGGAGTAGATTTTTGCTGGTCTGTTGTTTTCATTTGTTTGGTTTTGTTTCAGTTGTTTGTGGTTTTTTTGTTTTGTTTGGGTTTTTCATGTTACTGTTGCTGGTATCTTGTGGGGTTTTCTTAATTAAATAAAAAACCAATACAGAAATCTGCCCACATAGATGGTATAAGCTGATGTGAAAGACAACTGGACTGCAATCCCCATATCAGGCTGAAATTGGTAACCACCTCCTCAAGTGACTCATTACCAAACATTACCACTGCTTCAGTCAGACACTACTACACAGTATCAAAGAGCTTACCCCCTTCTAGGCTCGTCTTATCCATCCATCTCCCTCTTCAAAAAGCAAATAACATTCTTAAGCTTTTAAGATATGCAAAAAACATATTTCAAAACCAAAGAGTATATATTTCATTTTTTAAAGTTTTGATTCAACAAGGCCAAGTGCAAGGTCCTGCCCCATGTTGGGGAAATCTAGTGAAAGGCGTCCCCACCCATAGCAGGGGGTTGGAACTGGGCGATATTTAAGGTTTCTTCCAACCCAAACTATCCTATGGCTGTGATTTTAGCATGTGACAAAGCAGATTCCCCAGGTATGCTCCCAGCAGCACTGTTCCTTTACTCCTTGTTTGCCATATTCGATTTATACCATCTTTCCACACTCTACAGTAAGCTCCTTCAGCCTGTAACACATGTTCCTTTACAGTGAGGGCAAAGCTTTGGTTCTACTCACACTTGTATCTCAGCTTATTTCATAGTGATGCTTTCAGTTGTTAAATTGAGCTTGAAGAAATATGGCAATAAGTATGGCTGAAATACAGCATTTTTGATAAAATTCATCACATATTTTGTATTGCTACAGAAACTGAGACAAGTGATAAAACACAACACTGAGATATAATTAGCTTTCTCTGAGGGCTCCAACTCCTGAGGAATATTTACATGTGCTACAGTGGATTACAAAGCTCAGGTTCACAAGTGCTTCTCAGCACTGTATGAAGGAGTGACCTATACAGAAGGCAGTCCACTAAAGGTGACATTTTAAAGCCTAATGTTACAGCAAACTGGAACTGCTAAAGCTGACTTGGAAATGCTGGGCTGCCAACTGCAGTAATTCAGGAGGTGCTTCCCAAGAAGGCAAGTAGCAGGAAAGGAGTGAAGAACCAGTGTAATGTACTGCCAGTCAATACAGTGTCCATCACTCCTACCAGTGAGCCAGAAACAGTCACATCTCACAAACACTATAAATTTCCTATTTTACTATTCTGTGGACCAGTGCAAATGGAAAGCACAGCTGGGAAAGTCTACATTTTGCTTAAGGTCAGTGCCCTGATGGGGCAAATTCCTTCCTCATGCACTCCAGATGATGAAGCGACACACTGCTGCGATACAACCTGCAGGAATAATGCTGATAAAACCATGCTGGAACTGACTCATGTGCTATTCTGAGACCTCAGTACTGTACACAGAGAAATAATTCTCGGTGTACTGAAACAGCAAGCAAGGACTATGATTCTGAAAACATTCTCACAATGTGGAGTACTTATGCACAGGTTTGTTACCGGTGAAGTCCTAACAAATCTCGGCTCTAGAAACAAAGGGGTTTTTTACTCTTTACTCTTAAATAAAACAAATGAAGTTTTGTAATATTTAACAATAAACCTAAGTCCATTTAAATAGCTGATAAATTGCTTTAAACCAGTTTACCAAGCCAACTAAAAAAATGTTAAACAATGTGAAAACAGTAACAATCAAAGCAAATTAATTTAGAGAATGACAGTGAATGCATGAGTGAATAATTGAAAAGTGTGCATGAGTTACCATCACTTCTTGTAAAATTCAATACTGTGTGATGATGTAGCATAGGAAAGGACACTTTGTTATACCACTAATATAAAAATACTGCAGTGATTTGTGTTGCAGGAAGAAAAACTCAGGTGAATGAGCACTGCATATTACTGAAGATTCACTAATGCAGAGATTCTTTTCTTAAGGAAAAAAAGAGAGTTTTCCTTCTAGAACCATCAATCAAGTTCAATAAACCAAAGTCTAACATCCTACCTACCTTTTGGTTCATTTAAGGAAAACTTACACAGCTTTTCATTGTGCATCTCAGCACACTTTAGGTATTGTTAATCTTAACAGAAACCAGTAGAGAAGTGTTTTATTCTGCTGAATAGGTATTAATCACACAATAAATGCAAAATACTGCATTGATAGATATGTTATGTTCTCACAATATTTTACCACTGGCATGCAAACACCAAAGCAAAATTAGGGATGGCATTTTTATAATAGGCTACCATAACTGGAAAACAGTGTTACATCACATTATTGTGAAAATGAAAAGCTTTGAAATCCATTATCTTACTCATCTCACCATTCTTACTCATGGATTATGCTACTCAGCATCCTGCTGCACAGTCAACCCACAGCATTGGAAAGCCAAGCCACAAGATGTTCAGAAATTCTGAGAAGTTAATTTACTGTAAAAAGTGTGATTCTTATCAGCAGAGAGTACTATGACAAAGCAGAAGACAACATTCAGAATTGCAGCTCTTTACTAAGGAAGTACCAACAGTCTTGAAGACTGCAGTTCTCTGCACATCCACAGGAACGCCACAATGCACCATACCTTCAACTTGCCTTGACTAATGCTGCCAGTTTTGTTAAGATACAAAACTTAAAGCATGTCCAGTATAAAGTACTACATCCTTTAGGCAGAGACCTTCTGGTTTGTCTGAGTCTGTTCACACACTACAGTAAACCTGGAGATCTTTAACAAAACTATCGTAAGTTCCAAGTAGACACAAGGATTTAAAGCTTGGCTCTTCAGATATGGTTAAGATCCAACATAACACCCAACCTCTCTCCAAGAAGAATCAATCACAGTTTGAAAAAAAACAACCCACACTAATTTAAAGGCATTTCCTTTCTCTAGTTGATCAAGCAGACACTATCAGTGTATGATCTTAAACAACCCAGGAACAATGAATTAATTTAAAAAACAGATGCCAAGATAGAAGGACATGGAATTTTATAAACCTTTTGTCCCTAGAAAACACTAAAATCTGACAGAAATGCTATGCCCTCTGTAAATTTCATGGAGATAAAATTGGGAATAATCCGGACACCTTAAAACTAAGGTTTCCATGGAAAAACTAGCACAAAATAGGACAAAAAAATCATGCAAAGACAAGAGTTGGGTGAACTATGTTCTGTGGTCACAAGATACTTTTCAATAGCATTGCATGAAAAGTCAGAAAGTGCACATTTCTAAAAGGTCTCAAAATGGCATGACTGTTTTTGCAGATACCAGAAGTATTGCACAATGCAGCTGCTACCTTACTTTTACATGCACAACCTTCCACCACAACTTTCTGAGCCCAGGGCTGGCTGTTGGTTCTCCACTATTCTCAATCCCCAGCACACCTTAGGCTAAAACCAATTTTTCCTCCTACTATGTAATATTTGGTCAGCAAATACCTTCATTTTGAGTCCTAACTGAAACACTGTTCCTTCTCCTGTTCGGAAATTACGAGACAAATTCTTAAAAGAAACCAAAATGCATTGCATTTACACAAAATACTAAAAAATAATGTAAGAACTAATTAAGCAAAGCCATTTTTGACATGACATCAGACAATAATCTGACCTATTATTCAGAACTTTCAAAACTACAAATCACAAAAATAGCTACATAAAAAACCCTCCATCTTTTCTTTCGGTTCTAGCAACAGATTGTTTCAGTAAAACCAATCTGTTTGACAAATTAAATTACCAGGCATCAGAAGATATTAAGAGTCACAAGGTAGTGAATCACTACAGAACAAGCCAAGCAAACTGACCAGGGAGCAATCAGAGTCTGCATTTCCTGCACTCCTACAGGTGAAACATTCTGAGAAACTACTTTTTGAATAGAACAGCTCTTCATGTCTGCCTATACTACAGGAAACACATCAGAAAGCTTGTATGCCTGCAGGGAAACAGGGAATAAATTGTCATTTCCAGGGATAAAATAACCAAGAAGATTTGTCTTGCACATAGATACTCTTAATCCACCCTTAATACCAGAAAACCTTTCCTGCCAGTCTCGAAAGAATTTGACTAGAACGTTTGTGGAACATCCACTGCTGGAGGTTTTGTAGAAGTCAGATAAATATTTGTGAAGTGTGATTTAGGTACAGCTCATCCGTCACACAGAAAACTGAAGTCTTCCTCTGAAGATAACTTCCGCATCTATTTTTTTTCAATTCAAGTCACTGCATTTTGAATTGTTAATAAACTTACAGCTTCCAGTTTGGTAATCCCTTAAACTCACATTTTTCTCTAGGAACAATATAGTAGGAAATTGTGAAGATATCCAAAGTCAACAGAAGTATTAAAATCGTTTCTGAGAACAATACATTCACTGTCTACTCTTTCTCTGAAGGCGTTCTTAAAAAAACTGTACTTTTAAAATTTAGTTTTCTTGCAAGCAAACACAGAGCACCTCACTTTTTTTTTTAACAGACTCAGCTAACCTAATATGAACATTTCCTACAATGATCAAGCCACTTTTCTTGAAACTCATCTTAACATGATTAGCGATGAAAATTTTCCACGTAATGAAGTTTACTACAATTTACTAACTTAACTGCATCGTATTTTACTTGGTGGAGATGTAAATGTGTATGTATTACTAAGGTCCTTCCACTTACAATTGTCCTGAGGTGACAGCAAACATTCACATTTCATACAGAAATCATCATATCACCTGAGCATCATGTATTTTAGACTTGAACCTACTTCAGTTTAAATTGTTTTTCTTGGGTGTGATTGGGAAAGGAAATATCAAAGCACTCATGCAAATACAAAGGGTACAACACAAGTAGTTTCTTTCTACCTCTAAAAATTTGAATTAGCTAAACAGCACATAACCCTCTGAATGCAGTTCATTTACTAATGAAAAACTATGAGATTCATGAGGCATGGAAGCTGAGCAGCTACAAATGACATGGCTATTTTTTGCTGCTTGTAATTTTGAAGTAATTCTCATGTCCTGTAAGCTCTGTATGCTTATTTTATATAAAGGAAACGAAGATTATAATGTGTACTCTTACTCAGGGAAAGCATCAACAGTCTTAAATGAGATGTAGGAAATTTAATTTATGGATAATATTTTCAAGAATATACCCTTTAAAGTAAGGAAAGGCATGTATCTAACAAAGGTTTATTTTAAAAAGCTCTGACAATAAAAACTAACTAATACAAAAAATATTACTGGAATACATTAAACGTACATAAAAATCCCAGTGAAATCAGGAAGTTGCCACTTTGATTACCTGACAGGAGCGAAACTGGTTGACCAGCAGTGTACATCTCTGTGGGTCTTTTCTTCCATCCAAACTGTCCAGTTCAGCTGCCACTTGATTTAGTTCCTCATCAGCATAGTAGAACTGAGCAAGGAGCTGTGGGTCTGTTCTCTGTATTGGAGACATGGACAATATTACATTACTTTTGCAAAAAAAACCAAACCCCCAAAACTAAAACAACTTCAGCTTGTTGTATTTACTGTGATTTTTTTTAACATGTAAGCCAGATAAGCAGTATGGCAGCATGGAAAAGACTGATATTGAGATTATTTACACACACTTAAAATTTTTTTCTAGTTTGAAGAAAAAAAATACAGCTCCCTCAAAAAAAATCTCACATAATAAATCTGAGACATTACTCAGCTACCAGTATCTCCAAAACCACCCTGGCATTCTCACTACTTGTGGTATAATTATCTGGAGGAGCAAACAACTGAATCAGAAGGTTTGTTTATTAAACAGAAGCAGACTGCAGCTCTAGGCAGAACAAGACAAAGTTGCTTTCAAAGTTAAAACAAACAAACTATACCCCCAAACATATCAAGCAATAGAATAATCTGTCAAGCACCATGGTAATCTTTTCAGCATGGTCTGGTCAGAATCCTCCCTTTGAGCATCACAAGAAAGAAGCCACAGAAAAGAAAGGCACTGAATCTACCAGGGCCAAACAGATGCAAACACTTTACAGCACTAATAAGAATATCATTAAACATGGCATTACAGAGAGAAAACTATGTGACAAGTCTTTCAGATGGCAAAAAACCAGAATTACCACAATGGATTTTGGGCCACATTAAAACAAAGCAGTAACTATAATAAAAAAGACCAAACGAATAAAGGAATGTCTCCTCAAAAACACTGAGAAATATTAACAGGAAAGGTTTACACCGTAAAAGGATTTTTTTAAACATTAATAGCTAGGAATCTGGTTTCAACATCTCAAGTGTAAGCTGTCAAAAATCTACACTCTTGAAAAATGTCTTCACTATAGCCCTGATATAAAGGTGCCCAGGGAGAAGGATAAAGCTTGTGATATATGGTCAGGGAAACAAAATTCAAAATGAATGATAATAAGAGGAAGAGCATGTAATTGAACTACTGAATTTTATGTTGTTTAATTCTAAATTTCTGTATTTATAGTCAAGCTTAGTAAAGCGTTTCTTTAAGCATTCTCTACCCAATGTTTTTTATTACTTCTGATTTTTATGTTTTCCTTCAGCATTTATCCACAACCATCAAAACCTTCTAAACGAAGTTAATAAACAAAGACATAGGAGTCTGTGTATGGAATTGTGACAAAGCATGACTGCTGATTTTTAAGCATCTAAATTGCATTGCAGAAGCAAAACAGACAATTTTTTAAGACTGGTCTCAAGCAAAACAAGTATGCCTGAGAGACACTTAGCTCCCACGTGACTAATTTTTTCAACTGGAGGAACAAAAGTTTTAATTGAGTTCTCTCAACTGTGTTATGTTTGGTGTGGATTAGTAGTGTGATCTTTGATTAATTGTGTCAATCATATGTGGTCCCTGGCAAGCTGAAACTGCATGAAACTCTAAATCTCTTCACAGGGGGCCACTTAAAACAAATAAAACACAAGTTTACAAATTCAATTTACTGCAGTAGGTAACAGAAAATTTGGGATAGTGCCATTTTCAATGCCAACTTTTATTTTCAGTTCATGCAAAATATGGTTCAAATAATTTAATCCAAATTCCTTACTATTCTTTGGCAGAATAAGAATTAGCAATTCCCATCTTTAGGTACTAAAATTAATAGAAAGACTTAATTTGAAAACATCTCATGGAGAACCTATCACTTATCCTGGTAGTTTGTTTCAGGAAATCATCCCATTGAACAACAAATTAATGCATCTAAGTTCTTGTTTTGATCTGCTGGACTTCAGAAACACTGCTCATTTTGCCTTATTCCACTACAGCAGCAAGTACTTGCATTAGTTCTATTTGCCTATTTCTGTATTCACTGACTGCAGTAACCCCATTAACCGTATCACCACAGTAGGATGCACTTATGGGTTTGGGACTTCTGGGGAGAATTTTTGTTTGGTTGCACAGGAAGTTTTTCATACGTGGTGATACTGCTGTTATTATCTCAACACCCTCTTGAGTACGAGCTCTCCAGGCAGGAGTCTCATTCTACAAGTACACCTTGCATTCCTTCTGCCTAATACCTCTTTATATTCCACATATTCAGCCCACCAAATGGCCCAGGTTATCCTGAGTATCTTTATGGCCAGCACAACGTACCACACCACTGGAGAACATTCTCCACAGATTTGAAACCATCACCTCATACATGGATCATAACTTGCTATCCCCATTTGTATGCTCTACACAAACTGTCATTCCAGCCAGTACCAAAACAGGAATCAGCACACCACAAATTAAAGAAAAAAAACTTCAACCAAATAAAATAACACACGTTTAGCCATCTTAAACAATAACACACCACTCTTTGATTTCAGGAAAAATCACTCACCGAATATTTATTTTAATGATTTTTACTTTTTATTAAGTTCCGCTCAACAGGCCAGATACCAAAACCTGAAGATGCCTGCCTGTCATCCACAAAGTCAGTATAAAATTGTCCATATGAAAAGGCTGTACTAGTTATTGAATTGGTTGCATTCTGGCTTTACCCATCAAGTCTGACCAATAAACAGTAAATAGGATTAGGTTAGTTTGGTTTATTGTATAATGAATTCTGATCTGATTTTTCAAAAAGGATTTAAATGGACTAAAAGAGAATGTTAAAAATATCTTAAATTAAGAGACCTGTTAGCAACTGGTTATTAGATAAATAAGAGGTCTGTAGAACTAATTATTGCATGTTATCAGAGGAAAAGATGCTATTCTCACATCTTGTAAACAAGCTGGTACACCAAAACCAGAAACTGTCCCTAAAAAATAGTGACAACTAACAGAGAGGAAAAATTCTAGCATAGACTTCCCAACATGAGACAGAAACCAAAAAATAAACTACCTACAAGAAGCCAGGGTGCCAAAAGACCAATCTCAAACCACACAGTAATTCTGGAATCTGAGAATCACTTAAAAAATTTACCTTTACAGAAACGAGGGTGGTTCTTACTGACATGTCCTCTTTTGGAAAGAAAATTGCAAGCACTTTTTGTATGATTTTTAACAGCAGCTTTCAGGTATCAATACCACCTCTTTTCGAGTAACATAAAATGTGCATCATCTTAGAACTGACAGCAGCCCATAATTTGAACATTAAGGGGAACTTCCCCCCCAGGCTTCCACAATCCTTTGTAGAGAAATACAGATTTTTTTCAGGCTTTTTCTTCTACTGAGATCACAACATGAATGCAGCCACCACCACCAAAGACATGATGATCCCAAATAAACCAAAGAACAGACAGAAGCAAGGGAACTATGCAAATGAGCAAGATCCCAGCTAGTGATAGCACAATCTTCTGAAGCCTGCCAGCTGTCTTCTGGAAAATAACATCCATCGTTTTTGAATTGCTCATCTGAACTGTTCAGAACAACAGCTAAAACCCAACCTTGCTTAAAATAAAGTCCATGGACTTGAAAGGCTCCAGATCTCCCATTGTTTACTGGCACTCTTCCAGCACTAAGTACTTGCTTTTTTGCCACACACTCAGGAACCTTGACTTTATTCCTATGGAAAGAAACTATACAGAAAAGCAATAATTATACGCCTTTGCTGATGGAAAATCCAGACTGGCTTTTGACAGGAACAAAGTAAACCTACATCCATGGGGGTAACTTTTCAAGGAGCACTTGGTAAAAGATGCATTTTACATAAATGTACGTATTTTATTAGACATTGTATGAAATGCTTTCACAATCACAGGACAATACTTGCTGACAAGTCCATGGGCAATACTTTTAACTGCTGCAGGGTCCAAATGACCTTCCTTAACCAGGAAGATTAAACATGAACTGCCTGCTCAACCATTCCTATTCTGCTACAGCTCCAACTGATGAAGTAAAAGGTTTTAGAGAGGCCATCACGTTCACATCAGTGGAAATGTCTTGCATCTACACAGCTTCCTTTATTCTCCCTGTGGTAAGGGAAAGGGTGGTTTTAAAAGCCTGGACAGTAAGGAGTTAATGCATTGCTATGCCTCAAACACCCAATTCTCACTCAAGTGAGAAAGTTAGAACAGGATGTACCTGGAAATGGGGGTTGTGCCAACGTATGGCAGCACCTTTCTGGAGCTAATTTTCCCATTCAGGTCCATGGTGAGCACACAAAATAAAGTGGAGAAGTATGGAGGTGGGTTCAAGGAGTGGACCGGACCAATAGAGGGGGCTCAAGATTACCCAGGACCCAAAAGTACTCCCTCACTCCTTTTGGGAATTCTCCAGAACACTGTACAGAGCCCGCAGTGTTCCATGAGTGTTGGAGAATCCCCTCCCTGGGAAAGGATCCAGGCATTTCCATGCCAGCTTGAATGCATATAACCTAACAAACCTTTTGTTTCATGGGCCCCTACTCCCAATGGATCATGCCTGTGACCACTACTACAGCGAAACAGTGATCAAGACTCATCACTGGATCCTCAGGTGGTGACATCCCTCCTCTCAACCATCCACTCTTATCCTTTCTTTCTTTTCCTTACATATTTTATGATATTTTACTATTATAGAAGAGAAACAAAATGTCCACATACTTTCCGCAGCAACTGGAATGCTTTAAAATAAATCTGCCTCATAAATACACTGGTCACTCAGTGTCTTTTCACTCTAATTCAGCCCAAGGATTTTATTAACAGGAATCTTGGCCTGCCTCGGAAGCAGGTCTTAATAGTAGAGTGTCTCTAGTAAGGAGGGTCCAGTTGTTCTCAGCCTAAATATGTTGTCTACTGTATTTTCAGGGAAAGGCAAGAGGCACAGGATCAACCTCAAACTTTCCATCCCCCAAAATAAGTGCTGCTATTATCAGACACTCCCCAAATATGAACAATTACTGCACAGCACAGAAATATTAAAAAGGGACTTCCAAAAGGAAAGCACATTCTCTTTACGGTAAGAATTCATGAAAGCTATAGCTTAGAAACTTGCTTCTATCTGCAGTGTACAGAAAATGATGGTTCTGTATGGGAAAACAACTCCTTGTACCAGCTGGCAATATGGTCCGTGCAAAAGCCAGAATTAGGCCCTAAAAAATTCAAATAAAGGCACTGATGAGCCAACTCAGTATTTTCAAAACTTACAAATGATGTTGCATATAACTAGTCTTAAGCTAATTAAATTTAACTGAGACTCGTATAGCAGTTAAAGAAGGAAAAAAAAATTGTTCAAAAGAGGCAATTAGGCATTAGGTACAAAGTCCAAAGTTTACTTATCCCCATTATGCAAATATAACATACTTACAGCAACTTAGTCAATTGACAACTTTTTACACCAGTCACAATTGCAGTAGTAGGTTTAACTGGCAGGTGACAAATTCCAAAGACTGAAGGTACTTCTTCAAAAGGGAAACCAGCAAGTAGTTACATCTGCTTATTTTTCACCTCACATGTAAGCAAGTATATTCACATCCTTCCTTTGGACAGGCACTTTGAATTTTTCATTAATTTCCAAATGCTAAAATAGCAAGAAGAAACAATTCTCTAACAAACAGGTGAGTCAAAAATTCTGGCATTTAACTATCAGAAGGTTTAGCAGCACAATACTTCTTTATACTAAATGAAAAAGGAACTGCTGTTCCAAGTACATAGTTGTATACAGAGGGGGGTTTGGTTTTGGGTTTTTTACTTTGTTCGTTGTATTTTCCTTTTAATTTACTATCCAAAGGGCTATCTGCTAAAGAAAAAAAGGAAAAAAATTCCCTCAACAGTCATATTTTGTACAATGTCTTGAAGTCTTAAACTGGTGTTGCACATGCACAAAAAGCAAAAGGACTCAGAGATGAAGAAGACAATTGGTAATTGGTCACGAGGATATGTAAAAAAAAAGCACTGTGAAAAAAGCTACAGCCTGGTTAAAGCTTTGCCAGCTGCTCTGTGTTTATCTATAGAATATCATTACACAAGCAAGAAAGACAGGTGAACAGCTTGTTAACACAATAAAATGCTAGCAGCACCTTAAGCAAAAAGACGAACAAAACAAACAACCCCAGTGAGATAATGATTCATAGGACAACAAAAATCAGGTGGATAGATTTTTCCAATGTTCTCTGCATTGGATGTAATTCCAACCCCCAAAAAGGAAAAATCTTATAATGGTTATGCTGAACGAGAGTACCAAACATCTGAGACTGCCATGCCGTCGGTTTTCACTCATGATAGATTAAGTCAGCATACGTAGTTTCTATTTTTGAGTGTTCATCATACTAATCTGGAAAAGCATGTGCTCAAATCCATATTTTCTGGGGGAAGCACATAAGCATATGCTGAATACAAATTACTGAAGCTTTCGGACATCTATTCTGCAGAACAGGAGTGCTCTGCAGCTCACACAGCCTTGATTTCTAGGAAAGAACATGCACCCCAGAAGAGAAAGGAGTTTTGCTGTAGGGAAGTGATGGAGCATCCACTTCTACCAAGTGAAGAGTGGGTAACCTTCAAGGTTGTCTACTCATCCAACCTATCACAGGCTATTTTTAATTAGCAAGAAATTAACCTTACCCATATTGTGTCTGTTTTGCTCATGATGGCAACTGGGGAGTGATTTCCCTTTCTTAATCCTGACCCACAGGCTTTTTCATCCTGTTTTCTTTCCCCGGCCTATTGTGAACAGGAGTGAGAGAATGGTGGGGTGGGCACCTGGCAGCCAGATAAGGTCAACCTACTCCTCTGAACTTGTAAAACACTTATCCAAGGCCTCCTCCAGCAGCTAATGTCTCAGAGTCTGACCTTAAACTAATCAGATTTCATTCTCAGCTGTTACAAGAACATCGAGTTTAAAGAACAAACATTTACTTAGAAACAAATTCAGCTTGTCAGGATACATATTGAAATATACAAATCACTCTTTAAATGTTTTTTTTTTTTCTAAACGCCTTTATGCAGTTTGCTTCAGATTTGTTTAGATTTTTGTATTTAAACATTACACTAAGCATCTCTTCAAACAAAATTGATCCTGCAGTGCTTTTAGTGATTTGTTACCTATCAAGAGGAAAATAGCCAATTTAGCTCCCTGGGCTTGTTGATCGATTACTTTCAATTCCAGATGTACAGCCCCCGCCTTCCACAGAGGAATCGTGTGGCATTTGGAAGTGGCACCCAGCAATTTGTCCTGCAGCAATGCAAACCATCCTGCCACACTACATCTTCACAACTTACTGCATTAGAGGATTTTCAACCCACTCTAGTTATGTTATACCATGTCTAATGGATGTGCCTAAACATTTATAACAACTTGTAAATATCTGGGCAAACAATGACCTCTTCTTAGACATATCTAACCCGTTAATTTCTCTCAAGTTACTATGCTGCTATAACCTTTATTCCTTTCAGAACCAGACTTTTATTCTAAAAAAAACCCCAACTAAACCAAATAAACAAAGCTCCAACAAGAGGGAAACCTGACCCAGCGAGTTCAAGCCCGCTGAATGTAAAAGAGTTGCTCCATAGTCCTTCTCAGGTATTAACAGGCATAGCACATTCCTTGGTTTTTTCATGTTCAAAATGCATCTTTATTTTTCTTTGACACAGCAAACTTAGGGTAAGTCTGACGTGCTCCACATCGTATTTTAATAAAAGCACCATCATCTGTCTAAAGCTGCTCATACATAACCTCATTTGCCTTGTAGGAGACTTTCAACAAGCTCAAGCTGAACACCTTGACAGATGTTTGGGATTTAACTACCTTGGCATCATATCAGTAGCACAATCAATCATTGCAACAAAAAGATTTCATCAAAACTTTGTTCCGAAGTGCATCTGTTCAAACCTGGTGATGAAAGAAAGTGCTCATACACCCCTCAGCACAGAAACTTCTCCCAGCTTCTGCCTTCTGACAATCACTTCAAATGAATGTTTGCATAAGTAACTCTTTTGATCTTATTTTCACTATCTCAGCTAACTCATAGAAACAAGTAGCTTTCCAAGCGCCATCATCAGTCACACTGTGTTTCCTACCCTGTTTTCCAGGTAACAGCAAACTTCAGTGGTTGGTTGTCCCATGTTTAACCACAGCACCCATCTATAGAGATTCACCCATGTCTAACCAGGAAAATACACCAGACACAGTCCTCAATCTCAAGGACTTAATGTATCTCTTTGCAGAAAGTCCCCACTTCCTTGTAGGCAGAGCCTACCTTAAGTTTTAGGGAACTTTTAGGAACCTCATTGCATTGAATGACTTGACACTGTGATTAGTATCCTTTTTCCAAGTACACTTGAGCACAAATAGTGACTTTGAAAATTACCAGAACATGAGCAAGAAGAAAGGCAGAGGAAAGGCACCAGACACACAGACCAACACAACAGCAGGACTACCCAGGACTTTAAAACACATTTAAAACTTTTTAACCAGTCCAACAGTAACAAAATATATTCAAGTACACAAAAAGCATACATTTGCTGGAGACAGGAAACTCAACTGGATGATAGTGCATGGCAGAAGGCTCCCATGCATCCCTGCTCCCACTCCCTGCTGAATTGAATATTTTTTCCCTCAATTAGGCATTCACAGGTCTTTTCAGACAATATCCTCAAAGTCTGTCCTTGGTCTCCTGGTCACGCAGAAAATCTCTCCTGGGAGACAAATGGGTTTGTACAGCTATTCCTGTTTTCTGTGCTAGCTCAGCATATAGTTTCAGTTTGACCACTTCTCATCAGCATGCATGTTAGATAAGCTCTATCAGTCTTCAGCTATTCTCCACCCCAAACCACTCCTTTTAAATCAAGACAGAGAATGCACAAAAACTAAGCAGAAGTTAAATGCCACCATGAATGCTTTTCAGGCTTATATTCTCTTAATATGAACAGCTCTATAGCCATTTACTGAGAGGAACAATAAAACAAAAAATCCAAACAAAGCACAACACAAAACACACCCAAACCCTCTATTCAACACAGATTAGTGATTCATACAAGGATTTAAAAATCACACATTGTTTCTTCTGGCAAGATCAAGTTCCTCTGATCTGGCTGCTGCCTGTTTAGGTACTTATAAAAAGCCGACATAATTATGGCACTACCTATTTAATGAATGGACACTTTTCCCACATTCTCAACAACAGCTTTCAGAAAAGGTATTACACTCTAGTGCCTACTGCCCTTTATTAATCAGCAACATCACTTTCACAAAACTGGTGGTTGTCCCCAAATGTATTCTACAAACCTCAGATTGCCAGGTATAGTATTCTATAGAATACTAAATGACAAAAGAGACAAAAGCATTAATTGCAGAACTGATGTTAAAAGGAAATGCATTACTAGTAATGCTTACTGTAATATTTACAGTGCCTTGAAAAGAACATGATTCCAGCTAGTTTTTTTTTTACTATATTTGATAATAGTATTGAAAAACAACACTACATTGGAGACACCACAAACAGAAGGATAAATGTGATGTTTGAAAAACAAAGCTAGCTTAAGTAATGCAAAAATACTAGCTCATACAAGTAAAAATTCACTTCTCTTTCAATGTAAACACCTACTGCAGGCCTTTATCAGCAGACAGTAGAGAAACCTTTACCTTCCAGCACAGCTGAATATCTTCTCTACCATCCCTGCACTACACAGGCTCTACACCCCAGTCAGGCTCCAGAAATGAACACTAACTAGGGACCATACCAAAATCACCTCGCATGTAATGAGGCAAAGAATTCCAGTGCTTCCAAAGCCTTAAGGAAGGACACCTGCTGGAGTAGCTTTTGCTTGTATTCCAATCACATAACAGGTTAAATTGTTCAATTGGTTTCACTGTGAATACTGCATGACACAAGGTTCAGTGTAAATGCAGTCTTCGATCAAAGCCATTAATTTATCTTCAGCTGCAAAAGAGTGAATATTTTTCCCTAAGCAACATAAAATCCAAGTGTCAAAGGTTTCCTGACATTTCTGAAATCCAAGTTCTTCATTACTGCCATTAATTCCAAGACTGCTCTGAAAACACTAACAGTTGCATCCACAGCCTGACTTACACAGTTTTCTAATCTACAGTCATACAACCACATTACTGGCCTAAAACATGTGAATTTGCTTTTAAACAGGCAAGAACAACCATAGGCATTCTTCTATTCCTCATTTTTTCTGTGCTCTAGCCTCTCTGTTTTGCGTAACAAATGCAAAGTCAAAGTCAGAACCTGGAAGTACTTTCCCACAGTGGTCTTGCCTAAACCAGACACAAATCTCTCCAGCCCAGTCAGTACTCTGTTGTTCCATTCTGAGGTTCAAAGATGAGATCTTCAGATCCCTCTAGACCTGCCAGGAGCATAATGGCTACAATTTCCTTCTGAATGCAACAGACACCAGTTCAAGCCTACTAAAATAAAAAAATCTCTTTTTTGCCCTTTCTTGCTACCTTTGAGACAAACTGCCTGGCATCTGAATTTAGCTCAAGCTTTTTCTGTTTTGCTCCCTCCAGCAGTGGTTACACCACACCTGAGCCACAGCTCTGCTTTAATTTCCAAAATCCAGTGTGTATGACACAGGCAAGCCTGCAGACTGAAAATGCCTGCAGAGCTTCAGGGACTACCAATGATGATCTAAAAAAAATCTCAATGCATTATTAAACACAAATCTCCTGCTTTTAATACACAAGGCCCAAGGAACTGTGGAAAAATACTTAAAGGAGACCAGTATTTTACAACTTTGTTGCAACCTGCAAACACAATCAAAGCAATTAACTGAAAACTCTTACAGTAAAACGTTTTTGCTTACTCCTCCAAGCAGTTACCTCATCTACTCCAGCAACACTTTCTTCATGTACTGAATATTTTACAACTTCTAATGCTATATTGCTTTTCCTTACCAAGTTACAGGTGAAACACAGCATTTATTTTCAATGAAAATGTAGTTAAGACTGACAGGGATTTTTTTTAAATTGCATATATTCATATCAATATACCATAACTCAGATTTTTTTGCTATTTGTTTTCCTTGATATATTTTTACATTATTTGTAATTATTAATGATATATATAGAAAATCATTACAAGATAGGCTAGAAAAGAGTAGATCCAATTAAAGGTTCTGTTCAGGAAGACACATTAAGATCAGAGATGATGTTATCACATCCCAAAATTCTGCTGTGAACACAAACAGCATTCAAAACCATGACTAATATTCATAATCAAAGTATGGGTTGGGAAAAATTTTATTCACTTACTTTTTTTGTTTATTTATTTGAGAGAAAAAAAGGAAGTCCAGAATTTATCAACTGGAAATGACAGGCAAAAGAATATAACTTGGAACTTATGAAGTCTGGGGATATGCATGTATTTTCAAGGGGCATTGAAGATTATTTATATTCTGCAAAACACAATTATGATTTTGAAATGGACTGAAAATAGAAATGTAAATCAAGTTGGCAGTATATTTCTACTCTCCAAGCAGCTACTGCTTCATTGTTTGTGTTACTGCCTACACCAGCCTAAGGACTAGTCAGGACCCAATACAACCTGAGACAGAAAAAAGGCATGACCTATGGGGGAGGCGGGGGGAAGTATGGGTCTAATTACAGGTAGATGGTAAAAGTACGGACTGATTACAACACAAGAACTCATTATGTGGACATGTATTTATTTATATAATTCCACATTCAGCAAAATAATCTGCCAAAAATTTATGGCAAAAATTCCCAGGTATTTCATGAATGCAGATTGTTTCAGAAAGAGCAGTTTGAGACAGGCAGTTCCACATTTAAATTACATAAAATCCACGTGTGAAATATCGTGATCACTGTTTAATGTGTCACTGAATGCTGGAAGTGCTGCAATGAGGAAGGCAAAAACCTGAAGCACAAGATAAAAAAAAAAAAAAGAACAACCAAAAGCACTAAGAGCCAAACTCAGTCCTACTGTTGAGAACAGAGCAAACACAGGAAACCAAGATGTAACTGAAAAGATGGATTTATAAATCCAACACAGACTTTCCTCTTTGAAAAGCATCTTTAAGTTCCATAGTAAACCCAGCCCTTTTCACTGGTAACTTCTGAGCATCAAATCCAAAGCTAAATTCTACTGCTGTGATGAATGCAGGCCTCCTGACAAGACAAATCCTAGAGTGCCAGACCTTTTCAGTGGAGCCCAGGGACAGGACAAGCAGTAACGGCCATAAAATAAAATACAAGTTTCACTTCAACATGAGGAAGAGCTTTATGTTGAGGGTGGTAGGGCACTGGAACAGGCTGCCCACGGAGGTCATGGAGTCTCCCCCTCTTGAGACACTAAAAATCCACCTGAACATGTTCCTATGTAACCTTCTCTAGGTGCCCCTGCCTTGGCAGGGATGTTGGACTGGATGATCTCCAGAGGTCTCTTCCAACCCTAAACTATTCTGTGATTCTGCAAATGAAATAATTTGAATTATGATAATTACATTATTAGCCCTTATATATAAAATTGTATTAGTAAAGGAAAACTTCAAGAAAGCTATGCAAGTTATTTTATTCCATAAAGGAAAAACTAAATTACCTGTGAAGTGAGACTTGCAAAGTTATCGGAAGAGCTACTATAAACATCTTTATTTCCCATTAAATAATTTCATTATGCAAAATATGAAAAACCAGGAGACTGCTAGACTTCGTAATATAACATAATGTAATATAATGTTTCTTACCACAGAGTTGTTTGTATTTGTGAGGCACAGACATAGAGAACCTCTCCTAAACACTCCAAATTTCTGCAAAGGAGCTTAGTGCTGCTATGGTCTGCCACCCCACACCCCACCATCTTCAAGGTGCCATTTGTTCCTCTGATGTGGCACAAGCGACTCTGTTCCTGCCCAGCTGGACCTGCACTCAGCCCAGTACTCCAGGTGGCCCAACAGAGCCTTCTGATTCCCAAAAGAGAATAAAAGGGAGAAATTTCTCTTACACTTAATTTCTCTCTGAGCAAATAGTTAGATAAAAATGTGTACAGCACTTAGAGAAAGATAGACTGCAGAAAAAAAATTGAAAAACCCCAAAAATTAGAATTCAAAGAGAAAAGTTCCTTTTCTCTTCATTGTGCTCAGGCCAGCACTGATTCAGAATTCCTCTGCGCATATTGTCCTCTGCAACAGATGGGAAAACTCTCCAGCAGAGCAGTGTTATACACTTCAGTAATTAATTGTAGAGGACAACATGACTCTCATACATTTCATTTTACATGCTGAGGAATTTATTCTGACTTGCAATGGATGACACTCCAATAAAGTTTTGCCTTCGTAGCTTACCACAAGCATTGCTCAGTACAGGAGACTGCAATCTGAAAGCTGACACTGCCCTTATAACTAACCAACTCAACCATGTCAAGTTCCAAAAAAAAAAAACCCACTACAACAAAATATTATCAAAAACCCTACTGTTTAACAGCAACTAGAGCAAACCACTTGAAATTATAAAAGCAAGCTTTTCACTCATTCTCTGGAACAACTCAAAGTGTCTTTCATGCTGCAACAAGACAGATTTACTCATCTATATACAAGGGGAAAAAATTCTGCTGGTTGCCATTGGGAAAGTTCACATAAAGCACCAAAGTGACAGATTGAACTGATTTCTGATAATGAACTGATAGAACGCCTCTTAAAAAACTTCATAACTCTTCGCTTATTCTACTTATCTCACATACACAAAACAAGTTTTTTTCAACATCAACTTTTTCAGTGGCACCTTGACAGAGTGGCTATAAAAACAATTCTGAACACATTTCAGGTGGACCTCAGTCACTAGTATTCTTTTATATATTTTGAAGACATATGAATATACGTTCTTAGTGAGAAATCAAATATATCTGAGTTTCCTAAGGTGGTAGTTTATTGATTCATATTC
This sequence comes from Cyanoderma ruficeps, assembly GCA_008694505.1. NCBI lineage: Eukaryota > Metazoa > Chordata > Aves > Passeriformes > Timaliidae > Cyanoderma > Cyanoderma ruficeps. Next base: position 38,709,421 of record VZDJ01007747.1, on the reverse strand, counting down.
CCACATCACCTACTGAGTCCCTTCATAGGTTTCTAAACCCTTATCCAGCCCAAGCAGAAATTCCACCTAGATTAGAATAGCATGCTCTGAGGACTTTTTCCCCATTCATAAAATCAGCACAGTTCCTAGCTGGGAAGAGAGTCAAAAGTAGCAGTTTTTCAGACTATTTCTCAGATTTGTCTGTCAGCTTGTGCCAAGAAAAATTACACTTAGGCATAAGCAGCCATAGCACCCCAGAAAGAGAGAGGAAAAAAAGCATAATGCCAGAGGTCCAGAGGAAACCCAAAGTTTGACAAAGTCAAATCACAGCCCCTGCCCCTGAGAATTGGGCATTAAGTATCTGATCCAGTTTTAATGAGACCATGCCTGTGCAGGAGAAAGACCCCACGTGAGACCATGAAGACAAAGTAAAAAGACCAAAGCCTGCAAAGACAAAGCATAGCCTGGAACCAACATATTGCAGACACTGCCTTCAGAACTTTTCCATTCTATGCAGCAGATGGCTTAGCTACACCAAAATACTTCTGAAGTACAAGATGTGTTCATTCATGGAAGCTCTTGTTACTTGATTTTCCCATTTGTCCTCTAGGATCAGGCTGCTGAGGCAGCCCTCTGCCAACATGTTATTTCTTCTCAGAAAAATATTAACAGACTGAAGTGGAAAAGCTGACATCATACCTGATGGCTCCAGAATTACACACGGATTAGCAGGCTTGGCTTATCCAAAAAAAACCCCAACCAAACAAGAAAGAAAACAATAAACAAAACCAACTAAAAAAACCTGAACCCACAATGAAAAAAGCAACAAACAAATTCACATAGGAAAACAGGTAAAATGTAAAGAACCAAGGCTAATTTTGAGAAAAAACAGTAGCCATGTGCTAAGGGAGATAGATGTACTAGTTTAGTTGGCCACTACCATAAGCCTGCCCTGAGAGAGAAGCCTATGAACTGCTTCTTGCACCAAGAGAGAAGCCTATGAACTGAGATCAAACCAATCAAGATTGAAACACTGCTGAGAGTGTGAGAGAGAGAGAAATGGCAGAGATAGAGAGAAGCAGCCCCTCAAAACTACGTCTACTACTGGGACAATGTTTGTGTCAAAATTTTTCCCAATAACTGATGGAAAAGCCTTGGATTAAAGCCACATTCTGCCTGTAATACAGCTTCACTCAATGTACTAAACACAGTCCAAAAAACCCTAATCCTTACTTGTATATTGGCAATACCTCATGCAAGACACCAATCTTCTTGCATGAAGCCAAAACCAACAACCAATAGTTCCTGATTATTACTGTGAATTCATCAAGAAACCAGCAATTACAACATATGTTGTTTTGATTATGAGAAAGAGAAGTGAAAAGGACACTTCCCATTCTGAAAAAAAAAATAATCTAGTCAGTGGAATTTAATTACTTTCTCTAAGTGTAAGTAGTTTTAGTAGTAACATATTGCAGGATGCATTCATTCGAGTGTATACACTGGTGGATTTACTTTTCCTAATGCCTTGATATCACTGAGTCTCCTGGACATGATGGCAAAATTTACAGTGCAGCAAATTCAGAGGACTGAGGAGAAGAGAGCAATATGAGTTCTCGAAGAGGAAAAAGTTTTCACATACATTCAAATTTATTGTTTTGGTAGTTTGAAATTCTTCTCCTTAAAATCAACATCTTGTAGGTTCTCATCAAGATGTTCATCACCATAAAAAGCTGTATTATTTTATTATCTAAATTTCTGATATGATAGCTGCAAAATAATTTTAGAGAATCAAATGACCCACTAGCCCATCACAGTTCACATCTGCACCAGGAGAAATTCATATACAGCACTAGAGCAGCGAGACATTTTTGAGAATCTTGACATCTGGTTTCTAAACCCAGAAAAAGCTGTTATGGTTATTTTGGCTCAGTTTAAAAACAAACTACTGAACCTCTGCAGCATACTGGGGAAAAAATGTTTAAAGCTGGTTTATGTGCAAGAGCCTATTATAATGTAGCATTATACATAAGGTTCCCCAGTGACTGCTTCACACAGAAAAGGTTAAATTGCTTAGAGAAACTGTTTTGCAAGATGCTAGGAAATGAACCCATCCTGTTTCTTATTGTAAGCCATTGCCATTCAGACTGTACCACCCTACCAAGATAAACATGAACTCATTTGCATATACCCAGGTGAAATTTTGCGTGGAGTAATAACAAAGAAATTTCAAAAAAATGCTAATTAGCTTCCACATCCAGCATACCAGAGCACAGTAAAATAGTTCTGTCTAAGAAATAGCTGCATTCCTGTTCTTTCAGCATTCTGCAGCATATGGATGAACAGCCAGGCTGAAGGCAGACTTTGACAGATTTACTGATTTATATACAAGGGGAAAAAAATTTTGCTGGTTGCCATTGGAAAAGTTCACATAAAGCACCAAACTGACAGATTGAACTGATTTCTGATAATGAACTGATAAAACAGAATGCCTGCTACAAAGTTGACATAAAACTTCTTAACTCTTTGCTCATTGTATGTATCTCACATAGACAAAACCAGTGTTTTGCAACATCTACTTTTTCAGTGGCACTTTGAAAGAGTGGCTATAAAAACAATTCTGAACACATTTCAGGTGGGCATGACAACAAAGTCTTAATACCAAAAAAAGTGGGCATTCACAGGTTTTATGCCACTGCCTGTAATTCTTATCATCTTTTGGCTATTGGCAAAACAACTAATTTCATTCCAGTTTGGCAATAACCTAAGTAATTAGAGTTTTCAAAAAACTGCTGTGTCCTTTTCTACAACTTAAAAACCAACCTTAATATAATACTTATATTACTGTAGGCTTCATCATGATCTAGCTATGCTGCAGTGCTCCCAAATCACTCTGAGACACCATCTCCAGCTTCAACACTTCAACTTCACATCAAGTGTTAAAGAAAAAGTCAGAAGGAAGAACCCCAACAAAGAGAAGGCAAGAATCAGACTGGCTCAGCAGACAGGCCACCAGCTCCACACTGCTCTTCCTCCCACACCCTTCTGCAGCACTGGGTGAGTTCCTTGTCTACCTGTTCAGATGTTCAGTTGTGCTGTTGCTCACCACCTTCGGAAAAATAGCTTTTCTTTCTGTATGACATGCAAATATAAAGTCTAAGAACATATTATCAGACCTAGTAAGACATTTTGCTTTCAGAAGCTGCTTTATGCTTGTAGGTACCACCTTCACAACAATTTGTTGCAGAGCAACAATTACTTAGATTTGACTTCTCTAGTCAAGTAACTACAGACATGTTACTATTTGAACATTCAACAATGAAGAAGAACAAGCCAGAAAAGACAACCTGAAATACGTCACCTCTGCTGTTACCCAAACTTCTCCAGAAAACAAACAAACAAACAAAATATACAACATCATATTCCAGCAGCATTTAGCACATACGTGGTATCAGATTCATAGGCTGAATGATAAGCAGTTGCTTACAGAACACAGGAAGACCGCTCAAGTTGCTCTCCATTTTCTTTAATCAGGTAGTAACTAGCATTTTGCCAATTTATAAAGCCGTGCTACCCTTTGAAAAGGTAACCCAACCGCTTGATCAAGGGAAGTGAGGTCACAGAACCACTTTGGATTTCAGTAAAGCTTTCAGTGCTGTCTCAGTATCTTTCTGGATAAAATGTCCAACACACAGCTGGATAAAAACATCACGAGATGGACACCTTCATTAATGACTGGATGCAGGACTGGAAGGGATGGTGAGCAAGTTCACAGATGTTACAACACTGGGAGGAGCTGTTGACTCCTTTGAGGGTAGAGAGGCCCTGCAGAGAGACCTCCACAAATGAGACAGCTGGGAAATCACCAGCCAAGTGAATTTCAACTGTGGCAAGTGCTGGACGCTGCACCTGGGATGGAGCAACCCTAGATGTACTGACAGACTGGGGAATGAGATCCTGGAAAGCACCACCAGGGAAAGGGACCTGGGAGTCCTGGTCAGTGGAAAGTTGAACATGAGCCAGCAGTGCCCTGGTAACCAGGAGGGACATCCCAATCCTGGGGACATCAGGCACAGCATCAACAGCCAGGCAAGGGAGGGGATTGTCCTGCTCTGCTCTGGGCCGGGGCAGCCTCACCTCACGAGTCCTCTGTGCTTAATACTTGGCTCTCTCCAGCAAATAATGAAGGAAATTACCAAAACTATGTCTGTTCTAGTAAACCAACCTTTATTGGCATCCTCTGCTAAAAGGATACTGAAAGGATGCTGCTGCATGTTGTTTTCATCAGAGGCAAGGTAAATAAAAATATTTTTAAATACACACTGACACTTCAGACAGGTTTTTATCTGCAGACTGGAAATTGAATTAAAAAACCGAAGAAATCAAGACAAATAACTGTAGCATACAAAGTAAAGAACCAATTAAATCTTTTTTTATCTATGTATAAGAAAAACATCAAGGTTCAAAGGACCATCACACACCAACTCTGAGATAAACCAAAGGCACAAATCATGTTTAAGCAGGGAAAAGTCTAACAAGTGACTCACAGAGAAATTATGCCCTTTCAGCCCAACATCCCTGGAGACCTCAGAGAGGTCAGAGGTGGACTCTTTCCTCAGAAAGACCTGGGCAAGGCCTGCACAAACCAGCAGAACCACTGTGAGCTGGTCACCTTGGTTATTTCACCCCTGGAGCTGAGCAGCACTTACACAGTTTAGCAGCAATCACACCAAGTGCTTTGCAGTAGCATTTGTTACATGCTTGAAAGCACAAACCAAAAATCATGACTCAGGAAAATGCGATAAGAAACAGGCTTTCACGGCTGATGTGTGGTAATTCAATGCACAATAATCTCAGTTCATGATCACATATTTGAATTAAAATGAACCTTCAAGACAACAAATATTCTAAGAAATTTGCATTTTTAGCACAGAAACCAATGGAATTCAGAATTGCCACTAAATTGCAGAACTGAAAAATCCCATTTTCCTCACTGTAGGTGAACACAGAAAAAACAGGGACTTATTCTGAGGAATGTGACTATACAGTAGGAATTAAGAAAGAGAAAATATTTTGGGCAAAACAGTAAGAGAAGCCTTTATATACATTGGAAAATAAGGTCTCAGAGCAGAAAAGGAGCCAAAATCAAAACCCAAAAATGGGAAGTTATAAACTTATTTTCAGATTCATCTAAAGGTGTCACTATCCAGCCAAAGTGGAAGCATGGAAGCAATCAAATTCACAATTCATCTTTACAATGTTACATAGAACTTTCCTCATTATTTGCTCACAGAAGTAAAGAAAAAAAAAATGGTATGCCAAAAATGTAAGTAATTGAATTAATTCAAGCTTCTCAAGTAACTTTTTCCCCTTTGTAAAAAAAACACAAACCAAACAATCCAGGCTAGCTAAGAAACCATGAAACCTCAATTTTTTCTGATGTTCTGCAGCACTGCCATGTCTTTTTCCTTTCTTGAATTTTTCACTGGAGTCAATTTTACAGATGTTCACAAACACAACTGTTGATGCAGCTTGAGCATTAGAGAAAACACAACCAACAGAACAAACAAGATATCCAAACAAGAAGCCTTCATGTTTGTATTGGCTTTCCATGTTCATACAGAGGTGTTCACATGCCTCTAAGGAAAAGCAGATCCTTTCAATCAAGAATATTTCATGGGACATTTTCTTATTCTTTACTCCTTTCATAAAAGCTTGGTTATAAACGTCTGTGTGTCACAGTTCTCATCTTTGTTACACAAGACCTCCCTTTTGCTGCAACCATGTCTCCAAGAAACTTACTCTACTGATTTCTTATTGAAATAAAATTGTTATTCCACCAAAGGCTGCACAGTTTTGGGGGGAAAAAGGATCATTAAAACATTGCAAATGTTTCCATAACAAGTTCTCTGCTCTTTACAAGTACATTATTAAACAGCCACGTTGGGCAGGTAGGAGCAAAAACCAGCAACTCCAGCTATAGTTTAAGGCAGCTGATGTGATATGGATTGTAACCTGAAGCACTGCTAGGCTAGTGACATTTTGGTAAGGAACCATGATATAAAGAAGCAGTAAGCTGAAAACTATACTGATTAAACAAGACAAGGGAGAAAAAAAAAGGAAACAGAAATGAGGAGGTGCCCAAGGAAGCAGCAGAACTTGCATCCTCTTAACTCTTGTAGTTGAGACTTGTAGTATCATTCAATTAGTTTGTTTACTCTTACTGTGTTTCTTTTAGGTTTCTAACCTCTATTTAAGTGATTAAACACTGCAGTTCTTTAAAAGCCATTTTACAAACTTTTTCATCACTCAGAGGCTGTACAAAATAGTATTTAAAAATAAGATGAAAAAGCAGGATGGGCCAACAAATGGATTAAATAAGGAAAGGACATCTCCAATTTTAATCCTATTTTTACTTTCATGTCTGGTGAATGATAAAAAAAACTATCAGCTTTGGGCCTGGCAACTGCTGTATCAATGTCTGCTACCAGCATTAGCACTGAATCCCTTTGTGACTGTGGAACAGTTCAAGGACTTTAACAATATGATTATAGCCTTTAAATTTCACCTGCAACTGTATGATTAAGTTTAATAAAACTGTGTTCTACACTGTGACTCACATTATCATGTCATCATGAACATTTGTTGCACTAGACACATAAAATGCCCATCTCATATGTGGAAAATTAGGGTAACATTTCACTCTCACAGTATTCCCTTATTGCAAAGCACTGCAATACAGAAGAACATTTTGAGAATAAAGCTGTAAGTGTTTATAAAGCACTTGGAGATTCTTGGATAAAAGATATTATAATTAAAAATTAAATTACTCTAAACTAGTGGGAGGCTTTTTGCACCTTTCCCTAACAGAGCTCGCACCCCCACACAGAGCACCACCGCCACAATGCTCCAGCAGAGACAGAATCTAAGCTAATTCCAAAGTTCAACCCTGCCTAAAGTTACAAATCTGAAACTCTTGCAGCTAAAGAAATTCAGCTCCTTCAGGTAACTAAGACTGAAACACAAGAAATCTGAAGCTTTCAGTCTTAGTTAAATGAGGGATCAATGTGGTAACCCTTCAGTGAGCTTAAAATGTATTGCTACCACAACTTTTTTATAATTTCAAACAATAAATACCTACAGAAAAAAATATCATGAATAAGCAGTAAGAAAAGTTACTGAGACATTCAAATAAAAAAATTGTGAGCACCTGTTCACAAGATTTTTCTTATCATCTGGCACTTTTATTACTTGTGAGTCAAGTTAAAAAATCCCAGAAAGCTTTGCTGAAACAATTTTTCATGTATACAGCAATCATTTCATACAACAGAAGAGCTATATTTCACATTTTAAAGCCCACCACATCTGAAACCCTACACATTGTAATGGCTCCTACACTGAAAGTAAAAAGGTTTTAAGGCAGCACTGACACCAACAATTTATTACACGGCTACTCATATGTATATTATGTGTTGTCCTAAAAAGACAAAAGTCTAAAATGAGACTCTTGGCATTACTGAACATGGGGAGGGACAGCAATAACCATAAAAATAGAAGTTACACACAACAGCTGCTGCATAACTTGGAAGCATCAAAAGTTATCCCTTAATTGCTTTTATCATTGAAAGAGGTGTCTGGAAAAAAAACCAACTTCAGAATCAGTTCACTGAAGACCTCACAAGCAACTGGAAGTGAATGAGGAAGTCGATCTTCCACATTTTTACTAGAATTACAGAATGGTTTGGAAGAGACCTTTAAAGGTCATCCAGCCTAATCCCTTTGCAATGAGGGGGGAATATCTTCAGCTAGATCAGATTGCTCAGACCCCATCCAACCTGGCTTACAATATTTCCAGGGATAGGGGCATCTGCAACTTCCCTGGATAACCTGCCCTGTTTCACCACCCTGACAGTATCTATTCCTTATATACAAGCTAAATCAAAGCTCTTTTAGCTTAAAGCCACTACCCCTTGTCCTATCACAACAGGCCCTGTTCAGAAGTCTGTCCCCATCACTCCTTAGGTCTCCCTTCTGTACTGAAAAGCTTCAATGAGGTGTCCCTGGAGCCTTCTCCTCTCCAGGCTGAACAACCCCAGCTCTCTCAGCCTGGCACCACTCAGAAATGCTCCAGCCTTCTGAGTATCTTTGTAGCCTCCTCTGGACCTGCTCCAACAGGTCCCTGCCCTGCCTGCCTGTGCTGGGGGCCCCAGAGCTGCACACAGCACTCCAGGGTGGCATCTCTCACAAGAGGAGAGCAGAAGCTCAAAGCCAGAGCAAGAACTTGCAAACATCATGATACCCAGGAAGTAATGGCTATGAATGGCACTTGTTGAAGGATGCTTCATAGCCAGGTATCCAATGGCATTTAGGTAACTCCATTGGACACCTGGTTATGAAGCGTCCTTCAACAGTAGCAAGTGTTCATAAATCCATGTTTGACAAGGACAATCTAGATGCCAAAAATCAGAAAATCCACCCAAGACAAAAGGTAATGATATAAATCAATCAGCTAGTAAGACTTCACCACATAAAACTGTTCTAACAGTTCTAACCAGCCTTTTTTTTTCCCCTCTCTTATTGAACATTCAAAACTTGCAGAACAACCTTCAGCTTTTACACTGCCAAGTTTTGGGCAGAGAATCTCCCTCCTTTTTGGTTAGGTAAGACAGGAGAACTGCCTGTCTTTATACTCTCTATTGACACGAGAAACCTACCCTGAAAAAAGCTAAAGCATCCCTTCCCAACAGCCTTCTAAATGTTGCATACGACAGGGAAAGTAAGCTGCTGTGCTGAATACAGAACTAAAAAAACCCCAACTAAACCCATATATGTCTTTTACAATTACATAACACTATATTTTGTCTCCAAAAAAACAAAACACAAAAAGCAAACAAGCTAACAAAAAAACCCACTTCCCATAAAAACCTGGCAGATTTCACAAATATTATTTCCCTCTCTCTGCCATTTAAATAGGAAAGACAAGTAGTAAAAAGCAGCAATTGTTTCAAAACATGTATAATTTCGACATATTAGCACTTGACAGAATCAAAAAACAAGCTGGGTTGGAAGGGATCTTTAAAGGACATCTGGTCCAACCCCCCTGCCGTGGGCAGGGGCATCTTTCACTGGATCTGGTTGCTCAATAGATTTCCCTATTTTAAGCATTAAATTCTCTCCTAGCCTTGACTGGGTCTCTCATGCTTTTTCAGAGCGTATTATTGCTGCCAGTGGTTGCATAAGAGAATTACTGAGATTTTCAGAAATGCCAGCAGAAGTAAAAAACATAACCTTAGGAACAAAATAGAAATTAAATTATCTGCAACTGTTCCCAGATACAGTATATAACCAGGAAATATTTTTAATTTTAAGACCCACCCTCTAAAGCAAAAACTCCATTTAAAAAAATGTATTATGTATTTGTACAGCTTCAAGTATTTTTAAATATACAACTCACTTCCTATAACATCTGGCAGATAAAAAAACCAGACAAGTAATATAAGGGGCCTGGTGCATTTTTAAAGTTCCTTCCATCTTCTGCTTTAAAAAAAAAAAAAAAAAAAGGACAGATCAGTTAGGCTCCAAACAGAGTTCTGCTGCGAGTCTGAGGCAAGCCCTCTAGCAGCGAGATTATGTGATTATTTCTGGATGCCGCAGTCATGTGGCTGCACAGCAAAGCTTTTGTCGGAAACATGACACAATCCCATCGCACTCAAACTGCTGGCAGCAACTCGCCCCAGTGCATTTCCCTAAAACACACCCACAGCGACGGGAAAGAAAGAACAGCTTCTCAGTGCTACACAGCCTCAACTAATCAGGGAGTTTTTATTCCTTGTTGCAGTAAATCTAGAGGCACCTAGCTCATTTTTCACTGGGTAGCACTTCATGATTATCCACCCCAAAAGGCATCTACCTGGGTATTGCATTTATTCAGTGTTAGTCCTTTTACCAGGCAGGTATGTTTTTCCAAACACCGTCACATAGTCTCTCATTGCACTTGCCAGAAAAACACCAGACTTGCTACAAATATTTCACTGGATTACATCTCAAAAACCAACCCACTGTTTATTTAACCAACCACAGCTTTATTTAACTAATTCTGCCTCTCAAGCTGTCAAACTCAGAATATTTCCACATTCAAGTGTAACAGTTAAAGCATATTTGAAATAACCAGCCTCTAAGTAGGACAACCCCTATAAAAACTGAACACAAAATTAAGTACTATGATTTTAAATAACAAAATATTTTTATAATAGAACAGACTGGAAATCCACATATCTACCTCCATCACATGACTCATCACTAGTTTGCTTTTACCTATAAATATGACATACTCACTGCCAGGTACATGGAGTACTGGAAAAGACAATGTAATTACCTGACTTCAGGATAATAGGCGTTTGACCATTAAAAAAAATTGAATCTTGTAATTCAATACCTGCACAGGGTATTTTTGCAGCAGTTAAGCAGAAGTACTCCAGAACACCTGGGAAAGAAACTCCAATTCCCAGATTCAAATAAACTCATTTAACCACCTCAGGAGTGAGCCTTCCTGTGCCTATGAACACAGCTTACTCATTTGCTGTGGGACTAAAGGCAATCCAAGGGCACAGTTCAGCCACAGCCACTACAGCCCTAACACAAGAAAGTTCCTCAGTTCTGGCTGTACACCCACCACTGGGGTTCTGCTGGAAGCAGAGTCAGGAGGGATTTACAAATAATTTTAACAAAGAGTTTGTAGTCCAGTCTTTGTCAATTCCTGCAATAAAAGTTTGTCACATAGGCAAGATACGTTCTTTGCCCTGTTGGTGTGAACCAAACAGAAGGCCATACACTACCAGCTCAACTCTCCCTGAAAACCTCCTCAAACTTTTTACAATTTTTTTTTTTCTCGGATTTGTTAAAACCGCCAAGTGTGTGATTTTATTCCACTGCAGACAACATCCCCAGGACATCAAGGCTTTGCTGGTGTACCTGGCTGAACTCAGTGCCTGTCTGCATGCAGAAGCTCAGAATAGCACAGGGGGTGAGGCAGAGTTAATGCACACTCCACTACAGCTGAACACAGGAGCAGCAATACAGTTTTTTTCCTTGGGAACACACTAAATGAGCCAAGCTGTAACATGCAATTAGTTGATGACTTCAAAAGTTAAAACCTCTCAAGTTAAAAATATGCAACAAAAAGCATCTTATTATTTTGACCTGTCTACAATAAACCACAAAGTAATAAAAAATATTTTTGAAACAGATTCATACAGATTGGAGAAACTTTTTTTCCCCGTAAGCTGAAATAATAGTTGAGAAGGGAAGAGAAAAAAACAGGTAGGATAAAAACCAAGACTACTGCATTTTGAGAGAAGTGACCGCTTTTCTTGACATGTCATTAAATATAAAGGTTCCCTTAATATTTTTAAGATGAACTGTGTTCTTAAATCTAAAATTTTTCATATGCTTTGCAACTGATTCCCACATTATCTTAATTCTTACACCTTCTAAGATTTTTCTCCCACTATAATTACATGAGCAAACTAAAGCTTCTTTATATCACTTCCTTACTTGCTGCTAGTACCTTCCTAAGGTGTCAAATAGAGTTTAGGTATTTACTGTGCATTTCAAAGGTTTTCAACTTAAGAGTACAACATCCAAATCCACTGACATGACATTCTGTAAAACTCATTCTGAACTGAAATACAAATCTGAAGATACAGTCTCTCAAAGCAGGTCACTATGGAGTCTCAGGCAGAACTCTCTGAGAGAGGGAGAATTAAGGCTGACTGATGGCATAAATACTATTTTGAAAGAGAATGACAAAGAGCAGGTGGGACAATCTACTGGACAATCTAAGCTATTTTCAGGGCCAGTTATTAAGATTGTTCTCAGCATCCTAAGGTGCTCTCACTATACACACCTTGAAAGAAAAAATAATTACGGCATTAATAAGTCTGCCAGAAATTACAGACTGAGAAGTGAATTTTTTTCATCAATATCTAAAAGATATCAATAGTAAACAGATGAAAAATGTTTATGGTGTTGTTTAGCTATTATGGACTCATTTGATGAGCAGATCAATTCCGTATGATTCTCAGCCCTTCCCACAGCTCATCAGAGCTTTGTAACTGCCCTGTTTGCCAACCAGTAACAGAAAGTATAAAACTAAAACAAACAAGTTTATTTCAGACTTCCTTTTCGCACTTTTAGTAATTCCTCTTGACTTTGTTTCTGCCAGATTAATTCAGCTATTTAATTCCTGGACTTCATGGCTACAGAACTGCATTTACATCTTGTAAACATACAATTTTAACATCACTTAGGGTCTCTAATTATGCTGATACATAGCAATATGATACAAGTTTCCCAAGTAAAAACTGATGAAGCTGCATCTGGTTCATTTTAAAGGGAATTTGAACAGAACAATAAAATGTATCAAGTATCCTATTTATTTCAAGTGTTAAGATACTGAATGAAGATGAACTGCATTCTGCATTAAACATTCATCTGATGACCTAGTAACTTTATTTACTGTTGAACCTGCTCACCAACTTTCAGTTTTAATTTTTCCCATATTAAAGTAGGTCTGATACATCTGTTTATAGCTTAATGCATTTGCTTACCCATGCAGAAAAAGAGCTCTACAGTCAGATTATATCAATTTGCTCACAAGACAAAGTCTGTAATTAATAATTCCCTACACTGACAAGTCAATACAGCAATTTTCCATTCTGGAACTCACGCTGTAAATACTGATTACAAAGACACAGCATTCTAAAGAAACAAACTCCAAATCCTCAAGCACAGTCTCTCCAATAGTTTGTTTACTCATTCAGCTGAGCACAAAACAGTCTGACAGTCACCAAGTGACATCTGCTCACTACATAAACCCTTTCAAAAAGCAACAGGAGATACCACTAGCATCAACTTCCTCTGAAGAACCCAAAACAAACTGAAACCAAACAAACAAGCCTCACTTCATTATTTTCTTTGCAGAGAACTTTGTTTAAAAGCCTGTCTTACACCTTCAACACCACCTCCTGAGCCGGGCTGGGGAGCACGAAACAAGTGATCACCCATACTGGTTTCTATCCCATGCATCCTAACCAGCTACACCAACCACTTAAACATGCTTAAAAATCCTTTATCTTGCAACTCTCCTGGTAAATCCCTGCCTCGGAGTAGCAGACTACATCATCTTACTTCATAGAACAGGTCTGGTCTCACAGTCATCCTCAATTTGCTTTTTGAGCCTCTTCAGTGCCAGTGGTCCAGTGAGGGAGTTTGAAGTGAGTTGATTGCAGACAGCTGCTGAACACCCACCTAGCATTAACCCACTACCCTCTCCCACAGGATGAAATGAAAGAGAAGGAAGGTAAAAAGACCCATGGATCAAGACGATGACAGTTTAATAACAGGCATAAAGTAATTCATTCATTACTCTGAAGAGATGTGCAACAGCTTCCTGGGGGAGAGGAACCTCAGCACAGCTATCATCTGGCTGTGAAGACAAGTATCATAGCCAGAAACATCCTCTTCCTTGCTCCTTTTTTCCCCTGAGTTTTCACTAGTGAGCACAGCATCATGGCATGGCATATAACATCACTTTGGTCAGCTGAGGTCAGTTGCCCTGGCTGTGTCTCCTCACAACCTCGTGGCCAGCACTGTTTTAGCCACCAGTATGAGACACAGCCCCACAACTGCTATGCAGACAGAAAACTTTGTAATAGCACCCCAGCCAGACCCAGCACAGAGCTATTACTAGATTTCTCTGAGATTACTACTTTAAGACTTTTTTCTCCAGTCCCAGGATCATGGCTACAAAATGACTTTGCATTACTATCCTGAAAAACAAAGGAACAGGATGGGGACCTTTAAAAGGGTCTCCCCATCTTTACAAGCGTTTTCAGACAATTTTAAACATGTTTATTGTTCATAACTTCTTTAGCTAGAAATCAGCGACAGATTCTTGAAGTCACTTCATGTCCTGCCCACCAAAGACCAGAGGACCATGAATGGCAGAGGCAGGCACGAGACAAAAGGGCTCACAGGAGCGACTTAGGACGTGCAACATGTAGGGTTTGTTTTGTTGGAGGAGTTGTTGCTTGGTTAGTTTAAAAAACCCCCACAAAACCATACAGCAAATTCATCTAAAGATACATCAGTATTACTAGGTAGAAAGCAGAAGAGGAAGACGAATGCATGCCTTTTTTCTATTTTCCTTTATTTTTTCAATCTTAATGCTTCCTCTTTGGGTAGCAAGGGTAACCCAAATACGTATTAACCTGGTTGCTCTGCTGCTTATTGGTGCTGCACTCAAAATGCTGAAAACAGTTTGCACAAGCATTTCTTGGCTGGAGGAGATAAATATTTGACAGTCTGATGCAGAGTCAGTCTTACTTGGTTAAGCACAGGTTACTCAAAACCATTTTGTTGTTCACATTCGATTATCCTGACAACAGTTACTGTCTCTAAGGACCTGTTGAATAGCAGATATTCTACACTTGTGTTCAGTACTGAAGCCATGTGATAATGCTTGCTTCATGAGAGAAGGAATGCAGAGAATCAATGATCTGTAAAATTCAAATTCAGAGTTTTGCATATATTTTAAGCAGTCACCTTATTGTGATTGTCTCCATAAGTTAATACAAAAGTTAAAAATAAAACTTGGAAGACTTTAGGCACCATCTAAGATCAGAATTAATGAACATTTTACTACAAATCTGGGAGAGATTCAAATTTCAAATGAATCACACTGTCTATTGCTAATATTCAAGTTAAACCATGATATTTACATTCAAGATTTTGCAATCAGCTGCCATATAGCTAATTCCCAGGATTTTTAATTAAATTGGATTTGGAAGAGAATACTTCAATCCAAACTGACAATTATCTGCTACATGAACTAACCAACTCTAGGCAGCTTTCATTATGATAGACACTAAAGGTCATGAAGAAGTGGAGGCTCCTGCTTTTTTTATAATGTACCTTGGCATCTTTTGTTTTCTCCCACAGAACTGTGAAACCCCAAAGAAGACAAACTGTAAGATGATAGGACATCATTCTAAATAAACTTTCTCAGGATGCTTTTTCTTTGTTAAATTCTGCTTAGCTAATGACAACCTATTCCCCACCATTTCTTCCCTAAGCCATTAACATAATAAAACTTGGTGACATTTAGCACCAAGGAAACTCATCTGCTAACACATGGACAGCTAGTATCTTTGACAGCCTAATTTTCATCAAGGACAGGAGAAGAAATGATCTCTTGCTAACACTACATCTATCACAAATGAGATCAGCCTGTGCTTTTCATTATTCGACATGGATTACATTTGGAAAGGAAAATGTACTGCTGCATTAATACATCTCACTGTGCAAAACATCATCTGCAATTGTACAAGTTTGAAGGCAGAAAGAAGTACATAAGGGAAAGGGATTTCTTTAGGGAAATCAGGAAATGACTGAAGGATGACTCAAACTGATGAATTCAGATTTGTAACTTTTTCTTATGTATAAATTAGATTTGTGACTTTCTTCTTATGTATAAATTAGAATAGACAATTCAAATATCAGCTGTATGTTTAAGTATCTGAAAGAGATGAAGATAAAAACCTGGAAGAGATGAAGATACACATTGTAGTCTGTAACAACTGGTCATCATCCTAGCACTGTGTGTTTACAAACTCCAAAAGGTACTATACAGGTTACAGTAGAAAAGACAAATCTTCACAGAAGTGATAGCAAAGCCCCAGAGCTGAGTTTGTATATGCAAAGATAAGAGCTATGTAAATTCCATATGGTTCTACAGAGAAAACAAAAAAACATTTAGAAGTGAAAGAAAATAGATCTATTGCACATTCTGTCATACTGCTACCAGAGGAGGCTGAGCACCCCCATCCTGCTTCACCCAGCTCTGGGGCAGGGGCAGTGCCAAGCTCCCCTTCACATCCACTGAGCATCCTGTGACTCCCACACGAACATCGCATGCATTAAGAACAAAACCCCCCAAAATAACACCAAAGTAAAACCAACCAAAAAAAAATTTAAAAAAAGGCAAAAAAAACCAAACCAACCCCCCAAAAAACCCCACAAACACCTCATAAAACACCATCAAATCTAGCAAACACAAAAGCATGAAAGATTTCACATCACCCTCCTCAGCTCCACATATAGACCCCTGAGTATATCTACGAGGAACATGTTGACTGAATAAATTTATTCGTGTTACCATAGATTTTAGAATAGTTATGATTTTGGAAGCAAGATTTCTTTCCCCTCATGCATCAATACCATTATTACTTCAATTACAAAATTATCTGCAGCTCATTTTCAAGGTATCAAGTATTCAGTATTTGAGAATTCCGACCTAAGTCTTGGTTATATCAAAACAGGAAGAAATAATATACTATACAAAGTACGGTCATACAGAAAGAGGCCATTTCAGTGCGAGTACGTGATTAACAGCTTATTTTGTTTGCTGGCTACTGTATCTGGTGGCCTCTGCATAAGTTGCTGCCAAACTTCCAGGTCACCCCTTACTAAGTTTAACCTGCATTTCAATGTACTGTGCCAGAACTCACAAGGCAAACAAAAATACTGTGCTGCTTTATAAATCAGTTCTTCATGGACACCAGTGGCAATAAAAGCCCACTAGGGAAACTGATGTGAGGATAAATGCATTTTAAAAAGCCCAAACACCTTTAAATCCCCTTTAAAGGGACCACAGACAACACATATTCATATTACTCAGTTTAGTACAACTTTAGGATCATCCTTCATGCTTATTCACAAGAAAAAACCTAAATAAGGAACAGTTGAGATCTCTTCTGCCTTCTTTTCTTACGGCCTCAGTAGACACTAAAGAACACAAAGCACTTTTACACAAAATCCCTATACATCTTTTCACGGAAAAAAAATATAAGAGAAAGGGTAACTGCAGAAAATATGATGTGTTCAAGTATATCAGAAGGGAACAAAAACAAAATCAAACTAACTTCTCATGGAAGTACTTTCTGTTCTCTTGGAGCCTCTGTACTTACATTCACTGAAACACTCTGGTCCTTTTTCAATCTCGACAAGGGACTTGCTTTAGTGCCTGACACTCCACAAAACACTCCCAGAATAAAGGATATGTATCAGAATAGTAAACGTCATTAAAGTAAAATAAAAGAATGAGAGAGAAAACAGGAAACTATTTTTAGTCAATTTTGGTACTAAACTGTTCAGGTGAAATTTTCCATTCTTTAAGTCGCCAACTGTTTTGAATTCCTTCGTAGACAACTTATCCCTTCTCTCATACAACAGTTACACTAGATTAGAAAAATACAAAAGGTTAAGAAGAAATTTAGTATCCTTAGTGTCCTATCAATATTTTGATAGAAAACTAAAAAAACCCCAAACCTAAAGCATGCTGTTCTATTTGGAATTTCCTTTAGTCCAGTAATAACCAGAGTTCTTACTACTCATTTGAAATTATCCTCATGCCTCTATGGTATAGAATAGTAGACTTGAGAATTTTTAAACAAATACACTCAAGGCTTGTATTTCAAGTCTTGTATTCCAAGGTTATAATTACAAGAAACACTGACAATTTTTATGACTGACATCACTGTCAGACTTAATTTATACTCCAAAATTCTCCTAGTAGCTATGGACATGCAAATCATTTTACTTATTCAAGTATGTACATTAATCTGGAATTATGTGAACTAGGCATAGGGAATATATGACAATCACTTGCAGGTTCAAAACAAGAATATTCAACGATGTTGCCCTTCTTTGTGATGTCTGTAAGATACATGTTCCTCACTGAAGAGTTAAATATTCTCCAGTCTCATATTTTTACATAATTACCAGATAATAATTACCGGAATTTATTAGAATTTGGGTTTTTTTCTAAATGTACTTTTACTCTACCAAATGCTGACACTGATTTTTTTGTGCATGTTCTCACTGAATAGCATGTCAAAGATGCCATTTGAGCTTTTAAATTTTTAGCCTTACAGTTTAAATTACTGGCCTTCAAAAGCCTCCATGTGGATTTATAAGTGCTGTCTGAAGAATTCACTTGAGTAGCTTTAAAATACTCAGAAGGAGACAGCACAACATCTGTCCCTGACAAGCTGCTGAAAACCAGGCAGGAAGCCAAGCACTCCCCAAAGTTCCAGCCCAGCAAAATCAGGCAGTCTTGAACAGCTGCAAAGCAAGAACGGCTTTTAACATTAAATCAAAGAAATCAAAGCTTGTGCTAAGCATGCAGCAGTTGTTCCTTGAAGTTAGCCAAAGAAATGAGAGGTGCAGCTTAACTGGCCCATATCAACGTATTACAGCTTATTACTATTTTACTGAGGAAGTCGTTTGTGTCTTTTAAAATTACATTAGACTTAAAATATAGGGAAGGCTTGATTGCTTTGCAAAACTAAACAAATCCCTCGCTGAGGACTTTACCATGCAAATTCACTGAAGAAAACTGAGGGAGCAGAAAAGTAGAAGGAAGAACATCAAAAATTAGACTCAGGATGCTTTTGTTCATTAGGTTCATGTCCCAAGCCTTCCCATAGATTTCAACTGTCTTTTGGGGTTTGTTTTGCTTTTAAGGGAACAAGAATAAAAATTGTAGCAATGAAAACTACAGAACAAATAGAGTGAAAAATGCTTGTGAGGTCAAATGGAGATAAGCAGAGGTCCAAAGAGGTGAAAGGAAGGTGGGTATTGGTAACTCTGAAAGTGGAATTCTAAAAGGAAATTCTAAAAGATGCTTAACTCCTGGTGAAAGCAGAAAGATAAAAATGAACAAATAAGAAAACCAGTCTGTTTTATTACTTAAAAGAATGTCAATGTTTCAAGAGAATAAAAGCATCAACTC
This sequence comes from Cyanoderma ruficeps, assembly GCA_008694505.1. Lineage (NCBI taxonomy): Eukaryota > Metazoa > Chordata > Aves > Passeriformes > Timaliidae > Cyanoderma > Cyanoderma ruficeps. Next base: position 38,690,589 of record VZDJ01007747.1, on the reverse strand, counting down.
TTTCGAAAAAGATCAAAAAACTCAAAAGGCTTTTTCTAGCAATAAGCAACAAGTATCATGGGTTTGAACATGTTGCACTAAAAAAAAATCTTAATGCATGAATTCTTGAGCTACAAAATCAATCTTGAGCAAAATTTCACCTAAACACATACACATGCAGTCCCATGTTCTGAGTCACTCAAAAGCATTCATCTACACACTTTTTCTTCTGTGTAATAGATTTACCTACATTTTTCCTTTTTCTGCCTTCTTCCAGAAGGCTACCAAATCATGCAGAACTGAAGTCAAGGGAAAAAAAAAATTAAGTCACACAATCTTCAACTTCCTTCTGGTTTTATGCATGATATCATATATTAGGCTGCATGACAGTCAAGGGGTGACGCACAGGAAAGGCTCAGGGTCACTGGAATTCCTGGGAGCTGCCTCAGTACAGGTGAGTCTGCCCAGGGCTGCAGGTCAGATGCACGGCTGGCACCACACAGAGTCAGTGAGAACAGCTACCACAGTCCAGCCAAACAGGAGCGCAAAGCAGAAGCCACATGAGTGACCCTGATATCCAAAGTGCAGGCCATGGGAAGACTGCAAATCTACAAAACTGAGTCTGTGGAAAAAGCGCACTCTGGGAAGAGGGAGGAACTGAAGACCCCATGGCTGTTGACAAGTGCAGTGAACAGGTCTGGCAACTTTAATTACTTGAACCATATAATAAAGTACTTTCCAGACACACATCCTGACTTCCTATTTACTTCCTGGTGCTTTCCAAGCACTGACAGAGCTCTGTCCTATTACTTGTCCGTGCTGCAGTAATAGGGTGAAGTGAGGTTTTCAAACCGGTGCTTCCAAAATGCAAATGCCTAGTGACAGGCAGCATGCTCAGAAGGAACCTGTATGCAGTAATTACCTTCCCTGTCAGTCTAAAACAAGTCAAGATCATCCTTCAAAAATCATACAAGCCCACCAACTTTTGTTGTTCTTTTTTGGTTTTGTTACCTTTTATTTTTTTAACATTATGTGATACTTAAAAGCCTGCTTCTTTGTTGTTCTGAATATACTCCCTTGGTTTTACTTTCATAATGAAAGCTTTGATTGAAAATTTCATACCTGCTCTTGTCTGGGTATTTGAGTAAAAGAAAGCCAGCTAAATTTTACTCTATACCACTTAAAATATAAAAGGAAAGGCTTGTCCAAGCTTACTGACAGCTTGAAGAAAAGTAGAATTACTAGATAATCAGAGGGACACAGGAATGATTTTACATTCAATATAAGAATCATCTCATTTAACTTGTGGTTGCCATGCAATGATGTCTTGGAGAATAACTCTCTGAACATCATTCACCTTCCAGTCAAATCATTTGTCTTAAGAGTATCATGGGAAACAACACAGCCTTGAAGCGCCACAGTGAAAATAAAAATAGCATCCATAGCTTTCCCTCTAATATAGCAGATATTGACAAATTAATTTTTTTCCATTATTCTTCACAGGTTTCCACTTAATCTATTTTTTAACTGCAGTTGCTCTAGGAACCAGGCCTATACCAATGCTGAGAAAGAACTGAAGTCACAACAGGCAGCCTTCAATCCTGCTCAGAGAAAACACACGCTCAAATGTTCTTAAAAATATCCCAGAATTAATACCAGAAGCTTCTTTGGTAAAGTAAGGTTTAAATAGCACATTTTTCTCCATTGGCAGCTACATACAATGTGATACTCCAACTGTACATACAATGTACAAATTACGACAGTTTTTCATTTAGCTCTAACTAAAATTACAACAAACATGATTTTATAAGTTGTTTTAGAAAGTTGCAATTAGACTAAAGCAACGTAACTGAAATATTAAACTCCACAAAACTAGTAAATTTCACAAATAATAACTCATCTAAGATTAGAAAATGGGACTCTTTCTCCACCCCACCTTGCTGCTGGTTTTAGAAATTCTGCATTAGATTTTCAGGGATTGGTGGAAGGAGTGGCTGAGTGAGTAAACAGAAACCACAGAGAAATACTTGGAAGACGTTTCTCATGTAAAAACACAGGTGTGGAACTAGGGATAAGGACACTTGGGATCAATGGTCTGCAATGTAGACAAAGAGCTCATATTTAGCTGCTGTGCTTTGCTACCTTTAGGTTTAGGCTTGATGGGAACTTATGACTTGTTTGTTTATCCATCAGAAGACCTAAACTCTTGTCCATGCATGAAACCTGGTGATTAACTATCACCATCTATCATCACCTTGAGCCTCCAAAACTCGGTACAAATCAACATATTGGTAGAACTGCAAAGCAGGCTGTCTGCTTCTTTTGAAACAGCATTAAACAAAATTACTTGGACTTGGAAAAGAGTGTGGCTTCTACGAACTACATTAGGGTAGTATCTGAAAACCAGTATTACCAGTATGATACAAGATGCTACAGAATCTTACTGTTCCAAAGAAAAAAACCCGAAAAACACAAACACAAAACTTCATAAATACTTGTAGCTGGACTGGGAGAGATGAAAAGGGCTAAGATAAAGTTCCTTCTCAGGCACCTGGGCTCCTCAAGTGTTTTGTGTTTATTTGTTTAAGGAAAAGGAAATAAGCAAAATAAGCAAGGTCTCCTCTTACTCCAAAGATCTGCCAGCAGCTGCAGCATTCCCTTTGCCCTGAGCTTCACCCAGGTGATGTTTCATAACTCTGGTTATGAAAACATGGAATAAATTCCCTCTCCCAGCCAAGAGTATGTGTTCTCATCTCTCACCTCTCCAGGATGTCCTTTTCTCTCCCAACTTACCGTCCACCTCAACAATGCTGTGCATTGATCTGAACTTTCTGAATATCTGGAGAGAGAAAGAGCTTTAGGATTTTCACATATAAACAGGGAAGCAAGATATGCCTAGCATGCTAATTAATCCCAGAAGCAGTTTAGCTACAGCCAAGGTTTTTATGATTAGACTGCAGGAGTAAAAAAACCAACAAGGAGTTCTTGTCAGGGAGCAGCAGGGAGGAAAGCAAAGAACACAGGCTGGGTATTACTGTCCAACTGCAGAGCTGACCTTTCAATATTAAACAAAACATCCTACATATGCTGGAATTAGGTGGGGTAGGTGGCTCAGGCAGGAAAACAAAGAAAACTGAGGAAATAACTTATGAACATGCTGTATTAGGGAAGAGGGAGACAGTGGAAAGCAACTTCATTTAAGTATACATGGTCACAGTAACCAATGCAGGTGCTTGGAGTGACCACATGAATCTAAATGGAAAATGAAAAAAAAATATTTGGAGAAGTCAATGAAATTAATGGCGAATGAATTAAGAGAAAAATGGCAGCAGTCTGCTCAATGTGTACAGGAACACTTTATCATGCTGATCCTAAGTCAAAAGTATTTGGAAAAAAACCCACACACATTAGAGGCAAAGTCTATGCAGGGTCTGAAATGGCACAGCCAAGAGAACTAGGGGAGAAAATCAGGGTGGATAGTGGGACTATCCAAAGAAAGATCAAGAAACATGGGAGGCAAGAACCAAGGTAGAAAAACACTAGGAGGTACTGGACACATGTTGAACTTGAACTGAAATGCTCAAGAAGGTTTTTTTAGTGTAGCGTTAATTCACTCATCCCCTACCCAGGACAGAGAAAACTACAGGGAACAAACAACAAAAGCAAGGACATCATCTTTCTTTCTAGGTCACCCCCAGCACTCCCATCCAGCACAGTGTCATCGAGTTGCAGCAACACCTGGAGACATCTCCCAAATATGAGCTCTAGATCTCTCTGAAGGTGGCACAGCTGCCTGTCACCTCTTTGTTAATGGAGCTCTCACCTGCACAAGCTACCATCAAATCCTGTATCCTCCCTAAGCCAGCCAGACCCTGCGATGGGAAGGGACCTCCTCTGATGCCTCTCCCAGCAGCGCAGGGCTCAGGGCAGGTGTGTCAGCAGCACATTCTCCTGCAGAACAGCCTCTCTCCCACATCTTACCTACATTTACGCATCAAGCAACTTTTAACTACATCTTTTCAGTGACTTGAACTGTTAAACAAATAGAAGAGTAAAACAAAAAAAGCTGTAAGACAGGCAGTTTTTTTTTAATACAGTGAAATTTCCTCTTTATAGCTGGGTGTAGTGTGCCAAGTTTATTTTTAAAATGCCTTCAGGGCTAAGCTGCAGAAAAGAGAGCTTTGCAGATAAGAATACCACTAGTTCCTTTAAAGGTGAATACGAGAAGCTGTGTACTATCAGGAACCACATACAAAAAAAATACAAACGACACAAAATCATTTTATCATTAGAAAAACTGTATTGTTCACAAAGACTAACACTGCCTTACACTATAGAGTACCTACCACACTATCTGCCAGCACTAAGGGAATTTCAGGAATATTTCTATTATAATGCTGATGTTTTCAATTTATCACAACTCTCCAGAGCAAGCTCACAAATCAATATTTTTCAAAGAGTATCACTCACATAAACAACATTCCTCACCCCTCAAAAAGAAAAGGTTTAAACTAAATTTATGTTAAAGCAAGTGAGAAAGAAAAAAATAACCTTTTCTCACAAAGAAAAACCTTGAAATGTAAAACAATTACAAGCAATTCTAGTCAGTCATAATTCTGAACTGTGAAAGATCAAGTTTGGCATGTTAATATCTACCTCTGGGAAAGCCAAGAGACAAGCAAATTGCTCCATAAGCATCTTGATCTTATTGCTGGCTATGGTGATTTTAAGACAAATTACTGTAACTGTGTATTTTTAAAAAGCACAGAAGCTACTATGAAGCTGTAATATTCACAGTAACACTTACAATATTCTGGAACTTTCCTAGTCACATTGCACCTGCAAGGAAAAGCCTACATGGCATTTGGACTTCACCAAACCCACCACATTTCAAAGATTCACTTTTAGGGTATTGTTTCTTTTAAACATTCCAGTTTCCTTAGAGATGCTTCTATGAAATTTAAACCCTTCAAACAATAACTAGCAGAAGGCTGTTGTCACAAAATTTTAAAAAAATCAACCTATATCAGAATTAGAATTGATTCCTCAATACTTTAGAGAACGACGTTTAATTGATAAAAGAAATAAAAGTGTAAGCCTTAACACATCAAGCAAAGGTTTTCAGAAGAGGTCACTCAGGAAACCTTTAAAAGGCTTTATTTCATATCAAGATTAGCACTTACATGAGAAATATGATCTTTAAGACAAAGTATGACCATGTAACATTAATATACCTGGATTTTCACAATCCTTTTTAATCTCCTCGCCTATGCGCTAGACCAAAAGTTTTCTTTCCAGATCCTCTCACAGTTATTTGTAAACAAAAGCAAAGTTAAAAGCAAGCATCCAGAAAGCTTCACATTTCCTCATAAAATTCACCATTACAGTTTTCAGGAAAACAAGAGAAAGAAGTACTTTCAAGCCATTCTGTATTTTGTCTCAGAATCATTCAAAATGCTGTTTTACTGAATACTTGCAATGGAACCATTATTCTATTTGTCTTTACTCCTACTGTCATAGTAATGTCAAGGCCTTAAAAAAATACTTTGAGTCTGCCAACTTTTACCAACCTTCTACCTAAAAGGAGGGTCAATGTTTGGTATTAATCACTTCAATACTCAAACTCAATTCTCAAAACACTGCATTAAAAAGGTAACCATATAAATGGGCTCAGACATAATGTAAAAGATTACACGGTAATATTTTTGCCAAGAGATTTCTGAGATTTCTGTGTATGATCCATAAAAAAAGCCTAATTTTCTTCATAGCACTCACCAGGGGATTGGAACAAAAAATTCCAAGAAAAAGTTTTTCTTATGGAAGAGCATTTTCTTATTAAGCAACACACAAGATTTTAGCCAAAGAAAGTTCTTTGATCAGTCAACCCACAGAAGAGGTGAGATTGTACTCAAGGTAGAACAGTAACTACTGTGTCAGACTGAGTTAAGGGACACAGATTACAACCCCAGCTCAGCCTCAGCAAGACCTATACCCTTCATTTCAGTTTTCCATTGGAAATTAGGTTCATCTTCACCTATAGATATGAAAGCCTTTCAAAGGAGATACTGTATCGGTTTTAATCAATAAGATGCAATTTAAAACCTAATTTCTCTGAAGTACATAAAGAAAGCACAAGAAAGGGGATTGATTCAGTTCTTAAAATCTAATTGCATGCATTTGTACTCCAAACTCAAGGCTCAATACACAAAACAGAATTTTCCAAAAAGATTGCAGACTTCTCTTTTACCTAACAAGCAGAAACTACTAAATCAAACCACTAAGGAAAGTGAAGAATAAAAAACTATTTCATTCCTTCTTGAAGATTGCACAAAAACAATAAAAACAGCAGGCTAACATCACTGCTAGAAAAGATCATTCAACTTCAGGTATTTTGGATTCCTCCTTATTTCTACTGCAGATTCATCTTTTAAAATGAGGGGGTTTATATAATCATTTGTGTGGAAAAAGGAATTTTCCTTTTAAAAAAGTACATTTATAAGCAGTTTATATGAATAATTTTTAATCCTCTGAATCCTAAGGCAGCACAAGTGGTGACATGGAAGCCAAAGCCAGAACAAGACAAAGGAGGTGTAAATGGCACTGAACCACACCGCACTTTCCTGAGACCTAAAATGTAAAGAAAAGCATAAGGTAATATCTTGCATGATCTCCTCCCAAACATCAGAGTTCAAATACTCCTAAGAGTAAAGGTGGAAAGTAAGAAAAATACTTGAACAAACCACAGGAAATAATCAAAGTATCTGACTTCTTCAAACAGATTTAGATCATATTACCGCTGTAACAAAAATCCGTATTTTAGAAATTTCTCCTGTGAGCCCTTATTAACAATCATCTTCACTGTAGATGAGTGAAAGTCAGGAAAAGTACAGGTACAAACATGAAACCACAGTGCACAAATTGCCATTCAGGCCATAAAACTCCTGCCCTACCATCCTACACCTCCTTGAAACTGGACAAAATTTTCCTTATGAACCCCCTGAACACGTCTAACAGACAACATAAAAAGTGTTGGTTTTATTAATTCTGTTGTGCTGTACTTTTCTTACAGCATGAAAGTATTAGACAACTTCCCAAAATGTTCCACAGTTGGGTTTGGGGGGCTTTTTTTGAGGCTAGGTACTTTGTGTTTATTTGGTCACAGTTATATTGTTTATTATACAAAAAGCTACAGAGAGAATGAATGAAAAAAAACCCTTCTGATGACCAAGTACATTGATGATATATACAAATCATGTTATTTCCAAACAGCTCCAGCTGATCAAGCTTTATGCTATTCATGCTATACAGAAAGCTAAGGGAAATGTGATCACTGGATCAGTCATGATAAATTCAATACAGAATCTGACATAAATAATATCACAGACCATCATTTTGTACTTAAACCATTCCAAAATTATAATAATCATGGAAGTACAAATTGCTTATAACAGCTAAAGCTGGAATAAATACACTAAATTCCCAGTCGCCCTGCTGCAAAGCTGCTTATTCAAGTTCCTCGTGCATCATTCAAACTTCCAGCTTGGTATTTCTTCAAACATCACATCCACTGTTTCTAAATACAGTCTACTTGTCTGAAATTTTTCACCAAGATACAAAAATCAATGTTATATAAAGCACTCTTTCCTGATACTGATGATGCACAATATGAGTCACCACTTCAAAGCCTCCAACACACCACCACAAGCCACATTCTTTTAAGTCACGAATAAACCCTAAAGTGGTTTCTTCTGTCTTGCTTTTAATGAACCATCCTTGGTTCCCAACAGCAAATTGAAATTCTGACAGTCAAGAGAGTATGAGCTCCACACGCAGAAATTAAAACTTCTTAACAATACATACATCTCCTTTAACTCAGGATTTGCCAGACCTGTTATTTTTAAAGCTTTTCTAAAAAGGCTAGAGAAACACAAACACCAATGAAATGTTGTCAATGTTGTGTCTTTGTTATTTCTTTTCCAGGCTCTTTACAGTAGATCTGTGGTGTGGTTCCATGATCTGTAACAGAAGGGGATGGAGGGGAAGAGAGGCTTTGAAAGTTTAGTGTACACTGTTAGCCAGTAGCAAGAGCCAGGCCATCAGAGGTGAGGATTTACTCAATGAAAGACAGATAGGCTTAATAATTTCACTGTTACAAGACCTGTTAGACTTTTTTTTTTTTTTAAATGTGCAATAACCTGTTGATATTACTTGGCCTAGAAAAACCCTTTTATTTGAACAGAAAAAAATCTGAAAGTTATTCTTGCTGAGTAAATGGTCATTCTGTCCTGGCAGGTGACAGCTTCATCCATAAAAAGCTCTTACTTAAGCACCTGCACACTCTGCCCACATGAGCTGCACATACCCGCACATGATGTCTGTGAGTGTCCAGCCAGACATCTCCTCCAGCCCAGGCAGCAAGTGCTGCGGGTGTGGGCCACAAAGAGCCCAGCAATAAGAAGCCAGTGCTGCAATGACCCAGAAAAATCTCACAAGTAGATAGTCCACCTCAAGCATACATCACAACTCCTAAGTACTCCTTATTATTACAAAACTCTAGTGATATAGTCAACATATGGGTAAAGAAATGTGCACACCTATATAGATGCACATGTAAGCTTACAAGCAAATACACCCAAAGAAGTCACAAGAGAAAGGCAATAATTTGGGTTATTTATGAATAACAAAGTGAAACAATGCCCAGATGAACTGAAACAGCCCTGCCAGTGGAAAGCACACAGTCCCAGGGATCACCCCAAATCCCCAGAATTGGGTGATACAGCACAAGAGTAAATCTCAACAAAAAGAAAAAAAAAAAAAAAAGAATTTCCTAGGGAACTATTTTTGTTGTCTTTTGCCATGAGAGGGGCCAGTATCCACAAAGAACATCTCTACAAGCAATGACCCAGAACAGAGAAGCAGCACTAGTGAGGTACTTACAACTATCTGAACTTATTCACCACCAGGAATCATTTAAGAAGTATTCATAGCAGTAGAACCATTCCATCAAAAAGATGTTCTACCACATTTTCATCTTTTTCCTTCTTTAAGAGGAATATATTCAATTGGCAGAAGGCCACCATTCCTCCCATAATTCCCAAGATCTCAATCTAGAAAGATCTTGCCTTTTATCACCGAAGCAAAAGCTAAAAATGTTATCAATGTACCTTAGATCATCTCAGATAAATACTGATAGTGTTTTACACTGTAAATGCAGCTTTATGCTTGTTTCTGCCTAGTCTGTTTTGAAAAGGAAGCAATTACATTTCTCAGCTGTTTTCACATGGTTTCTGGTAAGGCCATCATGAATGCCATGTTAAATTTTAACCTATGGAAAAAGATTGCTTTTCCAAGAATGCAATGTTTTCTGATGAAATACAGCATTATAAACTATCGTCAATAACTATATTTGTAATTCACAAGCATAACGTGGAAATGTGGCTTTTTGGTCAAATAATAGCTTTTCACTTCCAAGCTTCTACTGCAATGTAGCCAGAACAGCAAGAGCTAACACAGATCAGAGCTGAGCTCTGAAATTATCAGCACCTTGTGAATAAAGCACACCATCAGTTCTGCAAAAGTTAATTCCATCAAAAATAACAAGCTATGAATATATATATAAAATTTGCTGTGAATGGCAGCAAATGTAGGTATTCAAAAACTTGCTGACTCTGCCAAATTTTACAAGGAAATCCCCACATTTCTAGCCATAGAATAGGGTTTTGGTTGGGTTTTTGTTTTTTGTTTTTTTTAACTAAGACTTAAGCACCCATTATAATCTCTTATTATAACTAGAGTAGAGGTGAAAGCTAGTTGAGATACTTAACATGCTTCTCTAATGCGAATTTATAATTTCAAGATCAGTAACTGGTTAAGGAACATTCCTGCTCACTCTTTTCTTGCTTGGTTTCTTTGTCAACCCTCACCCTCCTCTTTTTGCTCTGCAACTTCAGTTCCAGCACAGTACAATTGCAACATCACTAGAGAGATGTGAGGTGCAGGGATAAAAATACAAGAAGGTTAAATAGACGTGACTAACTTAGGACCCCAAACTGCATTAGGAACAGAAATTCTTAATATGTCTGAAAAAAAAACCTCCAACACTTTTCCACACAGCAGAAATCCCAACTATCCTGAACAATCCCATGAGCATTAGCCAATAAAACATGCTAAACTGGAACTTGCTGACACGAGTTCAGCTTCCTTCCTTCCTCACTGGGACACAAGTAAACCAAGGGCCAACTGGCTGGGATGATGTGACCTCTAGACTGCACTCAGCCAGACACGCACTCCTCATTTCAGTGCAGCAATGCAGTAATGTCACCTCTGCTCATCTAAAATGACCAGTGTCATGCACAGCACTGAACTCAAGGTCCTTGGTACACAAGCAGAAATGTGAGAGGTTTCTAATTAACAGAGCTGTAACAGTATCTGCTAAAGAACCAGAGACAAGCTCTGCAAGGGCCAGACCCCCCTCTACAGTCCATCAGAACCTGGTACTTCTACACATGGCTTTTTCAGTTCTGATTCAAATGAAGTACGGATAGATAGCATATTATGGATGAAAAATTCCACATTAAAAATTTTTCTACTACCACACTACTGCAAAAGTTACACCATATCAGAAAAATCTCTACAGAACTATGCTGTACTACTAATTTAATTTATAATTTGTTAGGTATATATTTAAATTCTCACTGAATGTCAGCTGGTATTGGCTCTGCCGAATAGCAAGGAAGCTTCTGGCAGCTTCTGACAGAAGACACTCCTGTAGCCCCCCTGCTACCAAAACTGTGCCATGCAAACCCAAACCAAGCCCTAAAGCCACAGCTGAACAGAGCAAAAGATTCTCTTCACAACATGAAAATGGCAGGTAATAGTTACTGTAAATGAATGATTGTGTCTTCCTGCAAGGCTTGGGTCTAATCATTCAGTCACATTACTGCAGTGTGTCACGGATGACAGCTGAAAGCTAGCACTAGTGCTGTCCATAAAGGACAGAGAATACCAAAAAGAACAAAGTCAAAAAGCATGAAGAAAAATAAAAATGTGCCCACATATCTCAACAAAGCTCATACTTGCTTTTTTCTGTTGAAATGCATTCTATGAAAAATGTTCGTATCAGTTTTACTCAGAGGTAGGATTTCTCCCTATTCACTACTACCTATTTTGGAAAGGTAGATCATAACTTCTGGGGTTATGTTGATCAGAGATTTTTTAGAAGATAAGTCCAAACAACTCATCCTGATTGAGGTTTTAAGACACTACCTTCCAAAGTGCCTGATCATCACCCCCCCATACACTAGTTAGTGATTTTATGTGACTTGCCTACAACAAGCAAAATCTGTTATGAAATGAAACACCAGTATTCAAGAAATTCTGGCTTCTGGACCCCTGTACAAATTCAGTAGTTTTAAACTGTGCCACAACAGCAGCTTTAGCTCTTTGTTGAAGAAAATAAAAGAGTACAAAAGATTTGATGTTGAAGAACATACCCTACCTTTAAAAAGAAGCTTTTTTAAGAAATTTTACAAATCCTTTCAATCTATAAACACCATGCAGTAAACTACCACATGTGTAAACTTATGCGGTGACTCTAACTCACATTTTATGCAGAGAAACTGTATTGTTTCAGGTAGTTTTCAGGTGGATTGCCTACATGTAGGTACCAACAGCAAATACAGAGCATTCAGTAGGAGGCACTAAACAGTGCACATTACAACAGCAGATGTTCAGTCTAAACAACACAAGAGTGATTTTTCCAGCAAAAAGCACAGTCATTCAGTGGACAGAATCAAGTATTACGAGGTTTTGCACACTCCATGTACTTCACATGATGAACCTCACTGTGACCACGTCACCTTCACTAGATTATCATCACATTTGCTTCAAGTTCCACAGTGTCTGTGTGTTTAAAAATTCTGAGGCATACGGCCCCTGAAACATGAGAAAATAAGGTGCAATTTCAGTCCTTTGACATCTCACATGTCTACCTGCAGTGGCAAAATTTTTGGGGTTTGGAGGCCAAGTCAGACCTATAACAAAGCTTTGAAGATCTTGGTTTGAAGACACAGGAGGAATCAACAAACTTCAAATTTATTCCTTCAAAGAAAAACAGTGAGGAAGAAAATGGATTGCAACTAAAGGATTAAGAGCAGTGGAGTGTTGATATTTTGGTTTCTGTAATTTAATTACAAAAGTCATCAGGCAAGATGAGAAAGTAGCACAGATATACATATGCCATAGATTAACCTTATCCAGAGGTGGCCTTTAACACTGCCCATGCAGCAAGAGTGTGATCCTAGCCAACTATAAAAATATGTGCTACTTATCGAAACAGACAGAAAAAGAAACTAGAAGAAAGACACAATTTATGAGTACTCTTTATCTCCATCTGCTGCTCAGCTAAGCATTTAAGGGAATGAAGATTTCCAGGAGAAACTAGTAAAAATCAGTTTCATGGGAAGTTTAGACACTTACAAACCTTAAATTATTCAATTCTATTGTACCCTGTTTAAGCAATGCAGTATACAGATTAATATTTGCTAGATTGTACTGTGTATTCAGTTCTCACCCATAATAATCTGCTTACCTGGCAATGAATAGTATTAAAACATATACCAAGAAATACAACAAACCTGTAAAAACGTCAAAGGAAACAGAAGAAACCTGTACCCAATTCAATGCAATCTTTGTTATATGTACCAACCACAAGCAAAAACAATTTCAAGCAAAGATTCACTTATTGAGTTGCTGGAAACACTTCAAATATAACAAAAACAGTTAAAAACCAACCCCCCCCTACACACCTGACTGATTTTCAGTGAAGTTATTGCTTTAAAACACTGTGTTGATTTATAATGTCTAATAATAGATTTGTGCTATTAAAGTACCAATGAGACATTTAGGTTTCTTTCTACCTGCTGCATTATACTTGTTTTAAAACACATCCCTAAAGCCTACTAAAATCTGCACTTAAAATGCTAAATTGTAAGACTGAAAAAAAGTAATTTAAGATAATATTTTCAGCTATGTTTCTAAAAGTTACCCAGTTTCCTTGCATGAGTGCATGTTTGAAGATGTATAATTACTTTCAATGAAACTAACAAGTAAAAATCCACGTTAAAGCTGACATGTTGCAACTAGAAAGCATTTTTGTAATTTATATGTCAACAAACAGAACATGCAAATTATGTAAGCAAACATAGACATTCAAATGTTTCTGTTTTAGAAGTTATGAGAGTTTACAGTGAAATTTATTCAGACAATTGGTGATGGGCAACAGTGCTTTTCAGCTCAAACTGCCTAGTACAGATAGTAAGAAAACAACAAGAATATTTGATTAAAAGTCTTGTTACGCACTGAACTAGCTCAGACATATTTCACTTCAGTTGTCAACACAGAGTTACCCCCACTCAAGATGTGCATTCAGTTTTTCAGGGGTTTTTTTAAGTGATTTCATGAATTAATTACTGAATCTAATTTATAATTACTAATTACCTAAGGGGATTTACACGTGCAATTATTAGAAAACACCTTTGAGAATAACTGAAGCTGTTCAATCTCACTGCCACAGTCTGAAGAATCAGTTTCTGCACATCACAGCAACTCTACCTGATGCTATGAAATTGATAAATTGCAAAATACTTCAATTGGCTGCACCAAATCTTCTATAAGATGCATCAGGGATGCCAGAGGGACAGAAAAGCTACCAAAAGCTCAGCTGAGGAGTGGTAGATCAGACAATTTTTTATTTTATTTTTTTAATAAATAAAACATTAACTAGGCAGGCCTAGCCTCAAGTCCTTAACCCAAGTACCTTCCAAAAGTTTGGCATGAAATTTTACCTTCAAGTGAAGTGAATGACAAGAGCTCCCTTTGACTTTGAAGAGGTCCAAGATACCACTCTAAATAAATATGTATTTTTTCAGTTGTTTAGCACAATTTAATCTAGTGCTAAATTAGGGCAGATCTAGTTTTGCTGGAAGAAAAGAATAGGCCATGACTCCCAAGAAACTGAATTCATGAAGAAGGGCTGATCTGATCACTTTAAAGTGGATCAGCAGAAAATTAAATACATGAACAAGGTGGATAAAAGACATTCCTAAAGTATAAACAGAACTACATTTACACTAAATTTGTTGAAGGGAAAAGCAGAAGTAAGCAGCACCCACAGGTACTCAAATTCAGAATGATTACTTTATAATCAGATTAATTCCTATCTAAGAGGCAAACTTCTGCATCTTTCACATGACAAACTGAGGGCTCTGCTTTACCATATTGTTACTTCAAGCTGTAACGCAATTTTAGTGCCCCATTCTCACAAGATATTTTGCTTGAATTTAACAATTCTTTAGAAAAAGCTGCTAGAAATATTGGTTCAAACTCTAACACTGGTGATGTCCAGAAGAGTGAGACAGTGGGATACAAGAGGGGCTAATCCAGCCTTTTTGCATAATCTGAATTATTCCCCAGGGTGGCTATTTCACCCTCAAGGTTTACACATTAAATACATGAATGCAAATAACCATAAAATATTGAAATCAATACAATTTCAGGCCACTCTGTTTTTAGGAAAAGATCTAAATTGTGCAGGATTATTGACCTGGACATTTCTAAAAGTGCCTTTGTGTGACATTCATCTACCGAGACAGTGACCAAAAAGGTCAGTGCAACATAACTTTGCTACCTTTAGTCAAACCATCACAGGCAATGGAAATCAAGATATTGAGCACAAGGAACCCCAGGAGAAGCCCAACAAAATCCTGGTGACTCTTTTAACCCACAGCAACTCAATATTCATGTTATAACATAAGCCTTACTAGAGCAATCCCTTTCCTCTGCTGGGGGATGGCAAACAAAAGCATGATAAATGTGGCCTGACAACCCTAACTATGTTTCTCAAAAAAGCTATTTTGGCTAGTTCTGGTATTAAGAAGAATCTGTCACAAACATTTTTAATTTAATTTAAGATGATGAAGGGACTGGAGCACTGCTTCTATGAGAAAAGTCTGAGAGAGCTGGAACTGTTCATCCTGAAGATAAGAACAAGGTCTCATCTACATGCGTAAATATGTAAAGAGAGGGGGCATAAAGGATGGAGACAGGCTCTTCCAGAGGCTCCCAGTGTCAGGACCAGAGGCAATGGGCACAAACTGAGACACAGAAGGCTCCCTCTGAACATCTGGAAATACTTGTTTATTGTGAGGGTGACTGAGTACTGGCACAGTTTGCTGAGAGACATGGTGGAATCTCCATCCTTGGAGATATTCAAAAGCCATCTGGAGATGATTCTGGGCAACTGGCTCTAGATGTGCAGTTTGAGCAGCGGGGTTGCACCAGCTGACCTCCAGAGATCCCTTTTGACCTCAGCCATTCTGTGATTCTGTAGTTCAGGTGAGGAAAAAAATGCATAAAGACAGAAAACAATGATCCTTTCTCAAATTTTCTCTGTAGACATGGCAAAATTAACAACAAAATTATACCTACTAATAGAATATAATTTGGCATTTAATTTTGCAGTTAAGTATTAAAATTATAAAACACAATATTTTAAAATACAGTATTAAAATACAATATTGTAATCCTGGAAAATTATTTTCTTTCAGCCATCTCAACTAAACCAAAAAGTTACCTTAAAATCAAGGCAATATTTTCAAGTCCCTAAACAAAGAATCAGCGAAGTGTGAATTTTCTGAAACAGAAACTGGATTTCACCTTGAGGCAGTTGCTGCCATTAGAAGCATTATTGCACCAACAAGAATTCCATTTACAAAAGCTGTATGAAAGCACTCAAACCAAGTTTTGGTGAATCTCACTAAAAAGTTTTTCTATCAGATCTTCTCTTTTTATTCTTGGAAGCCATTATACCCTTAAAACAACAATTCAGGATACCTGATGTTGTTCTCATGAGATAAAAGGACAGAGTCAGAAGAGAAAGACTAAAACAACATGATCATTATTGTGAACATTCCCCAACAGGCTTACTTGAGTTTTTTTCCTACAGAAAAACAGG
Organism: Cyanoderma ruficeps; assembly: GCA_008694505.1. Lineage (NCBI taxonomy): Eukaryota > Metazoa > Chordata > Aves > Passeriformes > Timaliidae > Cyanoderma > Cyanoderma ruficeps. Next base: position 38,674,598 of record VZDJ01007747.1, on the reverse strand, counting down.
ATTTCAGGAAAAGTCAGGAACTGGAGGAATGTTACACAGCCTACACAAACTCTTAACTAATAGTTATGACATTTCCGTTCTCTGATATCTCTAAAATATTAATTTTTAATTTTTTTTTCCAAACACAGAAGTACCTCTTCCGGAGAAAATACTACTACTTCAACTGCTGAAAGCAGATTTGCCAGCTCACTTTAGGAATTCCAAGAGGAGCATCCACAGAAGCAAGACTTACAGGAATGTGACTTCCTGTGCTTAGCAGTCAGCAGAAAGAATAAGAGACAAGCTCTTCTAGGAGAAAAGTCACACTAAAAACTAGCTACAGATGCTCCAGACTGTCTCCCGCAGAAGTGTCTTTCACTTCCTCGATGTGGGAAGCAGACAAGCCTCACTAGGCTAAAGTTAGCCTTTGAATAGCTTGGCAATACCTCTTCCCTTGGAAAACGGAGGCAGTGCTCCTCCCTCTCTGCAACTCTTGTAAGCCTACATAACTGCAAATACTCTCAGACTATTTGCAAATGGAGAAGCATTATATTAAAGCTTTATGGTTTTGGAAAATGAGGCTGTTCAAGGTGTGCTGTATGACAGCAGCACACAGATGTTGAACAGGAGATGGGCAGAGCAGCAGCAGTCCTGGCCAGGGCTCTCCTCATGTGCCAACATGCCCAAAGGGACCACCTGCAAAATTACTCAATTCTTCATTCTTTTATCAACTCACAGGTACCTTCTGGAAACCACTATCACAATAATACATAAGAATAAACAGCTCCACTCTGGATTTTTGTTACTTTCATTATAGAGAGAAAGCCATGACTGTCTCTTCAGAGAAAACCCTTTTTAGAGACTTCTCTAAAAATAGCCCAAAGCCTACCCAACCTCTCACAAATAGGAAACCTTTCAGGATGTCTCAACATGACATTTTAGGAGCCAAAGCAGACCAAAACCTAAATCAGCAAATGCAGCTATATTCCAAGTATCCAGAGTCAAACCTTCTGTGTAAAAGTTATTTTCCCAGGTGAATTTTCCCCACCAAAACTGATGATTCCTTATGCTCATCATAAAAAAACCACCCACACCACGCACCCACATGTAAACCTGCCAAGAAGACCTAGAATGAAGCAGAATAAACACTTTTTCAAGGTGTATGGTCCAATAAATAAGTATCAGTCATTGAATATGAAAAGTTAATGTCAAAACCTGTCCTTCCCCAAAAAAAGAACTGGGGGAAAAAAAATCAGCCTTATTATTTTCTGACTTTTTTTAAAAAATAAGAAGAAAATTTATTAACTTTACTGCCTTGTTCAATAGCTTTAGTCACATCATGTGTATTTAGGTTCTCTCCCAGATTTTTGTTCATGTTCTGCTTTTGACCTAAGGCAGTCTCATTCAATATGGAAGAATGTGAAGTTTTTAACTGCGCTTTGTAAGGAGTTCATGAATCCACAGGCTTGGAAATGTTCACTTCACCAGTGTCACAAAAGATTCAATTTCACTGATGAACTTTATTGAGTTGCTGTTGCCAAGAGTAATCCCACTTCTCTCAACCCTTCACCCCCACCTCAGCATACCTGCCTGGCTACCACTCAGTTCTTGGATGACTACAGCTTATCTGGCCTTTCACTGTCAAATTGATTTTATCAGCAAATGTGGGGGGAGAAGCTTTCCAAGTGTCACAAAGAGGAGTGGGAAAGAGTTCAGTTCTCCTTACAAATAACCAAATTGCTTTCTTCTAGGCTGAGTCAGCTCACAAGGGCTCCAACAAACGCCACAGCCAAAGTCGGAGGAGCAGTGGGAAAGAGGCCAGAAATGGTCACAGTGCTGTTAGACTGGTTTAGATTGGCACTGGGAGCTGGAAGGGAACTAGTTACAAAGGCAGAGCGATAGCTTGTCCAAAGAGATGGTGAAAACCGTTTTTGCCAAATTTGAAGAACACGTCAGCAACAGGCCTTCGCACCACAGGGGCAACGGTGCATCCTGAGCATCGCCAGCGGGCAGAGGGAGGTAAGCCTGCCTTCCCAGTCAGGACTAGGGAGGGATCTGGAGTGCTGGGTCCAGCTCTGCACCTCCTAGCAAAGGAACAGCATGGACATACCAGAGAGAGTTCATCTAAGGCTGGTGATTCTGCCCTAGAAACATCTGTCACGCTAGGACAGAAGTAGAACAGTTCAGCCTAGAGAAAGCTCAGTGTGGATCTTATCAATATATATAAATATCTGATGCCAAGGTGGAATGAATACTCATACAGACTTGTGGTGATACCTAGTGAGAGCAAAAGAGGCAATAGATACAAACTGAATTATGACAAATTTCCTCTGAACATCAGGAAATGTGCATTGACCGAGCATTGTCACAGGCTGCTCAGAGAAGTTGTGGAGTGTCCATCTTTAGAGACATTTGAAACCTGACTAGACATGGTCCTGAGAAGCCAAGGGGAATGGAGCAGACAATTTTAACAGGTCCCTTCCAACCTTACCCTCTGCCCGGTTCTGTGATTATCACAGCTACAAATCATCTATCATGTATAAAAAGCTATGATAGTATCACCTGAAGCCAGGTAATTCTTCACAGACATAACAAATTCCTATATGCTTCATTAGTTACCATTACAATATGCTGAATGAATCCTTTAAACATTGAAGAAACACAAGAAGGCTTGACATGATCCTGGTACAAATACTATGACTGATGTAGTAAGAAACTATAGACAAAAATTAAATTACTGTTGTATATAAAGAAGAGATTCACCTATGAAAACAACTCACATATTCATGGTTCAGCTGTGTAGTCTCTCATGCCTTATTATACTCGTGCAAACTACTACAGCTCAAACTAAGGAGGGTCAGGCTGTTCAACAGCAAGTTACAGGAAACCCAAACATTTGCAAAAAGGCCACAGCATTGAAAATACATTTGGTCACATGCTTTCCCAACCTGACCTGAACCAATATCCCAGCATGACACCAGCAATTAGCCTGTTGTTGAACATGGAGCTGTGATGTGAGTCATAGGTTACCAAATCCTGGAAACTTGAGATCACAAGGCAGTGAACTGGCAGTACAAAAGGGAATACTTCTTAAGCTTTTCCCCTCAATTTGTTAAATAGCATTATAACTTGTCTGCCACACAGATCTAATTCTCATACCATTCCCACTGGACGTGCTATTCTTTACTTTTCAGTCTGAACTTCAGTGAACCTACAAGAACTGCTGAGAGTTTTCTTTACAGGAGAGGTACAGTAGGATAACAGACACAAAAGGTCTTCAACACGCTAATTGATTATTTTCCCCACGGATCTACTATTGTACTTTGATGGGCCTAGAGAGCAGCATAAAACACCTGGATACTTAATTCTTCTTTTTGAATATTCATTCCATTAATCTATCACCAAACACGTACAAAGCTCATTTAAATATTATTATGAGGCTGCAGAGGGTGCTCCAACACCACTTAATAGACAGTTTCTATTCAATCTCCATATTCCTCAGCAAATCCCTCACTGAGACATTTAGGATCTGGAAATAATTCTGAAGGCTGGTTAAGAATAGACTTCCCTTAACAACTTGTTTTATCCAGAGAGAAAAGTGATATGAATCACAAAAGAAATTCTCCTCCCCCCCACCGACATAAGGTGTTATCAGTGGAAATAACATCAGGAATGCAGCCCTTCTCACCACATTGCCTTTGTCCTGCACCTAATTGCTACATCTAATGGACTGGGGACCAGGGAAAGCAGGCACAAAGACATGGAAACACATTATATAATGCCATCCTCCATATTGCTGTTAGGTTGATTAAGGAAATAACCACCCTAGAAGCAGCTTGTGGTGCTTTAAGCGTTGCTACCCAAGAAGAGCAAAACTTCCAGCCCCTTTTGAGGCCACTCGATGCCAGTATAAAGTGGTGCAGTGCCACTCCGTGCAGAGTGCAGTGATTTGTGCAGGTACTGCTTGCTTTACTGGAGAGGTGGGGGCAGGAATCTACAAAGTAATAGTACTTCTACTTGTGAATCCCAGCTCTGCAGAATTTTTATTTGCTGGCTTTCAAGTAAACAAAGTGCAAAGAAAAGGAAAAAAAAACTGCTTTTGGTTAAAATTAACACGGATTTGTATTCTCCTCTTTCTTACAGTTTTTTAAATCTCATTACGGTAAGCACACAGTGAAAAATATTACAGTATCTGACAACACTGTCATTTCAATATATTAATTCTGAGCCAGCTAATGAAAATTAAATAGAGGAAATGCTTTTAAAGCATTTAATTTTTTTTAATGTTTAAATAGTATAATTAGCTGATCTTTTACTCTACTGGTTCCAAGCCCAAAATTAACAAGTTTTAGGTTTGACAATTCATATATTGAACTGAACTTGAAACAGAGAACAGATATGCCAAACTCACAGCAGAGAATTCACCAAATACTTTCACAGCTCTTTTTGGTAAGAACAACTAGCTCAAACCACCATGCAGTTCAAGAATGGAAACCCTGCCCTTTGCATAGCTCACTGCCTTGTCTCACTACTTCTGCAGAGGTTTGCTTCCAGCATATGCTATCTGTGTCTCTGCCACTGCAAGATTACTAGCATTAACATTTTATACAAGATATGTCACCTAAAAATAACTTTGGGTGAGCCTATTTTATGCTGAAGAACTGAATCAGAAGTCTAACCCTCAGTCCCACAGGACTTCACCTGGGTTTCAAACCAGCCTCAGCATTACAGAAATTAACACCTTCCATACAAAACAAGGAGCAATAGAATTAGAGCAATTTGGGTTGGGATTTTATTTTATTTTATATTATGAGTAGAACATAAGACACAAGCCCTAAAGACACTAAAGATGCAATCAATAGCTAGTACAAGGTAATATAAAGAACATCCTGCCACCAAATGATGAGTTTGTACTGCCCCTCTCCACAGTTAAGCTGGTAACTGAGCCTGTAAAACTATATAAACAAAGCAAGAAAGTTTCTACCTGTGCTAGAAAAATGATCCAATGCAAGACACAGCTACACAATTTCCAACACCAACATCAGGGAGATAAGACAGGAGCACATGGCTGCAAGCTGAAAAACCAGCAGAGCACCAAGCAGCATTTCTGCATTTTCGTTACTGTCATGGTTGACTTAAAATTCACAAGGGGAGTGCACAAAAATTCTTGATAAGAGTCAGGTATTCTGGACAGGCAAATATGTCTCTCTCTTTGCTCTGAAGCCATCACTGTTGCACTAATATATTTGACCACATCATCTTTTACAGAAGATTTCAGTCATTGCAATAGAAAAGTTGCCTAATAAGCAGTAAAAGAAGGGAGTAATAAACTGTGTGTAGTAACAGGATTCAAGTAACCAGACTGTGACTTAGTAACTAAAATCCACGTCCTATCATGAGTTTGCAATGAGCAAGTTCAAAGGTTAAGATCAGTCATTGCTGATAAATTTTTTATCCAACACTGTAAAGCCTATTTACATCACAGGTACCAGCATTTAGCATCTAATTCCTGTTTTACTATGCAGTATTACATCAGCAACTTGATTTCACAAAAAGTAAACAAAACAGAAAATCTGGAAGTAAAAGACTCCACCTCAGTTGAGGATCACACCCTCCAAATTACAGAAGCATTTTAGAAGAAGGAAACCTTTTTTTTTTTCCTCAGAAGTTTTGCAAGTCCATATACACCAGAGATGCTACCACGAGGGGGAGATGAGAAAGACAGAACTAACTGGAGGGGTGGCTAGTGAGGCATCATTTTAACCATGACTAATAGTTGAAAATCACCATTACCTATCTCCCATATGTTCTCATTTGTAAGCAAGAGCTGGACACTAAATCTAAACATATGGCAACAGTAAGTTGCACTCCAGTCTTTGAATAGCAAAGTACATACAATCTGGTCTATTGCTTCAGCTGTAAAATGATATTGCAGGGTAACCTAAAAGGAAAAATCATCTCATGAAAACCATTGGATAGAAAGAAGCGGCAAATGAGGAATAAAATGGCTGAGAAACCCTCAAATTAAGCTTTTCTGACTAGTTTGGCTATTGACCTACATTTAGAGCACCAAATAACCTCTTCTCACCTTCACACTGCAGTCCCCCATTTCAGAGGTAGGAAGCATGACTATTTGTATTTGAAAGATGCACAGATAATACACAAGTTTTGGATCACACACAACATGCAGGCACATGTGGATATATATAGACAGAGAAATAACTATAAAAAGAGCTGGAACCAACCTCACAACATTTCACTGCTTGACCTGACTGATAACAAATGACTCTGGGCTTAAGCAAAAATTGTGCTTATCTTTCCTACAGTAAAACTAATGTTTCCAGGAGAAAGGTTGTCACCCATTAACTCTTCAGGATTACTCACAAATTATTCTTTATGACAGTCTTACATAGTGTATGATTTCTTATGAAGTATGAATTTCTACCAGACATTTTTTTCCTAAATTAATCAAAAAGCTAATCAAGCTGATCAAATGCACTGAAAAAGTCAGATGACATTATGCAACAGACAACCTCTTTGTTTCACACAGGAAAGAAACACAATGAGGCACCTACAGTTCACCAACACTGACCCATTAACACCAGAACAGTAGATTATATATCCATAAAGACAGATATACATATATTACACCAAGAAATTAACAGGACATTTCTAATACAGAGCAAAACATAGTTTTAATGTTTTCATACTGAAAAGCATGTTGTCTTTCTAAAGATTCATTCATTTTTGAAAGAAAATGAATCCCAGTTCCATATCTAAAAATACTTCCAAATTCAGAAGTAGGAGTTATTTTAACATTATCTTACTGGTTTATTGTATCAATTATACACAGGGCTGTCTAATGTGAAACTGCCAAACAGCAACTCTCAAATTTCAATAGAAGAAGAAATAAACTGAAAACCAGTTACAACTTAAGACTAAGGTTTCCTGAAATAAACTAATTCTCAAAGGAAATAGTGTGGCCAATTAATTGAGAAAATATAACTTTAAAAATAACTGGACAAAAAATTAAATTGTCAACAGAATACAGACTCTAAAATAAAGATAAGTGCCTAAGTGCCCAATAAGAAGCCTTGCTTTCTTGTCTCTTCTAGTGAGAGAAGTGAAGAGAAAAAAGCCTACAGCCTTTCTACTTCAGTCCCTCTCTCCCTACTGTCACCACTAGTATCAGGTCCAGTATTTGTCAAGTATCCTGACTGAAATCAAGGAGAAAAAAAAATCTATAGCAGGTTTGCACCTATGCACAACCCCACCAAAAAATCCAGGTGGAAGTAATGTTAGGGAAATAAGGCACTGCAAGCAGTAAACAAAACTTTTGAACACAAGGGAATGATACAGCCCAGGAGAAAAAAAAA
>VZDJ01007747.1:38563770-38667199 GCA_008694505.1 Cyanoderma ruficeps | reverse complement strand
AAAAAAAAAACCAAACAAAAAAACCCCCACAAAAACAAAAAACCCAGCCACAAAAACCAGTCTTATTGAAAATGAGAATACTTGCTGTGGATATAATATTCTCTTCAAATACATAATTAGCCAACTGCTTCAAAAAAACATTAACATAGGAATTATCAAAAACACAATAAAACTACCAAAGATGTCCTTCCATAAAATAACTCCAGAACATCATCACAATAGCTGAAACCAGATTCTCCAACATGAACACTTCAGTTCTCAACCACTTCAACATAAACAAAGTATTAGCCAAATTAACAATTAACACCAGTGAGCACCTGTCAGTGCACAATAAGCACTTTTTAACATAAGCCCTCTTTGAATTAGTTCCTGCTGATCATGACAACTTCCTTATGCTCAGCTTTATCCAAAAACGTAAGATAGCTGTGCAATGCACAGGAAGATCATTCCTTAAAAGAACATACTGCTATCTATGGTCTTCAAAACAATTCTTTAGATGCAGCCAAGCTAGCCACCATGAATATTCCTATGGAAGACAAACAGACTTTAAGAAAAATCACTGCAAAACTAATATGTCTTTACAGCCACACAAACAAGGCCTGTGTGTACACCTGCAATAAACACCCATGGCACCACATGTCCTGACAGGACTTCATGCAACCACATGACCACCACTCATCACCAAGGGACACAGAAAAGCCTAGCTGCCATTCCCACTTCATCTCTTACGCCTCTGTGAAGACCTGCAAGATTCCTTAAAATACAAAAGAAAATAAATCATGGGTTCCAGATGAGATTTGAAGGCCCTTTGCATTTTTGCCTGTTCCTTACATTGCATTAACTCTTCCTTATTCTATAAGGGTTTCCATCCACCTTACACCATAAAATGACATCAATTCCATCAAGATACTTTTGTAAGGCTGTTGACTTGACCAGATGTACTAGTCCAGCTTTACAAAAAATACTTAGAAAAAAACATTAAATGTTTAGTGCAGACATCCACTCTCTATATATGCATCCACTCTCTACATATGCATCTTGAAAATAAAGTAAAAAGCAGACAGTGCTTTGAGAGGATTCAGAGGGTTTTACAGGAAGAATGCTGGTATGTTCTCATTTGTATGCTAAGAGCACACAAATTTTAACAACTGGACCAAGACAGCAAAGTAAAATTTCTGCCTGTAGATTGGTGCTTACAGAAGGAGAATTAGACAAAGAGATATTTCTATGAGAGCCCACGCTATTCGTAAAAAAGTTTATTAGATGACAAGCATCAGAAAGCCATTTACACACAAACACTCAAGAAAGACCCCTTTCAAGCTCAGCTCCTTTCTTGGCAGGAAACAATAACCTGAAAAAACTCCGGTTTTGAACATCTGATGAACTTCAGAATGTCAGGAAATGTTTCCTACATTAAAAGGCTACAAAGGAAGGTGAGAATTAGAAGAATGCAAAGCAGAAATGCAGAACACCCTGAGCATCCGGTTAGTTTAGCCTCAGCCACCTATAATTCTAAGAGATCAAAGTGCCACTTGATGACAGGAATTAACACATTCCAGCATAAGCATCATGCTAATTTAAATTAACCTGTGTTCCATTCCAAAATAAAGAGCAGGCATTTTGAAAGAGTAGGAGAGTCATCCTCCCTTTTTCCTCTCTCAAACTATTTTTCTTACATTTCAAGGCCAAGTCTTTTCCTCAATCCCATACTCTTCACCTGTCTCCTCCAGTTTCTTTTCCCCCATTTGCTTCCCTTTTGTCCATTCACCCAGAATGACGTACCCAGTACTGATGTGATGCCCACTTTTACATTATTCATTCTGAATGACTATCAAGTATGAGTAAAGACCCTACAAGAGAAGAAAAACAAGCTTATGGCCTAGCAAGACTCAGCAAAGTAGAGGCACAATTCAGTTCCTGTTGATCAGCTTTTCAGGGCATCTTATCCCTAAACAGTACCACGAGCAGTAACAGTAAGGAAGGGGAGGGTGGTGAATGTAGAGGGCCCAGAGGAAGAAGAACCATCTATGGGATCAGAAAGGTCAAGAGGAATTGTCAGGCTAGGAGCCTAAACAGTAACACAAAAAAGCCACTGACTACTGGAGTGACAGGCAGGAAAACCCTAAAGGCTGCAGGGTAGAACAGACAGGATGTAGTAAGTCTGACCCATGTCATCAAAACAGATAAATAAGAACAAGACTTTACAGTCACACCAGCAAGGTATACAGAGCCAGGAATGCTTTATATTTAAGTTATCCAAGCATTCTATCTCCCAAAAAACCTCTTTCTTTGCTATACCCTAAATCTAGACTTCTAGAAAACGCATTACAACTTTTGTCACTCACCTGTTTTCAAGTAGCAGGCAGCTGACACTGCCTCAAAGGAAAACCATATCCTATTACACTGAGCTGTCCACCAGAGCCAGGCTAAGTGCTTTGCTTTAGCTGACTTAGGGACAGCTCGAGTTTATAGGATTCAAGAGCCTCAGCTTGCATGGAATGCAGCAGTTCACCTCCTGAATGCAAGCAGGATATGGCCATTACACCAGTGATCCCAGCTTGTCATTTGAGATACAATAAATAGTTGGAATATTGTGTACTTTTAAGATGAAAACAAAGACCCAGCTGAGAACAGGTAAGACAGATTCAAATTTAGCATCATCCTCCAGTAAAAACGAGCTGGAGAAACTTGTTCTTTCAGACGAGCTATGAAGGTGGGTCAGTCTTCAAATGTGAACCAAATAAACACAAACAGCCTTCAATTAATTTATTTTTAACACCATTATTTTAAAATAGTTTTACTGAATTAATTTAAGTCAATGTTGCCAGCATAACTGCCAGGAAAGTAGATCATCCTAACACTTAAAGCAGTTAAATGAAGCACATCAACAGCATTTGCACTGTTTATTTTTCAGTTAGTTCAGTAAGAAAACATTCTGCTGTGATCCAGTGCTGAGGACATTCTTAGTGGGATTCTTTTGTCATTCCTCTAAAATAACCTAGGACAAATGCACTGTGATTTCTAAGGAGTAATTTTTTTCTAAATTCTGTTAAGTACCATCACCCTGTGGGAGGAAAGCAACAGAATCTAAACGTCCAAATCAGGTTTCCTAGAGGAACACCAGAAAATGAGTCTGCAGGACAAGGGACACATTAGGTCACACCACTGGCTGTCTGAAAAAGCTTCTAAAGAAAATGTTTACTTCACTGGAATCAAACACAGCTTTAAGCACTGAGACGCCAGCAACTATTACGAAGACTGGAAATATAAAACAATTGAAAAATTATTAGTCATTTAAAAGAAACAATTTCATGAGCTGTTGATTTGTAAGAGCACAGTCTATAGCTCAACAAACTCCTATGCTTCAGACTATTTTTAAAAAGAGTCCAGAGGAAATATGAGTTTCCATTTATCTCTTCTTTGTCCCTAGGCATCTGTTACAGGACAGAGAAAGAAATAACCACCAGACATCACACCAGGCTAGATGGACCTTTGATCTGATATATTATGATTCTGCTCACAGCAATCCACATCAAAAAAATAAATTTCACAAGGTACAAATACGTTTCACATCAGAGTAATTAAAAACAAACAAGCAATTCTCTTAGACAATTGCAAAAGTGGCCTCCTTCTCTTTTTCAGCTCAGGTAAACCAAGGCTAAGAAACAATATGACTGCAGGTAATTGTCTTGATTAAGCTGCAATGCTACAATACATCAGGAAAGAATTATTAGCTCCCACACTTGTGTTCAAACCACTAGATGGTGCTTCTAAAATGAAGCAATTCAATATGCAAAACCCTGAATAATGCATGATGATTTATAAGTTGCCTTCCTCAGGATTGTTATCAATAACACTGATTAATGTAGTTAAATAGCTGCAGCCTCTGATCAGAGAGGGGCAACAAGAATAATTACACAGATAAGTGAGATCAAAGAGCTGATCATTAAAACAGTGACTTTTCAAAAACCCAGTAACAGCTGTTTTCTCAGCTAAGAAAAACTCCTCAATCTTCTGTCATGGAAAGTCATTAGCTGCTAATATAAATATTACATTAAATAATAAATTTTGTTCACAAGCTGCTGTGCCCAAAGGTTTTGAATGCTGTATGGCACCAGTCAAACGAAATTAAGTTATAAATAGTGTTTACCTGTTCTTTCACTGTTCATTATAAGACTTTTTTCCCAAGAATAAACTCACTCTAATTCTCTTCCGCAAATCGCAGACCTTTCACTTTGAAGATTTGGAAATCATAGTTAAAATAAGATGCTAGCTGCTTTCCATCTATCACTGGGAAATCATCCTTCCTTCTTCATTCACTCTCCCAAAGCACAGTATCAATAGCTGTGTTTGGCAATTCCAGCAGCTTTGTCCTTTTTCATTTCTGACCATTTCCATCCATTTAAATGCTGCTCAAAAAATTCTCTCTCTTCCTGCATTTCATTCTACTGACCCAATTTTAAAAATGCTTTTTGCATTATGTTTAGCACAGTTGACTGTGTACTTTTTTACTACCTTCCATTTTTCTAACAAACTTCTATTCATATTTTTAAATCCCTTTTTCTACTTACAATCTTTGTCTACAAAAAATCCTGCAAACATATTTGTTCTGTTACCATTAAAAAACCAAGTCAGCTATTTCCTATTGTATTTCCCATCTTCTACTTTTTGGAGTCAGCTGTGCCACTAAGCAACCCTGACAAGACTGCAAGGCTGCTGAGAGAAATTACTTTTTGTGAAGTTTTTGATGTTCAACATTCACCTAGAACTTTTTCTTTCCCTTTTTTTTTTTTTTTAACACTTCTCCTTGTGCAAAGTAACACAGAACACAGAAGCTCCTAGAAGTTATTTGGCTATTTTTGAGTTTTGCTGCTGCCTCTCACTTTCCTACTTTAGGTGATTGCTCTAGATTTGTTAGGCATACTCTCTTTATCTTACTTGCTTGTTCCAACACACCCTTTTACCATCTATTAAGCTTCTTTTCTTTTTTTAATTAACATACATATCTGCTGTTCCAAGTCCTTTAACAACTGTTAGTAGCAACACTTACTACTAGCTATGCCTTACTTTCCTAGAAATATAGCTAAGAAGATCCTTAAAAAAGGTAAGAAAAAGACACTATGCACAGACATAGAAACAAGCCTTCCAAGTACCTGCCATTCCACTTATCTCTAAATGCTATTTCTGATCACAGAGCACCACTGCAGCCACAAATTAACAGGCAACAAGAACCTCTTGAAGATGTATCTGCTAATCCAGCTGCAGAAAGCAATTATCGGATTTAAGAAACCCATGAACAGTATTTCAGAACAAACACACAGAAAGAAAGTAACGACAATTCTCAGCAATTCAAGCACTCCAGGGGGAGAAGATGCACAGCCTCTGAAGGGTGTGAAAGAGCTGTGCTGAGTACCCACTCCTCACTAAGCGTTCACTACAAGCTACAAGACGGGTCATTTCCACAAACCCACCCTCACATTCCCATGGGAGTCAGACAGCCTTTTATTTAAAACAGGCACTGAGGGCACGGCTGCACTTCGGTCAGGAGAGAGGTGTTAACACACCTAACAAAACCTCCGGACTTAATGCATATTTTGTGAGCATCCTTTAACTGGGGCAAGGCATTCACAAAGAAATAGCTTTACTACCAACGGCTATGAATTTTGACTGAATTACAGGAACACAAGAAATTCTTTACCTTAACTGCTAGAAGCTCACATTTACTATGTGAAAGAAGCTAGGAGCAAAAGAATTCAGAGATACAAACGCCAAATAAGCAATATTTTAAAAATAAAAATATGAAAAATAAACACACAGTGAAGATGTTTCAGTCTGTTATGCTAAACACATTAAAAACATTCAAGTTGTGGTTAGAGACAGACTTTTTTCCCATCATACACGAAATAGCTCTTTCAAAATATCAATAAACATGAGCACAATTCAAAGCAGGTACCCCTGTGAGCTAGTTACCCACGCATTTTTCAAGCTAGTCTCCCGATTTAAGCAGCAGCATTCACAGAAATTATTCTGAATTCTTTGGATATCAAATGCATTGCATTTCTGCAAAACCAGTTCAGTTTCATATTTTTGCTGGACACTCAGATCTGCCTGGGAGCAGGTTCTGACCCAGACACTTGTGGAATGTCCCAGCAGCAGACGGTACAAGATAAGAAATCCCCTGAAGTGGCAGGGAACATTTCTGTTAGATCTGTGCCTACAGACAAGCATCCTGACTTAGAAGGGATCATTCTTTTGTCTCAGAAAGGTGGTCTGGGAAGCCTGCAATGTCCTGAGGAGGTCAAAGAGAGTAACTTGTTCCACCTATGTGCTGCAATTCAAGAGCACTACTGCCTCAAACCACCCCTCTGCAAAAGCGCTCAGAAGCAAACACCAGACTCCCCTCCAAACACTTAAAAACGCACTGAATCCACAGTCCCCCAAAACAAAACACATATTACAGACAACATTTTAAAAATTAAACAACAATCGATGTGGCACAGGCGGCTGGGAACAAAATCTTGTCTCTGCTCTGTCTCCAATACATCAGTTAAAAGTCTGCCTCCTAGCAGCTCTACAGATCACATCACTGCTATTTAGTTCATTCTCTGGTTACCTCTACCACTGGCATTTGATCCAGTTTATTAAGATCTGGCATATCAGCATACCTGAGGAACAGAGCTGGGCAGGAAGAGCACTGACTGAACAAGGATCTAGGGAAGTCGTGCTGTTCTCGTGACATGCTCACAACATTAGTCAAGTCTTTCCACTTCCTACACCCACATTTTCTCTCCCATTCTTGGTACGTTCAAACACACGCAGCAGTTACCAAGTAAATATCCTGGCCTCGATGCAGGTCCTGCATCCTGCAATAACTGATGATTACCCTAAGAATTCTGTGATTCCACCTTGTTATGCACTCTGTTCTATTCCATTTCCTTGTCTCCACCATTTAAAAAGATTAAGCTGAATTAATTTACATATTTTGGGGCTGTGTTTTTTCAGGGATGAATTATGAAATAGTTCCCCTAGGATTAAGCTAAACCACATATTCAGGTTTTCTGAGCAGGCTGTACTATGAATTTGTTGCACCCTGATGTCATCCCACCCCTTGCCTTCAAAAGTGCCTCCGAATGGCCATCAAAGCTCTGGGCCAAATGTTCAGGGCTATCAAAACATGCTGCCATGCAGAAGTCTTACTACATGGCAGCAGGACTTGGAATACTTCAGAAGAAGCACCCCCCCATCACTGGGAGTAGCAAAACCCAACTGATAAAATGCACCTGGCGCCCACAGTACCTAACAGAGGGTTGTAAGTAACATAAATCCTGAGAGGTGAGAGCCCCCACCAGAATAAATATTCAGGAAAGTCCTCTTCAAAATGGATCATATTCAAAACAGACCCTGGAACCCACTGACCTTATAGGAAGGAATCCTTGCAAATTCCTTTAAATAGAAAAGTAAGTAATACAACCAGGAAAGGTACTCTCTATATGTGAGATCTTCTTCTCACCTTCTATAAAAGTGCTATTCAAACTTCTGTGTATTTAATGACATGATCCACACCCACTCAACAGGCACACCAGGAAAAATGCCTTTTTCTGAAGCTCTTACAATTTGCCAGCAACCCGTTCTGAATACCAAAACAAAAATGACGTTGTAAGCTACTGAAACTAAGAAAAACTGTTGGCAAAGAAGGTATAAATACACCAAAAAAAAGCAGTGGTGCTGGTTTTAAACCAACAGCAATAGGTGTTCCTGATTTATGAGGCCCAGTGTCATGTCACAGGCTTGAAAAGTTTCTTCACCCTAGAGAAGCCCCACAGAACTTTAAGTATACATTGTTTGATACAGACCCTGAATGCCAAACATACACCTTGCAACAATGATAGTATATTAAAAAATAAATTTTATCACAAAAAGATAAAATCTCCATTAGAAAGAAAAACAATGTGAAGCCTAATGAGTTTTGTTTAAAAAAATATTGACAAAAGCTATATTCACAATGATTTCTTCTGTATTTAAGATTAATAGCATTTCCTTTTTTTATTAGTTTTTCCCTTGTATAAAACACATAAAAATAAGAAATTTCAATGAAAGTTATCTATAACTTGTTGCTGTATTTTCAGTTACTAAATCTCTACATTATCTCCTTTGCAGCTATTAGCAGCAATATCTGACAAGTATGGGCTCTTCAGCAGTACGCATAGAGTTATGACTAAATGCAAAATCTATAAAGCCAGCATAATATGAACTTTTATTTTGCAGCATCACCTCGGCCTTTTTTTTTTTCCCCACTGCAACACGCTGGCCATAATTCAGCCAAAAGAACTGAGTACATGGAAGGTTTACAAACTGAGATTCAACACTATTACTGATAGTAAAGCATAGGAAAAAAACGAATGAGAGTGACGAAGAGGAACCAAAATTAATCAAATTCTTCAGAAAGCGAATAACTATACTGACTGCTGTAATGCCTGAACAAGAAAAAGATGCTATAGATGTTCAAAACCAGTAACGTCCTTGATTTACGATCCCAACATCACATGCCAGACAAGATCACTCTCCAGACAGTTGTTACTTAACTCGTGCCAGAAAAAGATTATTTCATTGCAAAGCAAACTGCGATTCTTGGATTCCTTCCAAGAATTGCAAAGCAAGACGGGCAAAAAATACACACCTACAGAGCACCTTCCAATAAATCTCCTAACTTAAGAAGTTTCCAGGTGTACACACACAGCGTTAACAGCACAACAGGAGCGCCCGAACATCTCCACGGCTCCGGGCTCCGCGGAGCCCGCAGCACACCCGGGAGCGCTGCCCGGGCGCGGCTGGGCACAGCCGCCAGCTCCGCAGCTCCTCCGCGGGCTCCGCGGTGTCGCGCACAGCCCCGAGCCCGCCCCGGGCCGCGCTCCCACGGGTCGGAGCATTCCCGCGGCTCCCGCGCTGCTTTGTCATCCCCCGTCGCAGCGGGCGACGCGCTCCGCGCCGGCGGAGCTGCTCCCGCGGCCGCGCTCCGACCGCGTCCGCCGGGACCCGCGCGAGCGCCCGCGGCTCCGCTCGCCCCGCACGGCGCCTCCCGGCCGCGGAGCGACCCGCGGCTGCGCGCCGGGATCCGCCGGGAACCGCGTCCCGACTTCCACCCGCGGGGTGACGGTGACCCCGGGCAGCGGCACCGGGCAGCGGCGACTCCTCGTAACTTGCCTTGGGTTTGTACAGCCACTTTCTGAACCTGTTCATCATCACCGCGGCCGCTGCCACCCCGCCGCCGCCGCTGCCACGGGGGCTGCCGGCTCCCCGCCCGCGCCGCTCAGAGGACAGAAGAGATCCGTGCCCCTCGCTGGGAGGCTCCGCCGGGTTGTGTTCCCCTCCTGTTCCGCCGCCTCCTCCCCCGGAGCGGCCGCCGGGCGCTCCCGTCAGCGCAGGGACCGTCCGGCGGCTCCGCGCGCTCCGCGCCGCCCCGACCGCCCCCAAAACATTGCGCGGCCGGCGGCAGCGCCACCCCACCGCGCATGCGCGACACCTCCCCCGCGCCCTCCCCTCCCCACCCAATAGGGTGGTGGTCTGGGGCGGGGCCGCGCAGTCGCCCCGCCCACCGGGCAGCTCATTTGCGTAACACGCGGAGGGGGCGGGGAGACTGCGTGCCGCGCAGGCCACGCCCCGGCAACCTCCTTGTTGCAGTGGATGCCGGGAGTCGTAGTTTTTCGCGGGCCGTGCTCCGCGCTTCCGCTCGGGGGATCGCAGCTCTAGCTGCGCCCGTCAGCGCTGCCCGTGCTTCAGCAACAGGCGGGTCACCGACTGCTGGCTGCCCGTGAGCGGAAACAATAGGGGGGACGAGGAACTAGCTCCTTGGCAACGGCAGCAAACAACTGCCGCCATCTTGCTTCCCCGCTCGTGTAGTTCCGGGTTCCTCGTCGCGCCGTTTCGCAACACTGAGGCGTCCTCGCAGTAGGACTACAGCTCCCAGCAGCCCTCGCGCTCTCTGGCAACGGCGCTCGCGGCGTCTCTGCGGCTGGAGGGACCGCGCCGGGACACGGACGGCACGCGCCCTGGGGGACAGTCAGGAGCAGCCGGGGACGGGCACGGGAGCGGCGGGGACAGCCGGGGACGGAATCGGGACCGGCGGTGCCAGGCAGATGTGGCCGTACGTGACACCTCCGGAAAGAAAGCCGGGTGCAATTCCCGATGCATGAAAGTGGCGGGTGCCCTGGGCAGGCTCGTAACTCCTTCGTTCCCTTTATTTTCGTGCAGTCATAGTATCACAGAATGGTTTGGGTTGGAAGGAACCTTGAAGTTCATCTATTTCCAACGCCCCTCCCATGAGCAGGGACACCACCCACTAGACCAGGTTGCTCCAAGCCCCATCCAGCCCAGTTTTGAACACTCCAAGGATGGATGGGGCATCCACAAATTCTCTGGACAACCTGTGCCAAAGTCTCACCACCCTCACAGGGAAGAATTTCTCCCTAATATCTAATCTAAACCTACCCTCTTTCAGTGTTTGTATTTATTAGGTGTTTTCAAGTAGAATAGAAAACATCAAGGGGGTTTGTGTTACACTGGGTTGCTGGGCTTTGCTCCCTGAAATTTTGGGCAAGTAGCCAACCTTGGAGTCCATTTGCTAACCCAGCTGTAACCATAAACATAATACAACTTATTTGCAGAAGCTTTTGTACAATAAGTAATTGTAAAGTTTGACAAGATAAGAGATAAAAAATACAGTGTCACATTAACGAAAACCCTTTCAGTAGGTATGCAAAACATTGAAGTACATGAAAATTAAAATTAAGATCCTCAAAGTGAACATTTTCCATCTGATCTGTCTGAATTTTGCAGGGAGGCTTAGTTCAGCTCTTTTTAAGAAGGACAGCTTTCATTAGAGGAAATGCAATC
Organism: Cyanoderma ruficeps; assembly: GCA_008694505.1. NCBI lineage: Eukaryota > Metazoa > Chordata > Aves > Passeriformes > Timaliidae > Cyanoderma > Cyanoderma ruficeps. The sequence continues at coordinate 38,656,309 of VZDJ01007747.1, read as the reverse complement.
ACAGTCTTTCTAGGCCAGGAATGTACGAGCAGATCTAAAACCTGAAAGAACCTTTCAGGTCACTGAAACCAATTCCTACAATTGTGGCCACTCTTATCCTATGTAATTGCTTTCAAAATATCTCCAAGCTGCACCGTAAAATAAGGCTAAGTCAGGTTCTCGCCTCCTTTAACTGAGATCTACAGCTGATAATGGAAGAAAAATTCTGCCATTTTATACACAATATCAATTTATATCATTTTTATATGTAATAATTGAAGTCGTTTTCTAATTGACTGTGTGGAAATATGGGTGCATATCATACCAAAAGCATTTTATTTCTGATGTGTATGTTTTAAAACATTGACAATAATAATAGCAGCTTTTTTAATTATAAACAGGGTTCTTTCTATTAAGAACCCCTGTATGTTCAGAGATCTGAAGACATTACTATACATCTTAGTTTTCACATTCCAGTTTTTGGGTTCAGTGATTGCTGTTTGGGGGGAGGGGTGGATATCAGAGCATGAGAGCTCAAATTTCTTACTGGTATGCCAGAAGAAAAAGCATTTGTTACTGGTAGAGCTGTTGGAGCCTGAATTATGACTCAGTCTGAAGTACAGAGATATTTCTCTCCCACTTATCCAAAATCTCTTGTGAGTGTAAGAACTTTGGCAGGTTCTTTTCCTGAGAAACAAATGATTCTCAGAGGAGTGGAGGAACAGTGATTCCCTTACACAGTGGTTCCTCTTTCTGTATTTGCCATCCCTTGTCATGATCCAACCCTGTTTTGCTGGACTTTTTTTTTTTAAATTTTGTCTTGATCCTAACAGGTACCTAAACGGCTATATTGGGCATAATCACAGGCAAACACTTTTTTTTCAGTGCTTTGAGATTAGTAATGAAAAGTGCTATTTAGACAATTACTGAGTAAGATGGTGCTGAAAGGCAGGGTACAATACCACTGTGTCTGGAAATGTTATCATAATATTTAAAAGCAAGAAATGCATTATGCTTACCACAGTGGAAATGAGTCATCTGGATCAGGCATTCTTTTCTGACATCAAAATATGATGATATATAAAATACAAAAACTATTTTCAAAAATACATTTTTATTTTCACCATGAAAAGTTACTTTTGTGCTCATTTTTTTTCCCATTGCTAAACCAGATTAATGACTTTCAGGCCTGATAATTGCTGTCATTGGTCTTTCATACACAACAACGTGTGTGTAGGAACAAATGCATTATAGTTCTTGTCATCTTAACATTAAAATCAAGGTAATGAGTCCTACACATTCTCAGACATATGGGTAAAACTTCATTTGAGACAGACAAAATCCAGTCATTTCACAAGCAAAGCATCAAACATAAATGCTCAGCTGCTGTGCATTCAGAAATCTTGGCAGTGGCCTAGACCACTGAAGTGCTGTGATCATGGCCCAACCTGCTGACCAACAGTCATTGCTTCCTTATAATTCCTCTCTGTTCCTGTTCTTTTGTTGCTTTTGAAAAACAGGCTGTTCACAGCAACATGTGATGAGATTTAAGACTAAAATCTTGTCTTCTGGTGCATCTCACTGGGAAAAACAGTGTGTTAAATAGGACCTGTATGCCCACAGGATTACAGGCTGTGCTTTTCTTTATATTATCTTTTATTATATTTTGCCAAATAACCTGGTGCAGTAACCATTTATCCTTAAGATATTTTGAGATATTTACAGTATGCGATTATGCCTTCTATTTTCTTGATGTTTGTACTGTATTTTCCTTTCTCCTGTCAGCAGTTCTGGGTAACTGTGATTTTGAAAGCCTGACCTAAATGTTCTCTTCTACATTACTGCACTGTAACTTCTGGATGAGCCTATCACCATCCATTATGCCACAACTGAAGGAGCCATGAAAAAATAATGATTTTCTGTATTTATAGGATTCTCCATGGTGAAGATGGTCAGTCATAGAGAACTTATTGCACTAATAGTGCAGCAGCTTAACAAGTTTAACCCTGAAAATCAGAGCCTGGAGGATTTCTTGAATGAATCAGCTATGATGTTGCAGGTATATTAAGTTTTGGTTGATCTTACACAGTTTACTTTGTTATTGTGTGATTTTAAATGCAAAGGTGTCTGTTCTCTAACATGTTGTTGTAACTTTTATTGATTTCTCTTACAGTGACATTTTTCGTTTCATTTTCATGAGTTAAGTTCAAATTTCTCATGGTTATCCCCAGAAAACACGGCAGTAAAGATCAGAGGGGTTGAAAAAGTGCTTGGATAGCAACAAGAGGGGGAAAAAAAAGCAACAACCTTCTAAAATTGATGAGATAGTGATAGGGAAAACCTCTGTTCCACTGCTGACTAAACCATTTTGTAGATTCTTATTCCTTTCTTCCTTTCAAGTAGAAGTTCCTGACAGCACCACCCATTTGTATGTGCAAATGCAGTTCAGAAGCTGAGTCACAGGATCAGGTATTCTTGCTTTAAGGACATAAGTGACCACCAGAACAGTGGGATAGAATGACAGTGACAATAAATCAGCCAGCAGATTCTAATTTAGTACTGCAAGTAACCAGACTATGCTTTTCCAATTTGTATCTGTTCTGGCTAAAGCAGTTCCCATTCTTTCCTGACCATAGTCTGTCACCTCTTCCCATCTCTTTGTCCTCAGTGTCACCCTGACTTGTGCTGAGGCAGCTAGTGGATTCAATCAGCTTCAGCAAATCACTAAGGGAAGACAGTAATATTGTTTAGACTGTCTGTGTGTGCCATGTATTATCAAATGGCATTGTTGGAGCCCTAAATCCACACTGCCATGTGGCTCCAGTGCTCATTTCCCCTTCTGACAATAAGGTATAAACCACTGCCATTCAAGTCAGATAGTCTTTTGCATTGATTTTGCATAAAAACAAATGACTAAAAGAATATAAAACCATGGAGGTGTGATAAGAAAGCCAGGGCTGAGCAGTGGCTTCACGCCCATTCCTTGGGTGCTTGCCTTCTCAAACAGTTGCCACTCAGGCCCCTTCTTTCCTACCCTGCCCTCCTACCTTGTAGTACTGGCATAACTCTTTGTGTATTCATATCCTGAATTACATCAGGGAACTGATCCAGTTTCAAAATAATAATTTTTCACTGGGCAGAGAGCAGGTAAATTCATATACCACTGCTGCCAAAATAGATACTTATAAAAATGAGTCTTCAGATCATTCAGCCCAGGAAAGGTGATACAAAGACAAAAGAAGCAGTAACTCTATTAGAGAAATGCGAATCTGAAGTTTCATAATAAACCCTTTCAGAAGAGTAAGGACAAGGAGGATAGCTGAGGCCAAAAGTGAGGCTAAAATCTCTCTCTGGGCTAGTTTCAGGTCACCTACTACATAGGATTTATCAAAGAAAGTAAGAAGTAAGACATATATTTATATAAAATTCAGCTTGTTTTCAGTACCAAATGAGTGATTAAAATTCATCATGAAAAATTCACTTCTTTATTTTCTGTTTAATAATCCTAAAAATATTGTAGCATTTGTACACATGATTTCCAGGCTTGGTAACTTACCAATTAGCCAATATTAACTAATCCATGCAGAAACTTCCTTCAGTTTGTATCCTGATTAACACCCTGGCTCTAAATCACAGACTGGATTTATACCTGTTTGTCCCATGCCTGCAGCATGACAAATACAAAACCTCATGTTGTCTACTGACCAGAAAAAAATCAGGAGAGTCAGATTCCAAGAGACCAAATCTAAGTAATCACAAGACACAGCTCTATATTTATTTTTTTGCTGATTTAGGTGTGCAGTATATCACATTGGACTTCTCTAGAAGTCTTCTATTCTTTTAAATTCTTTTAATAGTTTTCCATCCCCTTACAGTGCATTCAGATGTTAACACTGTATGTTTTGTTCATAATATATATCTTTATTGTATTTGGATGGTTTAGAGTTTTTACATCTTCTAATGTGATGTCTGAGTTTAGTTCTTGATAACTTGTTTAGTTCTTTGATAACTTGTAGCCTCCATAAAATATCATCCTTAGCCTGTTGTTCACCTGTTTGGTGATGTTCCTGGTGAAACCAACAATTTTGGGCTAGATTATTTCCCATAAAACAAAACCACAATACACACTGTGTACTGTGTCATTCCAGAACGTGTTCAAGGGAGTTCAGCACCCCATTGGCAGGGGCTGCAGGAGCCACCGTGATACCAGTCTTGTCAAGTGCCAGATCCTCAAAATAAGTACCACTGACAGCCACATGTCGTCACCTGAACTGCCAGGAGCCAAGGACATTTTGCCAAGCAAAACCTCTGTCAGAATAAAGTAGATTTTAAGAGCAATATAAGTATATGTAGGAAACAAAATTGCTTCTTTGGAAATCTAATAAAGGAAATGAAGAGATGAGCATCCTTGGCTGATCAGAAATGGGGAAGACATCAGTAAAGAGTAAGAAATGAAATGCAGAATGGAACTGAGTTGTGAAGCATCTTGACAGGCAGCTTTAGTTTTATGTGCTAGAATCAACTGTGAGATGGTAGGTGGAGTAAGTGGGTCAAATCAATGGGCTAGCAGGATGAACTTAACAGTAGCATTCCAGATGGTTGGTTTCCTAAGATGGGGTTGGTTAAACCCACGAAAGAGACACTTATTGAAATAAAATAGCAATTTCCGAAACACTACCTTAGATTTTTAGCTAGGAAGTGATAGGAAAATACTATTTGAAATGTACTGTTCAAAAAGAGTGAAGATGTACAGATAAACTGGTGATGATATCTTGGGGAGTAATCTGAAAAATGACCTCTGGAGTTATGAAAAATGACCTCTAGAAAGACTGAAAAATGACCTCTGGAGTCATGAAAAATGACCTCTGGAGTTACAGGCTTGACTGACAGCAGGGTGGCAATAGAACCAACAGCTGAGGAAAGAAGTAGCATGAGAGCGCTGAAGCTTTGTCTTTGCACTGTTGGAATTAAAGTGACAACAATGAAAAGGAAATGTCACAGAGAGAGGTCAGCATCCTAGACTGAAGTTTGGGGTTCTTATTTGTGTACATGATAAATGGGAATATGTTATGAAAGGAAGTTGGATGCAGTACTACAGGACAATCTGTCTTGATCCAAATATCCCTGTCAACCATTTACCAGTGGCATGAGACCATTCTTGTGGGAATCCTTGTAAATTAAAGCAGTAAAAATAGCTGGTGAACTGAGGCACAGGAAAAGAAGTGAAAGTGGGCAAACAATTATATTTTAAAATGAAGGACTTTACAATATGAATGTATGAAAAAAAAGAAAGAGGTAACAAATAAATTGGGTTGAAACCACCAGGTTGAAAATATACTTGCTTTGCAAATGATAGCAAGAGGGAATTCATAGATTTCCATATTGTATCTTTTACTTAGTATACAATCAGTTGTTGAATATTCTGATCAAAATTCAGCAAGTTTCTTTTGGTTTCACTCTGCTCCTGCAAAGGTGACAACAGTTCAGAGCATAGTCAATCTTCAGCAAGATTTTATTTTTAATTTCTAGAGGCACATAAGGTTACGTAAATAATTAAAACAATAATCAAAATACAGGATTATGTGAAATAGTATATTTTGTTCTTTCATAAGGACTGTGTAGAAATTTTTATATTTTGACAGTGTTCAATGGCTGTGCTGTAGAGTTTTGGAATACTCTGCTAGCCAAATATTGAGTGGATGGCAGAGAAGGATAAACTGAGTTCTGTTCTATGTTCCATCGTTTTTCTATCCCTGTCCTTTCTGTTGCCCTCAGTTTACTTTCCCAGGTCTCTTTATTTAACCTGTCCCAGTTCCATCTCTTCAAGTGGTTGATTCCAATAATATTGTCCCTGGGCAGCAAGTCCTGCTCACCTCTTTGGTATTGTTCTGCTCACCTCAAAGTTCTTGCACATTCAGTTCCAATCTCTCCTGTACCCAAATCAAATGAAAAATATCTCTCTTCAAACTGAAGCCCACAAGAGGCAGATGCCACAGAGAAGATAGATGAGACAGGCTCTCTTCTATCTGTTTGAGCTCCCAGACTGACCCAGCATGGCTTGTCCCAGGCTCACCCTGCATGGTAGTGAAAGCTCTGCTTGCCCTGGACTGGGCATGGTAAGGGCACACAGAATCTTCAGGGGAGTTCAGTGCTACAGTTTAAATTCACACAAAACACATGCAAATGGCTATTTTTCACTTGGCAAAATGTGCGTGGATTTTTGTAAGAAAACCAAAAGGCCAAAATTTGTAAGGCACTGCTGACCCCTGTGTCCCACTTTGAAAATACATCCCCAGCTGTTTTCCTGCATTCGGTTTGAAACTACTTAATATTTCCAAATTTTTCCAGGTAAAAACCTGAAAAATTGACAACTTTCTGTCAAAAATCAGTTACCTGTATGAGGCCATGTGAGCTGCTCTCAACTTGTTCCTTTCAAATAACATAGGAGGTTATCCATTAACTTCAGCAGAAGTAGAATCAACCTTTTGATTATTATTAAACTTTTTAATGCATCTTCATAATTTTATTCAAATATCAGTGTTCCACCTGAGCATATTCTCTCAGTGTAGAAAATCTTGTTTCAAGTTTTGAGATAGAAATCCCTTTGGAAAACATTTGTCTGTACAGTCTGCTTCTGAGTATATTCCAGAGGGGCTGCCCAAAGTTAGAAGCATTACCCTGTACATACCTTGGTGTACACGAGAAAAGGAGTTTATTTGTAGGGAATGATGGCATTAGATTCTGCTCTCCAGAGGGATTTTTTTCCTAGCTGTATGTGGGATTTAGCTTTACACAGCCCATTTACAGCAGCAATGGTTGCACACCTAATCCCTGTGTGTTGCTTTGAAAAAGCACCCATCTCTCCCTGCGTTTTTGTAATTAAGGTAGATCAAGTAGATACCACATCAAATAATCACTGGGATACATTTTTCACTCGTTGCACTTTGCAGCCACTCAGTGTTTCAATATACAAATAGGAAATCAGAAAATTAGTGCCAAAAAAAAATTAAGTTAAAGAAAGGTAAACTATTACTGGGACAGTAGTTCAGGTCTATCTGAACCACTGTATGTATAAAGATAGAATGTTCTTTTGGTGTGATGGAAATGTATAAACAAATTGCTGAGTGCCAGGTAGCTGTCAGTGTTTAAAACCAAGGTGTCAAGGGAGAGCATGATCTCTACAAGGCCACTCAGGAAGCAAGAAAGACACATTCCAATCTCAGATTCTATCTTCCAACCCCTAGTTCAGGCATTTATATAAAAGTGGAGTTAAGAAAACTCACTGATTATTAGCCTCTTGTTTTAGAAAAGAGGAGATAAAATATGGAAGGATGTTAATTATTGAATAATGGGAGATGAATAACACCATTTGCTCTAATTAGAAAGTTATGATCAAAATCAGTCTAGAGGTGTTAAGCTCCATATATCTTACTTCTGCTACATGTAAACTTTACATCATAAAAGGAATTTCTGTTTATTGTTCTCAGTGAGTGATCAGACTCTATGTGCTTCCAGGAACTTTAAATTGTAATTTAGTTATTTACAGTCTTGATGTTTATTGTAGTATAATTTACAATGTTTATGACATAATATTGGACTTGTTTTTCACTGCAAATATTTTCAATTAAACTACAGATTCATTAGCAACATGATGGATGATTCCTAATTGCAACAAACAAACCCTCACCTTCAATCACAAAGAATCCTATTATTCCCTCAAACCTCCTAAAAACTAATAAGTCCAGTTAAATGGTTTTGCTTCAGTATTGTGACCTTGTTGCTATTAAAACAGAATTCAATTTTAATTATCCTGAATAACACATTAACTTAAAATAATTCCTAAGTCTGTCTCAGATCTTTAAATTATTATATATTCACATTTAAATACATCTGTTCCTGTTGTTCTTAATTTGAATGGCCAGATTACATCTCCTTGTTTATCTTCTTAAATGTTTTTAATACTCCTTTTATCAGACCGATGCCATCCAGATAATATTTTCCTTCTTGTGTACTAAACCCCCTTCTTTCTATTAAGCATTCTTCACTTAATCTATCAAAAAGGATCCATATCCAAAGGTGATGTTTCACCCAGTGCATGTTATACATAAAGATATCATTTCATCAGACCTTTTAGAGAAATGGACTGCATCTGTTCATTTTGAAAAACAGATTAAATTTTATACCTAACTGAAGCATCCCAGGTATTGTTCTTCCTTGTGACTGTTAAAATGAAGCTTTGGCAACGATAACAGGAGACAGATTTTAACACAGGACTTGCCATGCAATGTTTGTGACTTTCTCTATGCAAATAACTCACTTTCTTTTCAGTGGAATTATCTGCTTCAATCAGAGTTGCAGGATCAGACTCATTATATTGACCTTCCTACATAAGTGCCAGCGACAGAAAAGCTTATTTCTGTAAAACCAGAACTGCCTCCCCAAATTCACTTTTCTGCTCCTTTATCCCTCTCATGCTGATAGCAAGATAAGCCTGTTTATGAGCTTCCCATTTCACAAGAACATGGTGTGATTTGGCACAACTCTTCATAGTTCTCATTTGTGCTGGTTCAGCTGTTTCTCACACATGCCCACTCAACTGATTTTACTCAGTTGGGAGTAAAATCCTCAAAATGTCAAAAGTCATAGCTTTAAATATGAAGACAATGTAATGCAAGAATGATAGATTTGGTGAAAAAAAATCCTACTAAATTATAGAATTCTAATTTGTATTTTTAGTTACTGACATAAATGCGGATTAGGATCTTTCCAAGGAAATTATGGAATCTGAGTTTTCTGCAGTTTTCTGGGATTTAATATTAAGTACAAGGGAAAATAATGTTCACCGTACCTCTTAGTAAGCACTGGTCAGCATTGTCTGCTGAAGATGAAAAATACTAGGTTGTGACTGCCACATAGACTGTGAATAGTAGAAGCAGGATATTTTCCTACTTATATCCAAAGATCTCAGGATTTTTTTCCCACTGATTTCAGAGAGAAAGAAGACTGGGTTCTGTGACGTCAGTAGGAATATTTTCTTTCATTTTTCACAGCATTTTGATTAGACCCTTGGAGAGGACTAGCACTGATAACTGAAGCACTCAAAACTAATCAGACTGTATCTGCAAAATGTGCACGTTCTTCCTAGAAGAAGACAAGTTCACTACTTACTATTGCACAGTTCTCTCAGGAGGTGAAAGCTATTTTATCTTTTCATCAAATATTATCTTCTTTCTAAAATATTTGTTTCACCTAAATTATATCCTTACCCTGAGAAGTCTCAAACAGAGCATGGCTGATATTTCTTTCCTTTTTTCTCTCCAGAGAGAAGAGCTTTTCTTTCTCTCCTTTTCTGATCTCTCTGGCCCCTCCAAACAGGTCCCACTGTAACCAGCCTTATTATGATACACCCACGATGAAAAAGCTTCCCTTTTCCAGATATTTCTCCATTTAATTCATCCTATTTCTTGTACTAACCCATGCTGGAAATTGTTTGTGTTCAAAGCTCTTCTTACCCAGTCTCCTTGAGGAAACTTGACTGTTTCCCAGCTACAGCTGTGTGTCAGAGAGCAGGAAAAATACATCCATGGAAGCAGGCTACAGGTATTAGGGTTTTCCCAAAAAGGGGGAGGTAACACCAATCAGCCCATAATTAGACAGGAATCACATTTTTTTTTCCCAGGACCATTCAGGATAAATTCAGACAGAATGAGGGCTTTTTTACAACTTAAACACTTAGTAATCAGAAAAAGCTAGAATTTAATGCCACTGTCAGATATTTGTATCTGTTTAAGATCTGTCTTGTCTTCTGATATTTTTAATATTCAATGAACAAAAGATGATCACTGCATGTGTTACTTTCAGCTGTAAATTATCTGGCCTTCCTTGGGCTGAAGGACTCACACATACTTGCAAACTTAGCTTACTGCTAATTGTTTCAGAGAAATATGTGATTAAAGTGTATTTAAAAAGGTAAAAAGTTCCTCTGATGGACAGAAAGAATGCTTACAAATTAGTGTTTATTAACTCTTGTTAGCACAGTGTGTTGCCTGGGGCAAATCTCTTACCTGTGTTCATCCTAACACTTCTGACTGAATTGTTAACTCAGAGCAGTAAAAGTAGAGTAAATGTAGACAGACAATTGCATTTTTATGCTGTAGTCTCCATGTATAGGAGATGATTTGGGCACAAGTGCTGTCCTGTTGTTACCTGTTTATTTACTTTTGGACACCTCTCGGAGGTACATTTGAAAAGTACAGGTTTGCTATAGCACTTTATATCAAATTACACAGAACATGAATGCAAAGATTCTAATCTAATAAAGATCTTGAAAACAACTGAAATTTTAGCTTTCTATCAGAAGTAGTTGAGAGAGTTTCTGTTGGGCTTGTTTCCAACAGGCTTGACCAGTTTTACGATCAACTTTCTGTTTATTAACAGAGTTCCTATTTTCTGCAGTTTCTTCATAAATAACACCATTTGCTCAAGGGGAGCAATTGTTTTAGATTCAAAATGTCACAAGCCTGTTTTTTCTGGGACAATGTCCTCTCTGATTTTGTCATTCAGTTATTTAGGTTTGCTTTTGTCTTTTGTAGTAAATTCTTAGAGATATCATATCAAATATTTTGTATATATATATGTATATATATGTGTGTTTGTATATTTCATCACTTAGTGGGGGCTTGGATTTATGGGTTTTCTTTGTTAGTTTCATGAAAGAACTTACATACATCTTCATCCATAAAAGGTCTATTTGGAATGAACTGTGGGCCTCACAAGAATCCTCAGTGCTTAGCAAGATAGAGTCCATACTTTCCATATTTTTAATTTTTTTTGCATATTTTAAGATTTTTTTTTCATCTCTTTCCTCATTTCTCCTGGTGATGATGCACAAATTAAAAGGAATGAAATCTGGCTTTTGAGCAGGAGTAGTAAAAAAATTTATGCTTGCTTTGAATGACAACCTGAGAAAATACACTTTGAATTCTTCTGCATAATTTTTTTGCATTTAAATTCTAGAGTGGTAATTTTAAAGTTTTGCCTTATCTTTGCTTGATCTCAAAGCCCTGTATAGTGTTACTCATCAAAAAACTCACAGAGTTCCATCCAGCAGCCTCTAATAATACCCATAAACCAGAAATGAATCACATTAGGGAAATAAAGCCATCAAGGGGGTAGCAAACAGCCTACCAGGCAAGGTGAGCCTCTCATCTGATATATTATTGCAGTTCAATTGTTCCCACATCTCAGAGCTCTGGGAGAGATTATACATCAAATGTGGACTACACGTTTTCAGAAGATGCACTTAGTCTTTTGTTTTGGCTTCTTGTCTTAACCTCCTTAAATCAAAGGATCATTATTGTTTGTCATTTTGTCATAGCTCAGCTGGCCATTTTCAATTCATGTAATAACAAACTGTTCTGGGCCTCAGATTTTATTGCAATGTTCAAAGGTGGTTCATACTAGATGTTTATCTCATATAGTAGCAGATATTGCATATTATTTATTGTGATTGAAAGTCTCTGTAAAGTTGAGGAGCATTCAGGGTTTTTAAAGGGATGATGGGGTAGGATCCAGAAGACAGTGAGCATCCTACTCTCCTGTTCTCCTGGGATACTGCATGAACATAACAAGTGACCAGGAGCATTAGCTGGATAAGAAACAGTCTGCATTAAAAAGAATCCTGGCACTCACTGGTTTAACTTAAATTAGTTATGTTCTTCAAAGTTGGGTTTCAGTCACAATTAAGAGTCTTTTCCATAATCTCTGTCCAGCTTCTCCACTCAGTTTAGTCTCCCTAAGTAGCACAGACTTCAACCACATAGAAGAGGTTTCCTGAGGGAAAACAAAATGTTACTGAAACTTTCTCATACTGGTGACTAAGTTAATCATTGCTCATAGCTCAGAGACTTCAGATTTTTTTTGCATCGACTGCTGACATTCACACATGAAGGTCTTTTAACTCAATGCTTATGTCAGCAGGTAAAATGAGCACTTAACATTGGAGAAAGTTACATTTTACTTAACAAGGGCCATTAGTTTGCTAGGACTGCCCCTATTTGATAGCATTAGAAGGGCAGCAGCCCTACCAAAGGCACTGCTGTTCATTGTTCATGTTTTCCAGTTACTTCAAAATGATTGTACTTTTTGTACACAGCTATTTTCTTTCCAGAATACATTAACCATTATTAAATTTGTATCTCTGTAGACTCTTAATGTGACAGAAGAAAAATTTGTATTGGATACAGTAGCAGGATGCACAGAATATAAATCCATATTGGATGTGGTTGTCAATGCCTTTTATGTTCAGGATGGGAAATACTGCCCAATTTCTGAGCGTAATCTTTATATAGGTAAGTTGTCTTTACAAAACCAAATGTGTTTACCACAAAATTTAAAAAAATATAATTTTACTAGTGTAGGTCTTGGCATTACATTACGTTGGAAGCACTGGCATTGTGTCTAGTGCAATGTGAAGAACAGGACCTTTTCCAATGTCCTAACGAATGTGAAGTCTAAAACCTGAAATTGTTATTTAGTCTGAAATCGTACAGATGTTAACTGGAATATTATCTAAGAAAGGTAAGATGCAGTTGGAAAATAGGATCAGTGGCTGGAAGAAGCATCTTGGAAGTTTAACCATTCTTTTAAAAATGCTCTTCAGTGATTTCCCTTTATTTTCTTCTATGCAACCAAGCGCCTTTGCCATTCAGACACCAAAATGTGTAACAAAGCTCTGTGTGCTGAGGAACACAACACATCTCACAGTATGCAGACACAATTGCCTCTATCCATATGTGGGTTTCTTCATTACTGACCATCACAATGACTTAAGTAAACTTCCCTCTGTCTCCAAGAGCGAGGTCAATTATTTTCCTTTTATTAGATGCCTGGTTAGAATCAGTTCTGATACAACCATATCTGATAGTATGAGCCAGTTAATTAGGGTAGTTACTACTCCCGAAGTTATTTCAGGTATTGAAAAGTACATGAAAAAATAATTTTAAAAATATTTTATCCTATTTATTTAATGCACACATGCTGAGGTTGATCTATTAAGTCCCTAAATAAACTGGAATCACAAATACCCCTGTCACTGGTACTCTTAAGTCAGATAAGTTCTGAATCTTTGTGGGTATATTTAAAAGTCAATTTAATTCAAAGTGGTTGAAAAATACAAAGAAACTTATCTAATACAAATATATCTACTTTTCATGTTTTGAAAGCTACTAAATTTTTATTACAATTCTTGTCACTTCTGTCACAATCTGGAAAAGTACCGAAATCTAAATCAAACAACAAACAAAAGGGAGCCTAAACTGTCAAGGATGAAATTATTAGTGTATTGAGTTTATTCTAAATGGTAATGCTTCATTGTCTCCATTTCTCCAGAGCCATGTTTTTCATTGTCTGGGGCACATAAATTATACCTTTAAGCTGAGTGTTGCTATAATTGGATTGTCAGGACTGGTCCACTCAAAAGCCTCCATTAATCATAGGCAGAGGGTAGGAACAGAAAATTTTCCTTTATCAACAAGTTGACAGTCTAAGGTCATTGGCTTACATTTTTTTAAGCCTCTTGTGATTCCCTTTGCCAAGCTGCATTGACACTTAACTGATCAAAGCTGCTTATAAAGGCTGTTGCTATGTGTGAGCAGATTGAATTTAATAAAGCTTGTAGGAGATAAATGTATATTCTGCTAAGACTGATTAAATACGTTGCTGTACTAAAGCACATGAGATTGAAGACTAAAGATACACTGAGTTGGCTGCAGCACATTGGTCAGAATTTCCTGATTTTACCATTACAATTTGGTGGCAGCTAGAACACTGCACTGTAAGTGAAGCCTGATTGATCAAAGTGAGTGAGGACAAATGAAAGCTGATACGGGAGCCCATGAACTTTACAGGTCTACTAAAATTTCACAGCACTGACTGTGTCTCTTCCTGTATCATAGAATAGAATCATAAATCATTCAGGTTGGAACAGACCTCTAAGATCATTAAACTGTGAACTTGCCATAGAGGGTGCAAGATTCAGGTTTGAAATGCCACAATTTAAAAACTTGATTTTATTCCAATTCAGAATAAAAACAAAAGTTACAACATTTTAGGCAATATGGTCACTTTGAAAAAAAAAAGCAAAATAAATACTAGAAATATTAAATTGTATGTTTAAATTTTTTGTATAATGTTATGTATAATAACCTATGAATTTGTAACAGAAGAGTAAGAGCTATCCTCTCTGAAAACATTAAAACCAGAGTATGTTGAAAAATTCACTATCAAAGCTTTAAAATTAAGGTAACAGTCTAAATCTCAAAGTATGTTGAGTATAGGTTTACTAGAATTGCCTGCTGCATTTTAAATGTATGTATCTTTTGATAGTTATCTGTTATCTAGCTACTTTTCAACTAGAAGAGATTGGTCTTCAGCGCTTCAGCAGAATTGTGAAATCCTTGGACACTGCAAAAATGCAACAGGTAATCAAAGTGCAAGACACTTTAAAAAATAATTATCTGTTCATTGTGTGTGATTAATCAGATTACTTTTCTCAACTTTGAGAATAAATTAAATGGAGAAATTACTATTATTTTCTGTTAAAATTTAGAAATTAAATTAGTATTTTGTTCTCAAAAAACCCTTCCATTTCTTTACTTACAGGGTGATTCTTATATTCAGTCAAAGATCAATTTAAAATCTATTTCATATAATCTGAGAAGGTCAAATAAAATTACTTCAGTTTATATCATTTACAATTGTCCCTCTAAGTTGCACGCTCACTCTTGCCTCTGCTCACCTTCTCTCTTTGACTTTTGAGAGGAAATGTTTTTTCCATATGCAATGAATCTATCAAAACTTGCAGTTCCTGATTTTTAGTGTTCTTCTTTTCACTGAACAATCAACTGCCACTTTCATTATCGAGCCTATTGTGCTTCCATCACTTTTTCTCCTTCCCAAAAAACGCTGGCTTGGAGCTATACATATACCAATTGCCCCAGTATAACATGCAACTGACTAAACCAGTGCTGCAAAATAAAAAAATGGGACAACAGAATTCTGGAGTGGTGAATTTGGGGTTTGCTCCACTATTTGTTTGCTATTTTTCATTATAACTATAGAAATATAATTATCTTCTGCTTCTCTTTCAAAATGAAAGTGCTAATTATCTTAAAAGCTATGTTGTACAGTGGAGCAGAGGGATAAACTGAGCAGCAGTGCTTTCTCATAAGCCCTGTTTTCTCAGAAAAATGGGCCAAAAATTAAATCACTAGTGACACAGCATCTGCAACCTTTGATTATCCAGATGTTTCAAAGCATAGTCCAAACACACTGTTTGAATAACAAAGATGGAATTAAAGAGATAGGCAAATGTTAATAATTAATACTCAAAAGGCTAAAGTTTATCCTTATAGTGATTACTTTGAATGTTCATGTGGCTGCCAGTGTCTCTTTAATGAGCAGAGTTGCTTTGCAATATGTAGTGACAGACTAGGTTAAGTTGTCTGGTTTTAGATGGACTTACTATGGAATGCTTATTTTTAATTCCATTCAGAGACAAAAATTATATATTTCATTAGCAGTTACAAAGAACAGAGGAGTGGCTGGAAGAATTATCATAATCTGCTAGACAGACAAATCACTCTGTCTAAAATGCTCTCCCAGCCCCTTGTTTGGTAAACATCTTAGACACGAGCTACTGGATTGGATGCATCTTGAGCTCATTCAGCTAGCAACAAAATTTTCCCACATCATGCCAATTTTATCTTGTTGATTCCATTCATCTAGCTTTCTATGGCTTAAACATCAGTGCCCTGATGTTCTGGTTTAGATAATGTCTCCTTCCTTGTCTGGAATAACTCTTTCCTGATAGAGAAGTGCTGCATATTCCAAAGTCGTGCACCTGCTATCATTGTAGCAGGTGTGACTTGGTTTGCTTAAGTATCTTACCAGATCCTCATCACCATGGTACCTAGTTTTTCTTCTGTTCCATTAGAACAGTTTCTTTGTCTCCAAAGTGATGCTAGATTAAATTAATGCACCTGCAGCAGAAGATTTAGAAGCAGCATTTTGTCCCCCCAGCAACAGAGACAAAAGAACAGAAGGCAGATCTGCAGCCTTAGCAACAAAAGTTACCAGAAATTTGGTATCCTCCTTCAGGATGCTGACCTCCAGATTTTGCCCGATAACTATTGTGCCTGGGCTCAGTAAAGACACTGAAAAAATATTCACATATATTTACATAAGACAGATTTACTGTAATTAAAAATAAATTTAGCACATCACAGGCTGAGTGGAATTTTCTTCGTCGTGCAGATAAACCTCACTCGAATAGTCTTCAGGTGAATGATGTCGACTTGTGGGAAATTTAAGACCTTTCTCTTAAAGACCTGTATTATGGAATCCATTCAACTCAAAGTCACAGTGTTTCCCTATGTTTGATGAATGTTCAAATATTTTCATTTAGGCAGAATAGCAATGCTACCTCACACATGTTGATCTGCTTGAACAGAAAATCACAAGCTCTCGTTCTGTTATATTAAGAATACATGCAGATTTTTTTATGGTGATATAATTACAGAACCATAGGATAAAAACCATTCTTGTAACTTCAGTGTGATTATCTTTTTAAGAAATTAGCCATGCATTGCTGGCTCAAATCTATTTTTGTATTCTATTATTCTACATGCTATTCTTCTATATTTCTTTTAAAATTTAAGAGTTTTTGTGTTAGAGAAATACACTGTTTAAAAGTTGAAGTAAACAGCTTTGTAATTTTTGAATGATCTTGTAAAAAATACAAAAATACATAGTGTTTTCTTTCTAGCAGTTTAGAACCTGTTTATTCTGTTTCATGTTCTGATTGCTTCTAAAAGCAGTTCTAAAGAATTTATGAGATCATCAAAGGAATGTCACTACATAAGAACTGGGCATTGTAATAGAATTTAAGATGAGGTAGGAATGGGACAAGATGAGGACATGATCAACCTCATGGTGGATGGTGGGTAAAACCAGTCCAAGTTGGGTCAGTAAAGTTTTCAGGCAGTGGCTGCTCATCTGTATGGAGAAACAGAACACGCTGTTTCATGCAGTTACATCCTTAACTCAAGAGGCAAAAGCTTATATTGTGAATGTAAGCATTTCAGCTCTGAAATGCCTACATGGATATAAAGATAATACGAGATGAGAACATTTCCCATTTTTTTATTTGTTTTCTAGAAATCTGTATGATCCCAGTGTGTAAAAGTGTGTTAAGAATATTAAGCTCAAATTCTCAAAAGTAAGGTATTAATTCAGCCCACGTGTAAAAAGGCATTACAAAACAGTCTTCAATTATACACACATGTGTTACTACAGCCAGAGTATACATTAAAATATAACCATGGGTACAATTCATTGCTCGTGTAATTCCATCACTTCCAGAAGGGAAGTGGATCTTCATTATCATGCTGTCTGAGTAGTGAAAGTTTTGGAATGTTCAAGATAGAGAAGTAAGCAGAATAATGCTGTTACCAAAAGGACTGCCAATGACTTTGCTAAGGCGACAGAGCCTGGTAACATCCAAACAGAAATCTGAGAGAAGCCCCATTCTCCTATTGTAAAAGCAATGACCGCTGATATTGGGGTTTCCACCTGTGTTACATGTGACCAAAGACAACAGAAATATTAGGGATTTTTCCTAGCAATTCAGTTCACAAAACACAAAACCTTCTGTTGTCCTATCACCATCTGTGATAGGGATATCAAAACTAAGATTGTGGACTTTGGACATTCTGGTCAGAAATTATGTCCAGTCATCCTACATTGCCATTTGCAATCCCTGCAGTTCCTGGATGACCATTCCAGGGCTGTGTTCCAAGAATTCTCTAGTATGATGCATATTGTGGCATATCCTTACTGTAGCATTTCTGTAGGGACTGTGACTAAAACTGTACAAAAATACACATCACAGTGTTAATATCTGATTACACAGTTAACCATTCTCTGTACCTCAGGAGTACATAATAGCATTTATCAACCACATAATTACCAATTTGTTTTAATACAGGGGGAATGTTAGTAACCAGTCCAGACTGGTGCTGCTGTAGGAAGCCTCAAGCTGTAACAGTCAGCTGTTAAATACGACAGTGAGAAATCACTGTGTGCCTTTATTATAGTTTCGTCTGCCTTGAAGAGTTAGTCAAGTTGCTTTGTGAAAAAGGGTTAGAGCAAATATTTAGGAGGCAGAGAGTCAGTGAGAGCTGAAACAACAATTCAGAGGTGTAGTTTCACATGGCACTGTAGTGGACAACTGACCAAGCCTCAGAGGATGGACTAGGCTGTAGAAGAGGACACAGAAAGGGAGGAGTTCACCTTAATGGAAGCTAGTGAAAAAAAACTGGAATATTTAAAACTCACCACCTGCAGTATTTCTATTTCTGTGAGCTTTCTGAATACCTAAAAATTTTAAACCAGCTCAAACCTCAGGGTCTGTCTTATTTTAAGTGTATCAGCTCATGATCAACACTGTATTATAATCCTTGTATACACACTTGTCTACATGGGTTTTTATAAAATTCATGTATAGTCAGGGTTTCCCATAAAATCACTGCTGTGGTAGGGGATATGTTCACTGCAATCACACGGGTAACGGGAGGTACAATTTTGTTACAATAACTGGTAGAAATAGTGTCTACACCATGCATCCTTTCTGGTGGAAGGTATGAATTCAGTATAGACTTTTGATGCAGCAGAAGGGAATACAAGTGACCTTGCCCCTGATAAGTAGCAGCTGTGTTAATTACCCAATACAGCCTCGCCCCTGATGAGTCACATGTATAGCCAATAAAAATAAGTGATGAGGGATAATCATGAAGGAGGAGGACCTTTAAAGACAAGGGAATGAGAGGATCATGAAGAAGGATTCTGGGGACAGGTTTGCTGCTGTGTGGTCAGTCTGGATCTGCAGTTAGAGCCTGTTGTTGGAATCTGCAGCCACGGTCTAGCTAGGTAAAAGCCTGCATTCAAAGTCTGCAAACTAACAGTTTAGCAAGCAATAACCAGCAGTCAGAGGCTGCAAGGGAAACCTACAATAGTAGGAGCTTGCTGCAGCCAGAGTCAGTGAATAGTTGGAGTCAGGATGGCTAAACTGTAAAGAGGAATAAACCAGTACCCTTTTCATGCTGTGACAAACCAGAAGTCTGTGTCTTGTCTCATTTCTATCCTCTAACAAGAGGGATGCTGCAACATTTTGACCTTGTATTTACACATTGTAGAAATACAAATTGCTTTTATGTGACAAATTTAATCCAATATACATGTGCTACAATGGAAGATCCTCTGTAAGGACAATGAATGAGTTTCTATATCAATGGTATGAAATGCATCCCTCACTGTATGCTTATTAAATGCCACAGAATCTGGAAGCATCAAAACCCCCAACTTATTCACAATTCAACACTTAGTTTATGATCAAGCTTTTAGGGATGAAATAACTTCTTTTGGATGGCGTGTTGATAAGCTGACACTTGCAAATTTAAGGAGAAGCAGAAGTTTCTAGGCGAGAATGGAAATCCAAGGGGGTAGTATTCATTTAGCCCTGCAGCGCTGATCAGTCTTTTGACTACCAGAAGCACAATAGATTAAAATACAGCTAAATTTAAAGGTTAATTCCATGGAAATGGTTACATCAAGACTCTAGATTACAAGTAGCAGGTTTTCTAGATCTATTGAATATCTGCAACAAACACCTTGAGTCAAACCTGAATTATTCACAAAGTTCTGAGACGCCTTGAGCCTGGCACCACATTTGAATTAAGAAGCTCCTTGGTAGTTCTGCAGAACTAAAAACTCAATACAAAGAACTCTATGGCTCTGTGTAAAACAACTTAAGATGTGGCTGATGCCAAGTCTAATCTAATAAGCTCTGCAAGTCTCCATTTGAAGCTTCTCAAAGTGACAGTGCACTGCTTCCCAGTATGTCTCATAATGTCAAAATTATTTAGTGGACCTTTTATCTTTTCCTGTGATTTTTTCAGCGTCATGCTTGTACTTTCATTTCCAAGAATTTTAATGGAAGAGCTAAGGTTCAAGTTTTTAATTTATATTGCTGTAAATGACACAGGCTGAATCTGAGTGCCATTTTTCAAGTGTGTTTCAGAAAGCCATTTGAATACTTCAAGATTTAAAGAAAGGCTTTTGACTTCTGGTGAACTGGAGTGGCAAAAAAAAGTTCAAATGTTAGTTGTTATTACTCCAGCATGTAGACCCCTACAATGTGTAAGTGTGCCAAATTTCAGTCTTTTCTCTTAATGGGAATATGCCAATAATTATATTTCAATAAAAGAAAATGCCACATCATATAGCATTTACTATAGTTTTCAGCAATTCTCTCTGCCCAGTTCCCAGGGAGCTGAAAAGAATTTAAGTCATTCAGATGCAGTGCCAGGCCTGACATATTTCTGGGCTTCATGGGTCTTCCAGTTATAGATAATCAGAAATCCACTTTGGGTATATTACACTTTGAAACTCTGTTGTAAAATTATATTAAAATCAGTGTATTTCAGCAGTAATTAATTTTAAATAAAACCTTTGTTTCACAATGTTTGAAGCAAATTAAAGATGAATGAACACATCTCTATGTTGTAGCCTCTAGTTTATTTTTTGTTTTGCCACAAAAAAAATTTAGTATCTATTAGTGTTTCACAAAGCAGTGGTAAAAGACATGGGATTGTTCACCCGCTAATAAGAACCTAAAAATACCAAGAATCTATGTTTATAATTACAAGGTAAAATACAAGCAAGTTCTTCAGTGGTGTTTGTATAAAAAGAAACCATCTTTTTGTAGTCTTATATACACCATGTCTCTAACATTCATATTTAAAAGAAACCACTTATTGTTAGTTTCTTAGGTTCTTCTTCAATGACTTGTATCTGAACACATGGATAAAAGATGAATGGAGTCACTTGTACGATTCAGAGTATGTAAAACAGAACTGGATTGATCCACTGCTAAGGTAAGTAGTATTTAAGTAGCCTCTGGCCACTTCAAACTTTAAAAGCTGGGGAAAGCTTCCCCTGAAAGCTCACATTTCTGTTGAAGTGTTTCTCCTATTGAAGTCACTCAGAACCCTTCTTGGTCTACACAAGTCTTTAGCAATCCCTTTAGCTTACCTAGAGGCAAGGTTGTCTCAGAAAAGTCCTTTCACAGTTCACAGCTGTTGTACATTTGCTCTCTGATGCCCCTGAATAGATAAAACATCGTACTCTGAAAAAATGTAAAATAGAAGGTTCAAATTATCTTAGAGTTGTGCCTCATCAATCACTTCAACATCTGTATGACATTAAGTATTTGAAAAAATTATTGACTTTGCTGATTTTGGCTTTATGCACAGATCTGTTTATGCTGATGGTCATAAAATCCCTTCTGAGCAAATCCAATAAGCATATTAGCATTTCTTTTAAAGTTGTTATTTTTGTACATAGTTGCAGCACCATTTAACAGCTTAAATGCTCTGAGGTGCATCCACTCATTGGTTAGGTGGTGATATGGTAGCAACTGTACCCATGCCAAAATGGAACATTTTCATATGGAGAAATAGTAGCACTGCAGCCTACTGGCTCACTTTTTACTCTCATTTTTACCCAAAACAGATAAATTACACCAATGTGGCTGCAGTCACATATCCTTCTCAACGCAGTATGGGTTAACTGAGATGATGGCAAACAATGTCAGACAAAACATGCTACAAACAGTATCAGGTGAAAAGGAATTTTGCATCTGGTTCTGTCATATCAAAGTCCCTAGAATTAATCCTTTCACGCTGTGTAGTTTATTAGCACTTTAGCAAATATATAACATAGATTTGGCATGCACTGCTTTGAATTTCGCTGAGTTCCACAGGAACCACAGGGATAAATCTGAAGTTCAGATTTGACTCAAAATATTCCATTGTAGTGATTCTATTTATAAAAAAATGGTTGGAATAGTATAAAAGTACAGATAAGAGAGATATGGAGATATACATCCATACCCAGTTCTTGCATATACTCTTTCATGCAGGCTGAGGCTTAGGTCACTGCTTGTTTCATTAGCACCAAGTTTATTGGAGCTGTCCTTCACAGTCAGTTACACTCAGTGTAACTCACATTTTGCCTGGAAGTGGTAAATGTAAGTTATACAAGAATGTTAAAGACCAGATTTGGTTACTGGGTTTGAAACATCCTTCGGGGTCTGAGGATGCAGTGATGAATTTAGTCAGTGCAGTAGCTGAAAATCTTTTCAATGTGTCTTTGTGTTCCTCTTTCTAATATCAGTGAGGTTAATATAAAGAGTCTCACTTATATTAGTGGAGCTTTGTTACTTGCAAGCCTCACTCTGTAATGACAGTACTACCTATCATATCAACAACTTACTGTAAGTTTGCACTGTCATCTGCTTTCTAAGTTCTGGGAAAGCTTCACTGCATGTGTAATATATAAGGGTATTATATATATAGAGGAATAATAACTGGCATGAAGCTGTCACTGTAATTAGACTGTGATACCTGTTTGTGTTTTACCTTTAATCTGCATCTTCCTGTCAATCCTCAGAAGAAGTCTGAACCTTGATACAAGCCCCAAGCCAGAGAAATCACAATTTTCTTGGCTGCCCCAGTGCTCACTGAGGGTTCATTTGATAATTCACCAAGCTCCTTAGACCTTTATATTTTTTCTGTTAGAACTGCCTGTGCTTTAAGATTGATCTGCATGTGCTCTGTTGGTACATGTGGCAACACTCAGACCACTGTTCATAGTCTCTTCATCTAAGTATGTTAAGTGTGTAATTAGCCTATGACAGCTGCTTTTCTGACTCTTAATCTGGTCCTGCAACAAAACCCACTGGCCAGGTAGTTGCTTATTCCATACAAACTGTGACTATTTCACTACTAGTAATCTGGGTGGATAGCATCTATCAAGAGGTGAAATAATACAGTGTAGCTAAATCCTGAGTACAGATTCATTGGTCAGTTTTATTAAAATTGAATGGCAGAAAGCATTACAGAATTTGCACCAATGCCAACCTCATATATTGTTTGTATGAAAAAGAAAAACAAAATAAAATTGAAAAATCTGGGTTTATTTGAAGGTGGCAGCCAAAAGTGCAGCAACTGATTGAAAAGCTCACAGATAAATTAAGCAATCATACCACCACTGTCAAGACTTCGAGAGTCACTCAGCCAAAGGAATTTAATTTGACTGTACCCAAGCCACGTGCCATTCCTCCACCTTCACCAGCACCTCTGCCAGTACTGCCAAAAAGACAACCTGTAAGTTGGTTTATTTTTTGAAAGACACTAAATTTCATATATGCTTGTGCACAAAATCTTGGTAGGGGAGTTAATAATATCTTTAAAGCAATTATAGAAAATCTACAGCCTTTGACAGATTGAAAAGGACTTTGGCAATTATCTATGTTATTAAAGGTCAGATTTCTTAAAAAAACCAACAAACTAATTATTTTCATTTCAGTGAGTGTTCTGTAAGTGATTTATAAGCTAGCCAGAGAAAAAGGAAAAGTTTGGTTCCTGCAATCCGTTTTTGACTTTCAGATGTAGAACTACAAAATGGGTATAAATTGATCACAGCATCGATATGAATGTTTCTGATTGCCCTTGGCTTTCTAAGATGTTTGCTTTGGATAATGCACTGAAGGAGGTAAGAAAAGGACAATCAAATGAAAATGTTTTATAAATTTAGATTTTTTTCATGTAAATGAATTCTCATTAAAATAAATGGAGAAGCAGTTTCACTGGAAATTATATGGACTCTAGGTATGCAGCTCCTCCTTGAAGGTGGAATTTTATTTTTGTCTTAATGCTGAATCTCTAAAATTAAGGCTTTCAGTTTAAATTCATTGCTTATGTAAAAATTAGACTAGATCTGTCTTTGAAATGCTAAGTTATTTTACGTATTATCTCAGATTGTGATTTAGTTACACTGGTACATACCAGAGACTCACAAGTTGATGTTATCTCACTGGTGTAAAGCAAACAGGATCTGGGATCAAGCTACTATGACTAACTTAATAGACTGCAAAATCATCTGTATTTAAATGCAGTGGGAAGTGGGCTTAGAAGTCATAGATTTGGGCATTATCTGCCACCTTGTATTAGCACTTCAGGTTTTAAATAATACATGTGTCGAATGCTCTTAGAAACCATTTACATCTTAGGATGGCAGAGTAATTTAATGGTAGTGTGTTACACAGTTAATGGGATTTTACATTGAAACAGCCTAATACCAGGCTCTGAAAAACTGCATTTAATAACTACTTAATCAGTATAGGAATGACTCATGTTGCTGTCATTTTAGAACTTTATGCTGTGCAGCCCCTCTTAGAATAAATTTGCTTTAATGCAGATGCATTTAGTGAAGTTCATTTGTGTTGTTTGGATTATACTAAATTTGGTTTACATTCTGGCCAGGTTTGCAAATTTAAGGCTTGTGTGAATCTGAAGTCATTAGTAGTGGTGGTGGTGGTGGTGGTAGTAGTAGTAGTAGTAGTAGTAGTAGTAGTAGTAGTAGTAGTAGTAGTAGTGACATACCTTCTACTCATTTCTGTACCTCTCTCAGCAAATTAAGATTCATTTTACTTTGCCATATGGTTACCAGTATCACAAATTTACAACCTGAAATGAGCAGAGACTGAAAACACAGTTCACACTGCAGGAAAGGGTCAGTAAAGTGAGAGCCAGCCATAGGTGTGGCTCCTGTATAGTGGAGGGTTGTCTGTAATTCAGAGGAGCACAAAGAAATAAAGCTCTTCCACATTACATAATCTGCTGCAGAAATGTTCCATTTTCTCACAAAAGTGTTCATTTTATGAGATACTCCTTTTTTACTCATGGTTCTCATGCACCTGTCAAAGGACTTGTCACGTGGTTTATCAGCAGGGACTGTTGTAGTCACTACCCACAGTTACTGCTCCACATTGGAACAGCTGTACAGAACTATGTGGAGGCATCTGGAATTTGAGCAATAGGCTTTTGCAACCCTGTGGTGCAATTAGTTCATTCTGATTAACAGAATTGTTATTTTAGGTATTGCTTTCTAGCATTATTTTATTCCAGGCATTTCTTTGCAAGTAAAATGGGATGTGTCACATACATTGGGTCAGGAGGTGGGATGGCACTGCTGTCCTGTGTGCTGAGCACACACTCTCTTCCCAGGGGAGGGCTGGCCTGTGGGTTATTGCAGAAGGCAGGGTAGTTGTCTTAGTGACCTATAATGACATGGGATTCCCCACTGGCCTTGGAAAGTAACTGGCCTTGGGGTAACCTAAGCCTAGAAGCTTAGGATAATCATTTATCATCTTAAATGTTCACCAAAAATGGGGGACACTAAGTAAAAAGGAAAAGCGTTTTAATGTTGAGATTTAATAATAAAACAATTCACTCCAAATATTTGATCTAAAGGTTATAAATCTGTGTCTCCACTGGCCTTGGCACACATGCACATGGATGCAGACACAAGCATGCCCATATGCATGCACACATTCATAAATACAATCCTACGAAGAAAAATGAGGCTTTACCTTGAGGTTTGCAAAGGAAACAAATGGAGACAGATGCATAAACCTGATAACATGCAAAATTATTTAGACACATTTAACTTTTCTGGATATCCTGGCCTAGAGTAACAAAATCCATTATTTTAATATCAGCACTATACTAAAATAATAAGATAATGCAATTATTTTATTTTTAAATTTTCTGTAAACCAGAGATAGATATTAAAAAAAGGCTGCACTGGGATGTTATTGTAACACCATTCAGCCAAATTTAATGTATTTTTAGATATTTTTTCTATTATTTCAGCTGTGCTTCATGAGTGAAGTTGCTGATTGTTTAAAATAATTAAATGGGTGAAATCATTTAGCCAGTACAGAGGATTTTGTTTGCAAATATACAGATACACCAATATATTTGTGATCTTATCTAAAAAAACAGAAATTCATAATACAATAGCATTGCATGAGCTTTCCCTTGTCCATCTTATGACAGTAACTTTAAAAAATCGAGGAGTGATGGGTACCAAAGTTCAAAGTGATTATTCATTTTTTTACTCCTTAAACTTCTTGTGGTACCTACTACCTAAATAATCCTCTGGTTAAAGGATGTCGCACAGGCTATGTGAGGTTACCATGTGCCTGGGGAGGGAAAGCAAAGTTGGTGTCTCTTATTCCCAATCCCTTTTTTCACATTTGGATTAAGTAGGTACAATTTGGCCTTTTTTGATCTCTCTGTTGCTGTAATTTACAATTTATTTATAGTGACGCTTTATCCTCTTCCAACAATTGGGTAATTGCTGTATTGTCTGTCTGTCTATCTGCTCGGTACTCATCCCCATGGGATGATTAATATCATAAGGCAAAGAATGTTTTTGAAATAGCTGATGGAAAAGTTTTCTCCTTCAATTACTTGGCATAAGCATAGCACTTTCTGAGAAGAGATTTTCAGCTTACTCTAGCAGATGAGTGCAGTTTTCAGGTAAAGCACATGAGTAGGAAGAAAAGTGAAATAAACTGATACTTACTGCCTGTGGAACCCTTGCAAATCCTCCAAGCTTTCATTTCTCCATCCATAAAAGCATAATAAAAATTCTTAGATACTTCTGAGAAATACTTTCACTGCTGCTTCACTTTAAAAGCTCACAAAAATACTTGAGCAGTCTCACCAGTACATTTAATTTCTAGCTTCTTCTGTTTGTGCATTTGTTTTACCTGTAGATAAAGATGTCACATAGCAAAGGCAGTGTAAAGTCCATCAGATTCATGATTTTTTGAAAGTGTAGTTCTGGGTTGGTAGATGGTGTCAGGGAGCAGAATGATCCCCTGTAATCCAGGAGGAGGCATTCAGAGAACTGCTGAGCTGCTTGGATGTTTATAAATCTATGGGCCCAGATAAGATCCATGCCAGGGTGAAGAGGGAGCTGGCAGATGAGCTTGCAGTGTGACTCCCATTCACAAAAAGTGTGGAAAGGAGGATTTTGGTAATTATAGGCCAGTTAGCCTGACTTCAGTACCCAGTAAGGTAATGGAGCAGTTTCTATTGAGTGTCATCAAACAGCACCTACAGGATGGCCAGGGTCTCAGGCCCAGCCAGCATGGCTTTAGGAGGGGTAGGTCATGTTTGACCAACCTGGTCTCCTTTTATGACCAGCTGACCTGCCTGGTGGATGTGGGAAGGGCTGTGGATGTTGTCTATCTGGACTTCAGCAAGGCCTTTGACACTGTCTCCCACAGCACACTCCTGGAAAAGCTGGCAGCCCAGGGCTTAGACAGGAGCACTGTTTGCTGGGTTAGGAACTGGCTGGATGGCCAGGCCCAGAGAGTGGTGGTGAGTGGTGCCGCATCCAGCTGGCAGCCAGTCACCAGTGGTGTCCCTCAGGGGGCTCTGCTGGGGCCAGCTCTGTTCAATATTTTTATTGATGACATGGATGAGGCTATTGAGTGTTTCATTAGTAAATCTGCAGATGACACTTAGCTGGGAACGTGTGTCCATCTGTTGAAGGTAGGAGGGCTCTGCAGAGAGACCTGGAATGGTTGGATGGATGGGCAGAGTCCAATAAGATGATGTTTAATAAATCCAAGTGCTGAGTCCTGCATTTTGGCCACAATCCCCAGTAATGCTATAGGCTGGGGACAGTGTGCCTGGACAGTGCCCAGGAGGAAAGGGACCTGAGGGTACTGGTCAGCAGCTGACTGAACATGAGCCAGCAGTGTGCCCAGGTGGCCAAGAAGGCCAATGGCATCCTGGCCTGTATCAGGAGTAGCATGGCCAGCAGGACCAGGGAGGTCGTTCTTCCCCTGTACTGGGCATTGGTGACGCCACACCTTGAGTATTGTGTCCGGTTCTGGGCTCTCAGTTTAGGGAGGACATTGAGACGCTTGAGCGTATCCAGAGGAGGCAACGAGGCTGGTGAGGGGCTTGGAACACAAGCCCTGTGAGGAATGGCTGAGGGAGCTGGGGTGGTTTAGCCCAGAGAAAAGGAGAGTCAGAGGTGACCTTATCACTCTCTATAACTTCCTGAAAGGTGGTTCTAACAGGTGGGGGTTGGTCTCTTTCTCCAGGCAGCAACTGACAGAAGAGAGGACACAGTCTTAAACTGCACCAAGGGAAATATAGGCTGGATATTAGGAAAAAAAATTTACAGAAAGGGTGATAAAGTACTGGAATGGTCTGCCCAGGGAGGTGGTGGAGTAACCATCCCTGGATGTGTCTAAAAAGAGATTGGATGTGGCACTCAGTGCCGTGGTTTAGTTGAGGTGTTAGGGCATGGGTTGGACTCGATGATCTCAAAGGTCTCTTCCAACCTTTTGATTCTGTAATTATATAGTCCAATAAAGTTAAATGGGATTTCCATGTTCCTTGATCTCCAGTACAAGACAGAATATATATTCTCCCCATTTTCCCCATTAATTCTTGCATTAGTTCTGTAACTTCTACTTGATCTAGCATATTTTTAGCAAGATAAATATTTAGGCAGATGTCCAGTAAACTGTCAGACTATCTCACCCACACAGGAAGGAGACATCCAGTCATTTTTCAGGGCTTAGTCTGGGATAAACTTATTGCTCAAGCAAATACAGAAATCAACCTGAAGTCCCTAGTGTCCTGCTGATGCAATTGACAGCCAGTCATGTCCTGGGTCTTTTTAGCTGACATGTGATTGCTTTCCCAGATCTTTGACTAATACTAGAAGGACCCTCTGAGTCCTTTACCTCCCAAACATTTAATCCACACCTCCAATGGTTTTCCCTTACAAGGACATTGGGACAGCCATGGTAAACCAGAGCAACGGCCACTTTTGCCCAGTGTATTTTTTCCAGCAGTGCTTAAACACAGAAGTCTGGGAAGACCAGAGGGATCAGACATCTGCTGCTTTTCTCCAGCTTCTTTCTCAGGGCCTCACCATTTCAGCTCAAAGACCTCCTCAGTTGCAATGAAGTTCCTGGATTTATTAAACTTCAAAGGATTTCTCTTCCCTGAACTTCTTTGGAGTTTGTAACTTGTTCCTACTTGTTCCTACAGTGCCACAGCTTCACTTTATTCAGCTGCCGTATCTGGCTGTTGTTGATCTGAAAGTGAAGTTTATGAAATGCCAAATAGAACTGTTCCCATTCTGGAAACATTTTTCTCCCTTTGATAGGGCCTATAGGATTTATTATCACTTTAGCCTTTCTTGTACTAGTTCCAAATTTGTCTTCCTTTCTGGTCTTTTGACCAGGGGTTATGTTATATTGAACAG
The DNA here is from genome assembly GCA_008694505.1 of Cyanoderma ruficeps. Classification (NCBI taxonomy): domain Eukaryota; kingdom Metazoa; phylum Chordata; class Aves; order Passeriformes; family Timaliidae; genus Cyanoderma; species Cyanoderma ruficeps. The sequence continues at coordinate 38,627,062 of VZDJ01007747.1, read as the reverse complement.
AATTGAAAAGCTAGGTAGTTCCAACTAATTGGAATCTGTCCCTGTCTTCTACAGTGGCACTAATAGAAAAGAATCAATATTTAAAAAAAGAAATGCTGCTGTTCTGTGGTAAAAGTGAATGAGCTTTTTTTGCCTGCAAGAATGTATCACTTGGAATGTTTTATATCCCATATTCTAGAGATTTTTGTCTTTTAATATAGGTCCCTCCAAGCATCTATAAGCCTCCAAAGGAAAGAAAGCAACTAGAGGAAATGAAAACAAAAAATATTCAAAAAGCAAAAGTAAGTGTATTTTATTCTTCTTCTATCCTTTCCTTTCTTCTAAACTGGTTCTTCTGTATTGTTTCATCTTCACAAATCTTAGAACTTTATCTGAAACATATCTGCTTTTGCAACTAAATAGCTCATGGCTTTTTCTCTAGTCATGAAATTTGTATCCTCTACTCTGTTTTAACACCCTTTCCCCACCTTCTTTATTTTATTACTAATTGTCCAGGACAAGGTCCACCTTTTACTCATTATATAAGTACCATAAGAGAAATTTTGCAAGCAGTCATATAAAGTAGCAGAAACATGATAATTTTCTTTTCTTTACAATGGTTCTTCTAGTCCCATGGACATGTAGATTTATAAAGTATTCACTTATTTATTAAGGCTTCAAATTACAAAATAAGTTGAATATATTGGGGTTTTTTTCTGTAGTAACTGAAAAATAACCACGTGTTATTCACCTTTTTAAAATATCAGCAGATTCTGACCTTTTTTTGTGCAGACTTGATACTCTTACATATTCTTCATACATTCTCTTGAGCAGACAGAGAGAATGTGAAGTCATCTTGGTTTGTAAAGAAACAGAATACATGGTCTGTGTGTTAAGACAGCAGGAGAAGGGAGGGCCTGGAAAATACAAACATATTTGATCCAAACTTTGACATGAATCTTGTTCAATGAGGTAGCTCATAGTTAAAACAGATTGTTGTTGTCTTCTTCTTGGAAAGGAATTAATTAAATGTCCATTTCCACTTTCTTTCCCCATTCCCACACTGCAGTCACCATATCCAATCAAATAACAATATAAACTTGATAAAAGGTATGCCATATGACTCCTTTCATTAGCACACTTCCACCCCCATTCTGAAAATGCCTGACTCTAGTTTTCACTAGCCAGTACAAGTCTGTTCATTACTGTTCTGGGCTGTCCTCATGTCCATGTGAAAAGGGCATTGGATTCTGTTCCGGAACTATAGTGAAAGCTTTAATGTGTGACAGATTCTAGAGGGATAAAATTTGCATTCCTTTTGCTGGCCCATCACATTACTTATGCTTGATATTTCATTATAAAACAATACAGCATTATTTTTTATTCTTTTATAGTTTCCATATTGTGGGGAAAGCACGTCTATTCGTCTGTGTGCTTATTTGCATGTTAAAAACTTTCTAGAAAAACTGGGGAAGAAAAGCCAAGTATCACAGTGCCTATACCATCAAAATTCTATGACAACTGTAAAATCACTTAACAACTGGACACATTCTTCAGTAAAGAAAATGCATTAATACAAGAAACAAAGTTAAACCACCACAGAAATTATAGCTGCAATAACAGCAGCTTTTGTCACTTCTGGAATGCTATTAAAGGCATCCAAAGCATTCACAAAGGTCAATTTCCTAGAGTGTTTGCTAAGCAAGCTGATATGATAGGTCCTAGCAGAAATATGTATGAAAAATGCCATTTGTTTCATAGCATTTTTGCAGAAGCTGTAACTGTAAGAACCACATATGAGCATCTGTGAGGAATGAGAACACTGGAAGCCACACTCTAGACAGTTATAGAAACATTGATGTTATCAGCTGCTGCCCAGGAAGCCATTAGAAAATCTAGACTGTATTTCACAGTTTTGATAAGAGATTTGGTTTACAACCAAAATGAATATCTAAAAACTAGAAATGTGGTTGCCTGTACTTCTCTATATAATGACTGGGTCATTAAGGCCAGGGGTGTGCCTATTGTGTGCACCCCTGGTGCAGTGATCCCTTGATCATAATTCTGTATGTAACTCAAAACCAAAGCCATTGTTTGTCAGCTGCAAACAGTTACTGCCAATGGTACTGATGTGCCATGGAGAATTATGACACTTTTAAGCTACTATTTGGATAAGCAACATGTTTCATATGGCCAGGCCTATTAAAGCCCTGATGTCCTATGCAAACAATACATCCAGGCAGAACTGTGTAGAAAATCAATACTTGCTTACTTCAGGTCTTTAATCAGGGGTGAAAATTTATCTCAATACTAAGTCAAACTTTTGGAATCCATCTTGGGACCATGTTGTTTCACATCTTCATTAATGACACAGATGAAGGGATTGAGTGCACCCTCAGCACATTTCCTAATGACACCAAGCTGGGTTGTGAAGTTGACACACCTGGGGGACAGGACTCCATCCAGAGGGACCTGGAACAAACTCGAGACACGGCCCATGGGAATCTCATGAGGTGTAACAACACCAAGTGCAGATGCTGCACCTGGGTCAGGGCAGCTCCCAGTGTCAACACAGGCTGGGGCTGAACAGATCCAGAGCAGCCCTGAGAAGGACTTGGGGGTGCTGTGGGTGAGGGGCTGCACATGACCCAGCCATGGGCACCCACAGCCCAGAAACCTCCCTGGCCTGGGATCATCCAAGGCACCGTGGGCAGCAGCTGAGGGAGGGGATTCTGCCCCTCTGCCCTGCTCTGGTGAGATCTCATCTGCAGTGCTGCATCCAGCTCTGGGGCCCCACCACAGGAAGGACATGGACCTGTTGGAGCAAGTCCAGAGGAGGCCACCAAGAGGAATGGAGCACTTGTCCTATGAGGAAAGGCTGAGAGAATTGGGATTGTTCAGCCTGGACAAGAGAAGGCTTCAGGGTGATCTAATTGTGGTCTGCCAGTACTAGAAGAGAACACACAAGAAGGATGGAGAGAAACGTTTTACAAGAGCAGGTAGTGACAGGACAAGGAGGGGTGGCCTCAAACTGAAGGAGGGTAGGTTTTGATTAGATATTAGGATGAAATTCTTAACTATGAGGATGGTGAGGCACTCACACAGGATGCTTAGAAAAGCTGTGGATGCCTCATCCCTAGAAGTGTTTAGGACCACGTGGGATGGAAGTCTGAGCAGCCTGGTCTAGTGGGAGGTGTCCCTGCTTATGGCAGAGGCTTTGGAACGAATCTTTAAAGGCCCTTCCAACCCAAGCCATTCTATGATTCTGTGAATATAGTGGTTGGGGCTACAAGACTTTTTAAGACAAAATTATTCTTAGAGAATTTAAATGTACCGCACTCTTCAAGATAATTGTTTTAATTTTAGGATCTGCTTCTGAAAGCAAATACTAACCAGTTCAGGTGTGCAACCATCAAGCCTGAAAAGAGAGAGGTATGGTGCAAAATACATGCTAAAAGATTTCCCAGTAGGAAGATGAAAAACGACTGGAGTATCTTAAGAGTATTTGAAAAAATAATATTTATTTGGGCTTAAGAATTATGTGCTATGATTTATAGCTATAGTGTAATTTCACATCCCTATACCAGCATTTGCCTCTTTGTATGCATAATGCATAACCCCCTTTTCTTATACTTCTGGTGCTGCTTTATTATTTTCCTAATGAGACAAGAAACCTTTCCGTGAAACTGCTCAAACAAATCTCCAAACTGGCAATATTTCTCTAAATCCACATATTATTTTTCCATTAATTTTGATGCCACAGAGCAGCCAAGCTGAGGGAATACTGGTCCTGTTCATACGGAATCGTTGCTTTGGTTGCTTCCCAGTTCACAGTTATGTAACCAAACTATGTATGTAATATTCATTTCAGCATCAGTGCTGCATATTCTATTCACTGTGTTCATCCCCATGATACCAGACAGTTTCACATCAGTATCTACAGCTAACGACATTAATAAGCATCAGTAGAATTCTACCACTAATTAATAATTTCAGGAAGTGTGTTTTGACAACCTAGTTTGTCCTCTCAGTATCTATTTCAGTTAAACGCTGAATATATTCATATATATATATATGTAAGTAGTATTTCATAGTCAAAGAAAGAATCACTGTTACTTCTTAGCATTATTTTAGTCAATATTTGGTCATTTGGTATATTTACTCAATATACCTTTGTATGGTTGTATTCCCTCTAGGTTGGGTGTACATAGCAAGTTTTTGTGTATGTTACAATTCCAAAATGTGTCCCCTGTGTATTTGTTACTCTCCAAAAAATATTTGATGAATATTCAAGTGTTCATTTTGATAAATACCTAGTATCTTTTGCTGAGTAATTGAAAATTTGTTTCTGAAATTAAATAATGTATTTTTGGTTTGAACTGCAGAACATATATGACAGTATGAAGAATAAACCAGCATTCAAGGCTCAAGAGATCCAAAGAAAGGTGAGTAACCTTTAAGGAACTGTTGTCATATGTACTTGAAAATTTGTATGCATGCAAATCTTGTGATGATGGAAACTTGACTTGAATCCATGTTTTTACACTAAGGTCTTTGGCCAGGAGCATGATATGGATTGGGTGTATGGTTCATAGATTTTGTCCTATGCACTATTAATAATCCACAAAGAAAGGGAGTGACAAGAACAGGGCTACTCCATGACCCAAGAGAAATAAGGAGCCAAAGGTGAAAGCACAGGCAGTGCCCTACCAAGCAAGATGCAGTATCTGAATGTGAGGAGGTTGGTGGCAGTGAAGGGTTCTGCTGATAGCAAGTCACCCTTGGACAAAACAAGGTAACCAGTCAGATCTGGGGTCCACCCAAAAGTCCAGTCAGGAGACAAAGCTACAGCAGCAACCAGAGTCCATGACAGCAGGAGACAGAAATGGAGAGACAACCAGGAGAGGAAGAATTCCCAGCATAATGGAAACTGAAACCCATTTCTTAGTCCTAACTGGGGCTCCCAGGCCAGTGAGCAGATGGTGTGAGTGGAAGTCCTGGGTGAGACTGGGTGATCAAAACCTTTAGCATAAGGACAGGAGAATCTTGCATCATACACCACTGTTTCAAAATGAGATCCTAAAGAATGCTGAGCAATCATTCCAGCTAATGACTGTCTGATACACAATATACAATCAGGCTGGATGTTTACCTTGTTTCCATCAGACACATACTGAGGTAATGAAATCCACTATCCTGATTGCTTCTCTTGTACAATTTTCAAGGGTCAGAGAATTGCAAACATGGGAAAAGAGCTTTTCAGCTTTAACAGTGGAACACATGAAAACTCACATTGCTGTTTCTGCAATAACTTCACTAGAGATAATCTTCAGTCTTATATTGTTCAATCTGGCACCCTTCATTTGTTTCAAGTTCTTATGCAGAATAATTTCAGCTGTGTTTGTATTGTAGTCTCAAATATCTTGTGAGCAGGTCTGCCTACTCTTTAAAACTATGCATTTAGGTACAGCTCATAAACACTCTGAAAAGATTGATTCTTCACTTGGGGGACTGGGCATCTGGCAAGTATTTCTAAAGCCTGTCTGGCATTTATCACACACTGAAGTTATCTTTAGTAACAGTATCACCTACTCAGTCTGCTTGCTTACAGTCCAGCAGCATTTAAATTACAGTAAGGTAATAAGATCCTAGTTCATTTTGCCAAAAAAGAAAGAGAAAAAGCCCAAACCAGGAAGCATTTACATAGTTAAAACAAACACATGTGATCTGGAATTATGTGAGCTCAGTTCAAAACTCTGGACGTTCCATTGCCCTTTCTGATAATATAAAATAATGAAACTTTAGTGCAAACTAACAAGAGTCAAGCCACCTGCCTAAACTGCATCAAGAAAAATATGGATCTGGCATCCTCTGGCATTGATTAGAGCCACTTCTAAAACTTGCTGGTATCTCCTCTAGATGCATAAACAGTGTTATCTTGTCTAAACACATTTGCCTTAAAGTTAGTTAGGTGATACTTAAGATGCTGCTGTAACTTTCAAACAGAGATAGGCATATTGTTATTGACTTTTAAAATACTTTCTATTCCTGTTGCCTTCTGCCTGTCCAACTCTCTGAGCAGACAAATCCTAAGAGGATGGTTTATCCAAGATATATACATATAGATATATAGACATAGATATATTTAGATATAGATATGATTTTAATCTATCTTAAAATTAATGAAATTATAAAACGCTTTAACAAACTAGTATTTTGCTTTCCTCTTTATAGAACACCCACAATATATGATTCTTTTTTCATTTTAGAGACATATATTATGTGCAGCAGCAATTATTTCTCTTGCTGTTCCAAAGTGTCTATTCATCGTTTTCACTGGAGAATGAGACAGTACAAATGCATCATCACTCTGTTTCAGTCCACCTCTTGCTCATATCGTATTTGCTCATTACATATTTATTGGTTTTGGTGAGCTGTTGCATGTTCATTAGGTGGCAAAGTGAATATCATACTTTTCCACAAGAATTACTGCTCTGTAATTTTCCCACTTGCTTCCATTTTCTTGAAAAAAGGGAATATATCTCACAAGAGGAAGAGAATGAGTAAAATTCAGAACTTTGTTGCTACTATATGACACAGAAGAATCTATTACTTTACTTATCTATTATTTTACTTATACCTGCCTGCACATGTCTTCGGAGTCCTAGTTATGTTGATTATATTGCCTTAGTTCTGTTTCATTGTCAGTCAGTTTTCTGGTCAATAAACCGTGATACTGAAGTTTAAGGTATTTCCACAATTGTTCTTAGTTCAGTTCTCTATCCAAATTATAGTTGGTAAATACAGAACATGAAATCTGTAGACACTGAAAACTGTCAAAAGTATGGAAACATCTACAAGAGAAAAAGTCTTCTCTAAGGAAATTTTTTATACACAGTACAGGCATAAAATACACGCTTCATATAATGCAGAAGGCTTTGAGATGTGTTGAGATGCAGATCAAAAGGCAGATCACATTTAAAAGTCATAGTAAGTCAAACAAAAGAAATAAAATACATTGGTTTGGATTCTTTTCCTAAATTCTTCAAGTTATCATTTTGTCAAGAAACTGACAGGTAATTAATATTTTTTGCATTAAAATATGCTATCTGTGTAAAAACAGTCCTTTCACTTAGTGAATTCTAGGTGATGGAATGTGTTTGCTATCCTCAACCTACCTAATTAATATAATTTATAACATATGCTTTTTCCAGTTATGTATTTCAGGAGACTTCATATTTCTGCATACAATATATGCAGTATGTAACTTGAGTGATTCTATGCATCTGTTTCTCAGCTACTCATTAAGTTCCTAATTTAGAATTTAAATACATGTTTGAATTCAGAACACAGAACTTGTATGGATTTAAGTCAAACGTGTTACGATTAAGCTTTGTTTTCTGCACGAATGATTCCAGTTCTCATTTCAGCAGCACTGCTTTGCCTTGGTTCATATCAGGTCTCTCACATGTGTCTGCAAAGATGACCCATTTTCTCTGAATAGCCTACCTGTGCAGGGAACAATTTTAACTAGCAGAGAAACTGATCCTTTCCTCCCTCAGTATTTAGATGTTGTCTGGGAGTCAGTCTTAGCACAATACTTTGAAGAGCTAACAAAGCAGCCACAGGATCTAGTTCAAGGTACACCTTGAGGCCTGAAAGTCACTGAGAACGGTTCTGCACTTCTACTATCTAGAAAATGGATATGGCAATGAGTGATTGCAGTCATCTTGAAAATACTTCTACACTGTAACAGTTATTATTTATAGAAGGCTTCTAAGATCTTCCTATGAAAGGTGCCACTTTTGTTTTACTTCACTGTTTTGGCTAACTGACCGTCTTTCAGAGAGGCAATTTATTGTCTTTGTCCAAAACAGATCAAATCCTTTCGCACAATGTACACCAGCACTGGAAAATATGAAAGGAAGTGAAGACATTCTATGGGATTTGACATGGTCCAAGAGTGATTACAAATTTATAATCCACTTGGGGGACTTTGCTGATTTCTTAAGCAGCTTGAGTGGTTTATGAGCAGCATGCAATTTCATTGTGAATGTCAGATTAATGCTAGATGAATGCTTTAAGCAAAATTTATGCTGTCTTGGGTCAATTTATTTAACCCACTGAGATGTTTTTATACTCTGTTTTATGGTTTACATTACTAACTATGAGATATACATTCCCTTTCCTGACAGATTGACAATATACCCATTAAATTAAACACAGCGGCTATTTTGAGGGAGGGTGCCCTCTACCAGCGGAAATTGGAAGAAGAGCTCAAAAGGTAAGACCACGTTCCACCTAGGACTGATTTTCACATCCCTGGATATGGGATAATGAACCACATCAAAAATAATTAAGTAAATTCTAGGTAAACTAAACTAATGGATCTGTTGTAGGGCATTCTATACTATAAAAACAGTTGACAAATGAAGAAAGAAGTGGATTAAAGAGGACTGAAGAAAAATTCTACAGTAAAGTAATTATTTTTGTGTAGATGCTGTACAGTGTTACTGTGTTCTCATATAGCACTCTGGCTGCTGTCTGCTTGCAAAGTCCAACAGGGATCACTTTTATATTTACTCCAATTCTCCAGACTAAATAATGACCCAAATACCTATCTATTTCTGTGTCCTTTGTACAAGATGCATCTATATTAAGCCAAATAATTTCAAATATCTCCATTTTCTTCAATGGTTATGGTCAACGACATGTCAAGTCTGATACTTGAACTTGTTTATATGTACATAAAAATACCTGTCCATTTCTATCACAGTAAGATATAGCACACTAAGAATGTGCTGTTCCTTAAAGCAAGATAAGACAAGAGCTGAGAGTGACAGCAGGACATGTAGGGACAGTGTCCTCACTGACAGCAGCTCCACGGTATCCTGGCAGGCAGCAGGACAGATCCAGGGACAGACAGCTGGGTCAGCCAAGGGTGCTACAAGAGTCCAATGGGATGAGTCTGGGCTGAGGTCCAGCCGGGAAGGCAAGTCAAGAAGGCAGGGTCAACTCGGCCCTGGGCTGGGTGTAGGCTGACCTGTGGAGCAGCTTAGGCAAGGACCAAGGCTGTTAACCCAGGCTTAACTGTGTCTCTTGGGAAGAAACAACATACACACCAACCAGGACTTTTCATAGCTCTTCCTCACACAGTTCTCTTCACTCCAGTCCCATCCAGTGTTAGACAGTCCCACTGCAGCAGAGCTGTCTTTGAACACAAGCACTGAATCCAGGATGGGGGGGAAGGGAGGTAATAAGAGGTTGCAGGTCCTTTTGGGCATTTAGCACTCTAAGAAATCCTGACATAAGGATTCTTCCTTATGTCAGCAACGCAGGCTTTCAGAGAATGTTTACTAGGGGGAGGGTGACTCCTGGATGACCACTGAAGGTTGTATTCTACAGGTAGAATCACATAATATTTTCACTAGAAAACTTCATAAAGATAAAACTTATATCATGTCATCTTGCTTTAGTACAACTTCTAATCCACCCAGCTTAGCAGGCTAAGTACTAAATATTGATAGCATTTTAAGTCCTGGAAAGACTGTGTAAGTTTGGATTTGATCTTTGGACCTAGCAGGTTTTGGTTTCATGCATCAGGATTTTAGCAGATAGGTATTAAACATCACTCAGATTCTCTTATCAGCTATTCACATATATTGAGGTTCTTCCATATTACATATGCTACTGTTAACTGGCAGAATTTGTTCCACTCAGCAAAGGAATAGTTCCCTTTGACACTATTTTATCTTAGTGAGTTTTAAACTTCAGCTGGATTTAACACAAAATATATATATATATATAGAGAGAGATAAATATATAGAGATGATGTATATATAGATTTATCACATGTATATACAGTGGGGAGCGGCTGTAGGACGCAATTCACTCCATGTTTATGTCTGTGTCCTAATTATTGGCTAATTCCCTCCTCTGCTGCAGGACTTTGATGGGCCTGCCCCAGGGCTTTGCTATGTTTTTCTCTCTCAGCTGAACACAAAAAATAGGGATGTGACTTTGCTTAACAGCTGAATAATTTTTTGCTTTGTTACAGCATTATTTAATTGACAAAACACAAAAGAGAAGTAGTGTTAAGCAGAAGTTTTTTGTTCTCTGTGTTAAAGTGAACAAGAAGATTGCCAAAGAGAAAAGTTATTTGTTCTTTCTACCTCTAAGCAAAGCAGTCCTCTGAGAAAGTGTACATCTCTTTCCCCTGATTCTGTCTGCTCCTTATGAGAATCCATACACAGCTAAAGTTTGCCCTCTCTTGGGGCTTTGTTTTACTGAAAACTTTCAGGTCCATGCTCTCATGCACTTTCTTCCAGTCTGGCTTTCTCAGGCTTTACACATAGTAGGAATATCTCTTAGACTGGAATTAAAAATATCTGTCAAAGGACTTTGTGATGACTGCCTTTTTACTCTGCAGAGATCAAACACTTTCTATCAAAGGCTACTGGAATTGTTTTACAAACCAAGGCAGAGCTACAAAGCCAAATTTCTAGAATAGTATACTCTTTTTCTCTCTCTTGCAGAATTGAAAATTTGCAACAAGGGGCTGGGGACCCATCTGAATTCTTGGAATGGCAGAAACAGATGCGTGGAAAAGATTTGGAAGAACAGCTGACTGAAATAGAGTGTAGGAGGCTTCAAGGAAAACTGAGTTATGAGGAGGCAGTTCTAGCCCATCAGAATGTAATCCAAGAAAATAAGAAGAAAGCTGATCTATTGAGAGAAGAGGTAATACATACAGGGATGCTCAAATTTTGCTGACTACCAATCTATGCAAATCATAGCACAGATAATACCTATTATGAGAGGTGTAAATTTCTATGCAGTGTTGCAGGGAGGCCCTGAGATAAAGAGAGGTTGAGCCAGAGCAATATATGATCCGACCAATATGGTTAATCACACGTTCTCCGTTTATTCAGCTTAAGATGGCAGGTTATATACAGTTCTATATAGTTTATAATTGGAGTAACATTTCTATTGGAATACAGCATAGAAAGAATGCAAACAAACACTGTTTAATTTTACTTTTAAGGTGGCTAAATGTGCCCACTAATAATTACTCTCAGTGACCTTCAGAAAACCCACTATCTAACAATGATACCTTAACATCTAATTTCTGCTGCGCCACAAGTAATTTCACCTGCGCAACAGGCTTCAAGGCTTCAGAGCCTTCAAGGCCAAGGCTCAGCTAGACAGGCCTCAGCTGGGTAGTTCACTGTTTTATTTAATGTCTCATTCTAAGTACAGAATGAGACACTCTCTCTCAGAGAATCTGCTACAATGCAGTGTCTTTACTCACTGGAGTCTGCAAACAAAGGAAAAAGAGGGCTATAACTTCCAGATACAGCAATGCTTGCTAACACATGAAAATACTTTTTACAAGGTTTTTTTATTTGATTAACACTTATCAAGTAAATTGAGTAACAGCAGAAGGTCAAAGCATGCACCCCTATATTCTGTCATTATGCAAATCCTTTTGGAATAGATACTTAGATACCAAGCACCATTAAAATTGAAATCAACAATATATAACCAACTTCTTTATCTTGTTAAAATGAGAGCCAAAAATATGAAACTTAAACTGATACAATTCAGTTTACTTCATATCATCTGACACACCTAGATCTCTCTTACGTGAAAATTCACACAACCCTCTTCGGATCCACCTATATGGAAAACTGAATATTTATGCCAAGAAATATTTTCACACTGTTTTCAATTGGCAAATCACAGTTTCTCAAAATCATTGCTAGAGTTTTTTGTTATTTTCACAACTGACATTACATTTTCCCAGTGCTTTTCTTATAAACTAAACAGGTGATCAAGAATCACCAAATACTGTAGATTTAAAACTTTTCACAGCCACCATCACATTCTTTTCTGTTTGTCCAGTTTGTTTCTATGCCCTGTAGGCCAGTACCTGTCTCTTGACCATCTCACAAATGTCAGTGCAGTGTCTCAGCAACATAAAATGAGACCACAAATGTACAAAATTTTCATAACGACCATGCTACAAAAGCAAAATTTGCTGAATTGGTTTCTTTTCTGTCCTATAATACCTTTCAATCTTTTTTGGCATTGAGTCTTCATGTTTGTTTAGAAAGACTATAGCAAGACAGTATGTGAACCTTAGTGTGTACAGCTGAGCATAGTGTGATTGCTCATACTCATTCCAAAATTATTGCAGTTGTTATATTCACTTCAACTTCAGAGCATATGTATTTTATTTGTTAGTAGAAATGTCCCAAAATGAATAGATTTGGGGATGTGCAAATAAGACTTGCTCTAACCTGACCAATTCCACATAGCTCCCTTTGCTTGTCAAGAAGCAGGGCATGTCATCCACATGCAGATCTTCAGATGTACTGGGCACCAACTGCCCATCCCCCAATGTTCAGTTGTCATGCTAACCCACTTCCTTCTTTTAAAACTCTGGTCTTCCATCTAAAACAGGAAGAACAGCAAGGAAATCTTGTCTGAAAAAATCAATTTTCCTGCTTCTTGTTTCTTTCCTCTGACAAAGAAAGGAACATGGTTCCCAAAAGTGGACTTGACATTACAGAGCTATGACTTGGCCCAAGAAGTTCCTGCAGGCGCACAACTAGCAGTATATGAGATTAGCACCCTTCTTGCTATCTCACAACCAGATCCAGAAATTATTCTTTTTGTCTGCTCTTGGAAACATGTAAGAGGGAATCATGGAAAATAGGTGTACAAAGTCATGCAGGATAGTTGTGTGTAAATAAAATACAGAGAGGGAATTTTAAATCTGTGTCTCTTTCTTGTCCCCTTTACTACTTTTGTGGATGATGTAATAGTTTGAATCCAATTTTCCTTGCCCTGTTTCAATGATTTGAGGCACTCAGATCACCACTTATCAGGAGTTGTATTCACCTGGTTTTTGTGATTTAGAAAGCAGAGCTGATGCACCTGTATGCAGAGAAACGTCTACAGGAACAGAAAGAAATGAAAGAGCTGGTGGAACAGGTCATGGAAGGACACAAGAATGTAAAGCAAGTAAAAGCAAAGATCCAGGAATACAAACAACAGATAGGTATATATATTGCCAGAAAAATGAGAGGTGATGCTAAATATCCCCAAATTACTTCATCTTTCTTTTAGTGGGCCAATTACAATTTTTACAGAAGGGAAAGTGAAATTAAGGGAAAGATCCAGACTATACATTCCCATGAATGTATGAATATGAATTCAGGAATCAGCTGGCAATGGGTAGATCAGAAATTCTAAGCTACTGGTCACGGGAATTACTCTTTGTTTAAACAGGAGAAATACATCACTGATGTTCTGCAACCAGTTTCCCTTCCATCTAAAAGTAGCACATGTAAATTACTCTACTTTTTGTCAAATGCAGACTTCTCTGCTTGTCTATCTCCATACTTGTATTCTTAAGGATTGAGGCAGGCAAAGAGTGTTAGTCACTCCAAAATGGACTAGCAGAGCCTACCAGCCATTGCAATTCACTTATTTCTAGGATATACATAGCTTGGAAGACTATGAATATTTTCTATTTTATCATATCCTTTTATTAAGTAATGAAACAGTATGTACAAATGATAACAGAAATTACAAAGTAGTAGTTCAAAGTGTCTGTGTATGTATATAGTACATTTATGTACTGAATAGAAGGATAGATGGTGGAGGTGGGAAGTACTCATTTATTTCTTCAATGATTCCTCCCACCAATACCAGACTGTTCCCTCAAGTAGCTTTAGATCAGTATTATTATCATTATTCATGAATGCATATGAATTTTCCTCCAGATGGACTACTTGTTAAAATAGGCAAACAGCTAACTGAGATTAATTCTTATCTTTCAGTTCAGCAGGTTTGTGAAGAAAGTGGAGAACTTCTCCGGCAAGCTTTAGAAGAAAAGGAGGACGAGAATAGGAAAAGATATGAACTAATTCAACAAATACGAGCTATTGAGTCTACACCTAGCATCAGACACAAGTTTGTTGATTTGACAGAGGTAAGCTCAAAAGGAAAAACTATTGTTTTTACATAAATGTGTACTGTATATGTTTCACACATTCAAAGAGGTCGTGTACTGTAGATATATCACAGTCTGGATGGATGAAGTACAAAGTGACCCCATACATGTCGTATTTTGTCATATTGAATGAAAAAAGTTAGATCTGAAATGGAACATTGACGAAGTCTAGAAAATGAAAATTTTATCAAGAAGAATATTCTGATGGGAAGTGAAGTCTTAGTCGTCTTGAACCTTCTTTGAATTTTGCCAGTAGGATCTGGGTTTCCCAGTATCTTCCAAAAAGAGACTGGACAGTGATTACAAGACGTTCTATGCATCATCACAAATTCAAATATTTGTCAGTCAGGGTAAGAACTGAATCAACACAAAGTTTGGGCTGATTTATACTTAGTCATATTGCAGTGGTGATGGTCATGGTAATTAGCAAGATTAATTTCCTTTGCTTTCAAAACTGTCAACATTCAGATATATGAAAGAGATTGTCAAGAGAACCCAAGACCTTCCGAGTTGTTACAATTCTGTGTAATTTACTTGTGTGTGTAAGTATATAGTTTCCAGTAACTGAGCAAGGGCCAAAAACTTAAAGCCTTCACAAAACTGTTAGGAAATGATCCATCTTTGTTTGCAAACTGAAGTGCAGAAGTCTCTCTTTAGATCTTAGAATCTCATTATCATTCACATTGTGAAGTGGATACTAAAAAGCCTTCATTAAACATTCAGGTTTGAATATTTTACATTTGGGCATTATGATCTGAATTTTATGGGTACACAGCATTGTTTAGTCCTAGTCATTTCAGATAAAAATAGTAGATACTGTTATAGATTATAGATCAAATGCATACTTTGGAAATAGATAAATACAAAAAAATGCATATTTTTAGTGTAAAGTCTGTTCTGGTTTCACACATTAAAAAAAACATTTTAAAATTTCAAAAATCTAATAAAAACTTAAAGTCAAGTAGAATTTTTTGAGAGCAAAAATATTGTATTTATGATTAATCTTCTATATATTTTTCAATGCTTTTGCTTTAAATGTGTTATGAAAGATATGCTCTGGGTTTTAAAAACAGTTTTTAAATACCAGTGTTTAGGATCATCCCTGTATTTCTGCAAATCAGAATATATTCAGCGTGAATTGGAACACAATCAAAATATTCTGGTTTTACTCATTTACTCTCCTCTTGGTATTTACAGTGTTATTTAAACCTATATTTCCTGTTCTCTAGACTGGTGGCCATGGTTTATTTGGTGAAATGTCAATAGTGGAACTACGTGAACGCCTCGCCCTACTCAAGGAAGCACAGAAGGCAGCAGAGGAAGAGAAGAGAGACCAGATAATTCATGAAAAACAAGCTAAGGAACAACTTATTCTAGACAAACTGGACCAGATTTCCCAATTCAGAGCAGAACTTGGACGAGCAGCTGCTTTAAAGTCAGTATAAAACAGCATGTGACATTTAAGACATTGCAATTTCGTTATTATTTTGCCAGCCCTTGAGGAGAAGAACAAGTAGAGAGCAAAATACAGCCCTTTTATAAATCAGTATGACTTTTGTCAAAGATTACACTGGGGCCAGGATTTCATTTTAATTCTTGAAAATAATTTTCATCAGATTTAACGAATCATTTTCATCGTTTATGGTTGAAGACACTCCATAGGCTAGTGTTGACAGTATTGCCCCAGGATTCAGAGCCAATAATATATATTTAGAAAGAAATTTTGCCTTTCTTCTGTTCCTTTTCAGCTAAACAGAACTAATTTGATGTTATTAGAATCATTCTAGCTTGCCACTTAAAGTTGTTTCTCATTCTCATCTAAACCAACATTATGGCTGTAGTCTTCTTCCTTGAATATCATCTGTAATGTGAAAAGGAAGGTCTTATTCTAGAAGCTAAAAATATTTTAGAATGAAGGTTTTTTAATAGCAATAATAAGTTATAAATTAAATACATTATAGCATTAGATTGAAAAGGAAATTCTTTACTTACAGACTCTCTGATCAAATTCTCCATTATTATTATTGTTAATCATCATATTTATTAATCGTCATCATAAAGGATCCATAGCCATCATAGATGCTTCAGATACGCAGAAGACAGGTCCCTTCCACAAAGGTTTTAAAATTTAAGTTAAAGCTATTTACAAATAAAGCTGAGAAGGAGAAAGCCTGTGTAAAAGTATACAACACGGCACACCTCTTGATCTTATACGATTTTTACTGCATCTTAAATATTTTCCACTGTTTTCTTTCAAATTGTCTTTCATCTTTTCCCTTTTGTGGCTTTGAGAGGTAAGTCCTTCTCTTGTCATATTTATTTTGCAAACTTATGTTCAGGCTGACATTCAGAAGACATATTCTATCAAGCGACAAACACATGTTTTTGGACATGTCTTAGATTCACGTTTATTGGCAAAGGTGGCTCCTCAGAGTTCAATTCATGTTCATCATTTATCATCCAGTTCTACATCTCAGTTACAGAAGGCAGTATTGATGTATTCCTTTAGTTTTCACTCATCTCAGCTCTAATTTGGTTTATTGCTGAAGTTAATCTCCAAAGACTGGGGTTTTACTATGTTAGTACTTGAGAAGAGAGTTTAATGTATTTAATGAATCGATAACTGCAGCTGCAGTGGATTGACTGCACAGATCAGTGACCTTCCTTTCTATGGCATGTATCAAGAAAAGATTTTAAGACTTAAGAACCTGAAATGGAGTTGGAGCTGGAAATATACTCTCATTGCTACACACTCAGTATTGTGAAAGCCTGTGGGAACAACTCAAGCCACTGCTTTCCACCAGACATGCAAACTAAGCATTAAGAACTTGTGTACTACATAAAACCTGTTTCACTAGCACCTGCTTAAAGAATCATCTGTTCTGCTAGATGTGTTATGTGTGAATTTTGTATAGGGCTGAGTTCCTTTAAACTAGACTCTTTGGCTTAATTAAGAACTAAAATTGTTCTGATCCCAAAATAAGCTGTGCTTGAATGAGAAGCTTTGATTCACTTTTTGTTCTGTCATTTGAAATGTTTTTTAGAACAGACCAGCATGCCAAAGATAGTAGAATCCAAATTAAATTATACACTGAATTTCAAGTCTCTGAATCAATCAGTCAATCTGGTCAGATTCTTGATAAGTTATACAGTAATTTTAATGGAGCCCTGTTTGCTTTCTAAATAAAGAAATATAACGTTTCATTATAGATGCTAGAAGATATTTTCCTTTCATGGTTCCTAGGCAATTTATGTATGTAACTTGGAAGTAACTCCTATAAAAATGCATCATTATAGTATAGCAAAAATGTTGTTCTTTAGGAATGCATTTAATGCATTTTCATACAGAATCCAAATCTCTGGTGTTATTTCTGTTAATACAGAAATAGGGCATACTGGCCATGGCATTTACAAATGCTAGACACTTCCATGCAGTTTTTATTTCTCTCTATACAAACTGTGGTGTTTGTGTATTAAACCTTATTTGCAGGTCTTGAATTCTGAAATACCTCCCAAATCAGCATGAGTGATTAATTGTTTGGATTCTATTCTTGATATGTTGCACAGGAGATACAAAAAGCTAATTTTTATGTTTACAGAATTGATTCATCAGTATAGGGATAGAATAGCAAATTTTACCAATGGTCCTCATAAGTTGGCCTTATGCATCAATATAAAATTATATGTTGTATCTTAAATTGCATTATGTTGAAGGTTACTGCTAATCAGCTAAAGTGTGGCAGCTAAACTCTGCTAAGCAAATCTGCTTTGGTGACAGCAGGAGTTTAATAGGGTGCCTACCAGGTTCTTTTCAATATCATTTACAGACATACATCAACACAAAAGAAGCACATTGTGCAAGCATATAATGACCTATATTAAACAAAATAAGAAATGGAACATGAAAAATTACAGAGACATTGGCCTTTAATAGACTGCAAGCCGTGACATCTATCACAACAGTAGCTTTGTGAGTGCTTTGTGAGTGCAGGATGGTATATATGCAGGACATCCCTTTAATTGCTACAATTTCACACAGTTTGAAAATCAGCACTGTCATTTAAAGTGGACAAGCAATTCTATTTTCAGCTTTCAAACTTGAGCTGATTTGTATGTTTGAATACATGCTAATGTACTTAAGTTACATGCCTGGGTACTTGAGATACAACTCCCTTTCATTCCAGTGAGGGACATCTATTACTGCAATCAATCTAATGCCCTAAGAATCACACAGTTGTACAAACCAGCTGGTTTGAAGCTCCCTCCATCCACATTATCTGTAGTTTGGGGGGAGAGTTACTTTGTGTTGGATTCAAAGTCTGGGACTGCAAGCTGTCACCATTCACTTGGTTGAAAGCTGTCAGAGGAGAGCAGCACTAATCCTCCTTGACTTCCTTGTACATGAGGAAGATGTACAGACTCCCACCAACTCAAAATTTCCCTACATCCCCATCTCACACTATGGTAATGGTGTAGCATGCTGGGCTCCCAGCACTGGATTACAAATGATGGTGTGTTTGCCAGGATGGCAGAGCACTCCCTTCTTTCCCTGCCAGTGCTCAAATCCCTTCCCAACCACATTGACCACACACTGAGAGAAGGGTAACCCCTCTCTCTTAGCCTGAGGTGGGGAAGGGTGGGCATAGTGGGAAGACAGCCAGAGCAGGAGAAGGAGGAGGAGATAATGAGATCTTCACTATAATTGAAACAGAAAGGGGGAATTTATCAGTAATGATGTATCAGAAATATGAAGATGTGAAGAGAAGCTGTAAAGAAAAAAACAAAGCTAGGCTTTTCACAATGGTGGCCATTGAGAAGACAAGAGGAGTATGAGGAGACATTTTTTACTGTGAAGATGACCAAGCACTGGCACAGGCTGTCCAGAGAGGTTGTAGTGTTTCCATCCTTGGAGATGTTCAAAAGCCATCTGGACACAGATCCAGACAAGCAGCTCAAGATGGCTCTGCTTAAGCAGATGGGGTAGTCAAAATGACCCCCAGAGGTCCCTTCCAGACTCAGCCATTGTGTGATTCAGTGACTGAACTTTGATTCTGCAGCTTCAAAACTTTTGCTTCAAATGAGGAAAACACTGTTATGAATAACAATCATTTCCCCACCTAAAAGTAGGTGCTTGATAAGTTAATTGTTTTGGAAGGGAGTCAGATTTTGAGTGCTTAAATTGTTCACATTAGTACAAAATTCTAATCAGTCTAGTAGTGCAGTGTTCTTAAATGTCAAAATAGTGACTGCCTTAACAGTGAACTGTTAACAGATACATTCACTTTGCTAGCTGCAGTAACTTAGAATTATATGGTGCAGGACAGAAAGAGGCAAGGAACTGTGAAGTACAGGCAGCCCTATTCACTGAGGCTACGACAATATTTTTTTAAATATTATTTGCACTATAAGCAATTCTGCTCTTAAAAAAATACTTGTGTTTTTGCACAAGATGCCATTTTGTAAGGTGAGCATGTAAATACAGTCCTAGCTACTTGATATTTTGGTGCCTAGAATGGTCAAGTGGTCATTTTTACTCAATCTCCTACAAGTACTGAGTCAGATAAGAGCTGTCATACATCTATCTCCTTATACTTTTGATGCAAAGCTGGAGTTTGAAAATGTAAATGAAGAGTCAAAAATAGATTATAGGAGGAAACCTCTGTGCAAATCTTCAAATTCCCCATTTTTAAAATATAGCTGAGAAAAAATTTCTTAAATTATCACCTAATTTTCTATTGATTTGGAGAGAATTTCTCTGTGTAGTAGCCCATTCTGACTGGCTGTTACCCTCCTCCCTTAGGAAGTGCGTGATATGAGGTGACAGATCATAAGAGGTTTTTCTATCCTGAGCCCTCAAAGTTCTCAACTGACAACAGAAAACCAGAATTTTAATTTTTTTTTCATTCCTTTTTCTCTTAGAGTTTCTGTTACAATATGGTGCAGTATCTTAAAATCTATGGGATTGGCAGCTTTTTGGAATAGAGTAGATGGCTGGCATAAGACCACATGTAGAAGAGGAATGAATATTACTCTGGAAATAAGCAACTACTTACAATGTTAATACAGGAGCAGCTGCTGCTTCCTGATGTTAAACTTCTGGGTATATTTCCTTTAATTCTAGTTACAAGAATCTGAATTTGCATGTAAGGAAAGGTTTTGTTGCTTATTCTTACTGACAAGATTTAATCATCAAGTATTTACTTAAAATCTTACTGTTATATTCTCCTATATCCTTTGGAATACAATGCCTTGATACAGTGCAAATAGGAATAAACTATATCCTCAATTACAACAATTTTTAGATTTACGATACAATGTTAGAAATTAATCTCAGTGTAGCAGAGTACAGCACAGTCTTAAAGAAGATAAGGAATTGTTATCCTAACCAGATAGCATAACACATAGAACAAAGGAGTTCAGGAAGTATCTCAGGAAAGCAATTGGAAATGAGAAGCCAAGCTTAACTCTGTCCCTTAGAGTTCACAGTGACATTTCAGAATGTAACAGAGGTCGTATTTCTCCTTAATCCAGTTCCTAAAGATTTGGGGACCTCTAGTCTGGAATGGCTGCACTGAAGAAAACTTGCTGTCACACAGAGGTTCATATAAGCAGAGATAAAGCTAAAAGCAAAAGCTATCACTCCCAAGATGAAAGAAGTGTTTGGATCCTTGGATTCTTGACACAGACACTTTTTAAAGGCTAATTGGTGGGTTTAGCATCAGAAGGAACTTCCTTCTTCCCCATCTGCCAGCTTCTTGAAAAGTGTGTCTCATACTGAAAACACCCTAGATATAAGGAAAGAGTTCAAACATTGTAAATGTTTGTAAAACATTTCTTTTCAAAAGGCAACTTGTCTGTGAAACTGGTCCTGCCACTGACAGAATGACAGCTACAGAATCAGCTGGACAGTGCCCTAGTGCACTCTGCTCTGGGTCATTTGGAGTCTTCATTTGGTTTCCAATAAATGTAATGTTGCACCACTGCAACATAAAAAGACATTTTATAAAACTATCCTTTGCCAGCTGCACCTAGCAGATTTAACATGGCTGTACAATTGTGCACATTCCTTGGAAGATCTGACACTTCCTTTAGCTCTGAATTTAGTCAGAGAATCACAGCTGCTGATGACATAACATTAACTCTACGATTTGATCTTACTAAGCTGAATTCGAGGGCAATGTTGAATAAAAGAGAAAGTTGGATATTAAGTGAGTCACTCTGTAACATGGTGTAACCTACATGGAGAAGTTGTAAGTAAATTGAGTCAACTGGGTGAAAGTATGTAAAACCAGATAAACTGTAAATTTCAGGGGACAGACAAGTGACTACAATAGAAGAGGGGGGGAAAGGAATCCTATCCAATAATGTCTCTGGTATGCCTTACTTTTATTCTGCACATGCTGCTATCAATCTATGTTCACATAGAGCAACTAACCTTAATTAATACATCACCATCCCATTGATTCTGTATCTGAACATTATTACACAGAAAAAAAAATCTTTTATTTGCCAAGGAATACAGCAATCAAGATGAATACTAATGATCATATAAGGCAAAGTCCATAGTTCACACAAGCAAAGAGCTGCAGTATTATCCCAGGTTTTGCACGTGTTTTTTTTTCTCAAGAATGTCATGTCTGGCTTGAAATACTTCAGATATTGTCACCACAGTATCCTGTGGGAAAAAATTATTCTATGTGGTTTAGTAATGCTGTTCTGTAAACAACAAAAGGCAAATTATGAGTACCACATGCAAGTTATATGATTTAAATCTCTTTTGAGTCTAACTGGTTCTCAGAAGCAAGAGCAAATTCATTATTACCACAGTAGTATGTGCTCAGATGGATTTATTCTGTGGGATAATATTATTTTACCTTCTCATTGTTTCTTTTTGACTTTTCAGGCAAGAAGAAAAGAAAAAGTCCCAGTCTGGTGAAAGGCCCATGAACGATGAACGCATTTTAAACCTGCAGAAGAAGATTGTAGAAAAAACAATGGAGCGTAAAAAACAAGCAGGACTCTTGAAGATTATCCCCCAGAAAGCCAGAATCATGTCAAGCAAGGTCTGGATATTACATAAGGAGAAAAGCTCTGCAATAGACCTGCTGTTCACAGACCTTTGCTCAACTGCCAGCACTGGCAAGGGGGCAGAGGCAGATGGTGCCATACATGGCTGGCAGTAGCAACACCCTGCCTCCTGCCTAGGCACAATTTCTTCAGCCATGGCCTTGACCTCACCTTCTTGTCACACGTTCTGCTATCACAGAGCAGGGCTCATCCATTCAACACCTGCCTTCCCACTCCTACCACCACACACTCATCCCATCAAGACAGCATCTTACCCCATCTCCAACTCCTGTCTTTCCCAGCTTCCTATCACACACATCCCATCACACAGCATACTGGGATGCTCACCCCTCTCCCACCCAAGGCATGTTACAGTTTATCATTCCCATGGTTTTGTGGAGAATTGCAGCAATCTTTAAGTCATCTTAAACTGGATGACCCACTCCACTTACTCTTCTGTTCATCACGCCAAGTTTGATGCTTACAAATTTCCCAGTCATGTTAGCAAACAAACCATGTTGACAGCCAGCAGGATTATGAAATAGAAATTCAGGGTATTCTCTAAAGAGAACCACTATGACCTGCAGTCTGATCATCTCTGTGTCTTTCCTGCAGGATTCTTTGCAATGGAACCATTGGAAAAAACTGCAAGAGAGTCAGGAAAGACAGTTCAGAATCCTTCAGCATGGCTTCATGGACAGAGAAGCAGCTCAGAAAAGGGAGCTCATTGCAGCAGCAAGAAGTGGAGCCAAAGCCTGTGTACTGCGCTCTGATTTAAAATAAAAATACATTTGGAACAAATTCAGGCCTACTGGAAATATCTGATTACCTATTTACTACAAGGTTGAGTTTTATTCTTTATTTCACCTTTACAGTGTGATTAGAAAAATGTGAGTCTTACAGGCACACTAGAATAAAAACCTGTTTGGGGGTTGTAATATAACCTAATTTTTTATGTTCTTTTATAATGATGTAATGATTAATTATATAATTTTCTGCTAGAATCAAAAGCTTTAAGAAACTGAAACTTTGTCATCAGAGCTCCTACAGCATAATGGCAAATATCTGTGTAAGAATGTCAAGACCTGTATTTCTGGTTTTGTACACTATGCCATGGTTTGCTAAACTCATTTTTTTCAAAAGAATAAAAATAAGGGCAAACCCCAAGGAATATTTCTTGACATTATGCATCTTTTCAGAAGGCATGGTCAGTCCAAGTTCCTAACCTGTCTTCTTACATGACAGTAACTATGTAAGAGGATTGTCAGTTTCAACACTATTCTAGAGGATGCAGGAAAAACTGTTTAGATGATGTGAAAGCCTCCAGAAGTCAGAATCTAGATTCAGTGGCCCAGGCAGACCTTCCCTCTATTTGCAGACCTCAATTTCTTCAGTCTTTAAAGAGTAAAAGGAGAACATAATATTGATCTCTGCTGCTTCCAAAAAAAGTAAAAATTCTGTTACTCACCTAGAAGATAATTTGCCCTCTGACAATTTCTATACTGTGTAAAGCAGCATCTAAACCACAAAACTTATCCAGGCACAGAGCCAAGGATGATATAAATCAGAATTAAAATCTGCCCAGCAGTAAGACTATGTAATGTATTTCTATTTTAACTCAATGCCACTTACTAAGTGTTTAATTATGGCTATTGCAAATATTTAGATTGAAGGAGACTGTGACTGACATTAGAGTCAGGCAGCTGCTTCTAATGCTCTCACAACATTGCATTTCTCACTTTTTATTGAAGGAGGTCTAATGGAATTCTTTTATTGCCATCTAGCTGTGAAGATCACTTCCACAACCCACAAGTTGATAAAATGTGCTGTATTTTTCACTCCAAATAAATGCTCTAGTAGTCCACAAAGGCAATGCAGTTAGGGGTCATGCTCCATAGCAGGAGTCAAGGAACACAGGAGAGTGAAAAGAAGGAATCATAGAACTACATAGAAAAGGGAACTATGATGCCATGTCTAGTACAGTATTGTACATCTTTAAATGACAAACCCTTGGTGGCAGGGAGTTTGTTTCTCTTTGTGGTTGTTCAGCATTCTTTTGCCCTGTTGTCCTGGGTTATAGAGTCTATTCAATTTCATCTGCTGAAAAACAGTTGGGGGTGGGTGCCTTTTGATAATGGCCCAACGGTTAATATCAGGTAGGGCATATAATATCAGGCCGTCATGACTCCCCAAGCTTCCCAACACATACTCACATTCTATCATACCTATTGTGAGATGCTCCACCCAGTGGAAGGAGCCAGCCATTCTTACCTGGATAAAGCTGGAACTTTAAACCAGGACAGGGTCTTGCTTCATCCGATTACTGGAGGAAGGCTGGACCCTTCTCACCCTCAGGACCCCCCCTTTTTTTTTTTTTTTTTCTGCTACTGGATCATTTCTGCCTCTGCGGAGCTGTACCTGCCATTCCAGGAGAACTCACTTTTGGACTGCTTCCGACACCCTGACTAACAAGGTTGTAGCTTTGACCCTGTCAGGGTTTTCCAAAATTGTTGTTTGTTTGCTTGCTGGTTTGGTGGGGTGGTTTTGTTTTTTTTTCTTTTCTACCACACTTGTATTCTTATATTCTTAGTAAAAAGCTGTTATTCCTATTCCCAAATCTTTGCCTGAGAGCCGTTAATTGCAAAATTAGAATTTGGCGGGGGGTGAGGGGTTTACATCCTCTATTCTAAGGGGAACCCCAGTCTCCCTGGCAGATATCTGTCTTTCTAAACCAAGACACCTGTATTCCAGAGCAACAAAGCTAATCAATGACTCTAACACCTTGATTTTCCAGAAGCCAGCAATTAACAGCTGACACTCATGGTCTAGGATATTGCATGGCTGAACAGTTCTTAAACTTTTTAATGAGAATTTAAAAAAAAAAGAAAGGGGTCATTAAGCAGATATGGAGGTGGAAATTTCAAAACCCCATCACACTGCAGGCTTCTTGACCATTGATTTTGGACCAAGTTTTCAAAATTCTTACTGAATTACAATCAAGCTGATTCAGAATTATTTCCTTCTCTATATTTTCTTTGCTCTCAAATGAAAGGAATGAGGAATAGTGGAATTTTTGCCTTCAGAGGTCACAAGTAGCCCTATTGCTACCCTGGGATCTGATGCATAAAGTCATCTTCAGAATCAACATTTTGAGGAACATAGAAGAATGTGTTTTGAAGGGAATACCAATATATTTGTATACTGGTATTTTTGTATCAATATAGCCTATTGATTTTTCAGTGATGGCAAGCCTTGCAACAGAATACAAAGAATAACATAAAAATACCACCTTGCTCCTGACAAATGTGTATAACTTGATGCTGGCCACAGCAGATCCTGTCCAGAACCACTCTGGCCCTGGCTTCTAGAGCACATTCTCTAGTATTCCTGTGTGGTATGTGGAAACCTGAGGTGAGCAATGCAGAGCCATCAAAGGTCTGGTGGGACTTGTTAGCCTTGTGTTACAAAAGCAGCTGCAATGCCACTGGAGCCAGGTGAGCTATGAAGCCACACAGCTCACTGAGACTTGCTGTCTCAGCTGGTGCCTGTGGCAGGGACCATCCGCCACCTGGGGCAGCTACACACAGATAATTGAGTGAGCAATGCCTCTACACTTGCTTCACGGAAACACAGGTGGATGAATAATTCATGATTCATTCATTTACACATTGGTTACACCATTTGCAGCCAAGAAGAGGAGCCTGAGTGAACAAGGCTCTGAAATAATCCATCAAAACAGAGTAACAAAATCAGAGGTTGCACCTGTCTGATCATAGTGACAGATTCATAAGGAAACATTTATAGTCCTGAAAGCTGCACATCCCAGAGATCTTTCATTTCAGCACAAACAGCCAAACCACAGAAGCCTCCACATGCCACTACAGTGTAAGTGGGTGCACCAAAGCCCACATTACCTGAGGAAGACCAAGGGGTTTTGCCATGTGACAGGGACTGGACACAGGGTGCTCCTTACTCAGGTAACATGGTCACTGCTGGTGGCATTTGGCTCCCTCTTCCACATCAGCCTCAGGAACAAGGGAAAGCTCACACTCAGTGACTGCCGTGCCAGGTAATCTAAACTGCCCTAGAGAACACAGGTCTTTTATTATTTAAATGAAATTGAAGGTACAGAGATGATTATGTTGGGATGGCAGGGAAAAAATACCTAGTACACATCCCCAGCACTCCTCACCCAGAAGAGGAGAAAGGAAGACAAGTCACTAGGGGAAACTACCAGTTCACCTACAAATAGCCCAATTCCCAGGCACAGGGCACTAAGAATCCAGAGAAGGACAGTTGCTTACTGCACTAAGGTAAAACTGTTGGGTAAACCCCTTTTTGATAGTGAGGTGAAGGCTTTGAAACACTTCTGCAAGTGTTTATGAGTTAGACATTGGATCTGGGGTAATTATTCCATGGGTAAGAGGTAACAGTCTCCCACACTGATGGCTCTGATGAATTTTGCTCAGCTTTTTGCTCTTCGGAAACACACTGAGAAAAATAATTTCTTCACAGAAAGGGTGATTAGATATTGGAATGGACTGCCCAGGGAGGTGGTGGAGTCACCAACCCTGGGGGTGTTTAAGGAAAAACTGGACATGGCCATGGTCTTGTCAGCAAAAATCGAGACTAAAACTCCTTAACACCAACACAGTGTTAAGAAGCAGGTGTTACTTTATTATAGCACCGGATGCACAGGGGGTAACTTGGCCTAATGTGCATGCCTGGCTGAAGATGATATATGTGTTTATTAGCCAGGGATCACAGAATCACAGAATATGCTGAGTTGGAAGGGACCCACAAGGATCATTGAGCCCACCTCCTGGCCCTGCACAGCACCATGCCCAAGAATCACATCATGTGATTGTCCTGAGAGCTTTGTCCAAACACTCCTTGAGCTCTGTCAGGCTTGGGGCTGTGACCACTTCCCTGGGGAGCCTGTTCCAGTGCCCAACTGCCCTCTGGGTGAAGAACCTTTTTCTAATATCCAACCTAAAGCTCCACTGACATAACTCCAGACCATTCCCTTGGGTCTTGTCACTCAACAAAGAGCAGAGATCAGTGTCTGCCCCTCTTCTTCCCCTCACAAGGAAGTTGTAACTGCAGTGAGGTCTCTGTCTTCTCAAGCTCCTCTTCTCCAGGGTGAACAGACCAAGTCCCCTCAGCTGCTCCTCAAACGGCTTCTCCTCAAGGCACTTCACCATCGTTGTCACCCTCCTTTGGATGGCCTCTATTAGTTTAATATCTTCCTTCTATTGTGCTGTACATATTAATCAGTGAAGTGTTAGATATGAAGTTGCCTGCGTTTGCCCAGTGAGCCTCAGAAAGGCGTTGTGAGGATCTTTAGGAACCCCTAAACCTGGTGGTCTGCCACATAAGGTGTTGGTTTTTGCCCTTGGTACAAAAGCTGCACAACGTTCTGAAGGAACTGGATTGGGTTGACTTGGTTTGTTACAAGGTGTAGTAACCACCACACACTATTAACTATTCCTTCTGCATGAGCAGTTTATAACATTCTGGTTGACATGGTAGTGTTCAGTCATCGGTTGGACTTGATGATCTCAAAGGTCTTTCCCGACCTAACTGATGCCACGATTCTGAGATTCTGTGAAATGTTCCCAGAAGACAGGAGAGGGGGTAGGGTGGGGCGGCTGGGGAACACCACTCCAAAGCTCACCCACACTCCCTCCCGGGGTACAACAGCTCCACAGAACACAGCAAAAGCACGCTCTGGCTTCGGCTGGCCCTTTCAGGGTCTGTCAGGGCGGAACTAACGCGAAGAACAGGAGATCTTTCCCGAGCGGTGGCGAGAGAACTCAGCGGGCCCCGACAGCCCCGCACAGGCCCCACGGCCCATGTGGAACTACAACTCCCAGCAGGCCCCGCGGCAGCAGAGGAGGTAGGGCTACGCGTCTAACCGCTCTCTGATTGACGTGCTCATTGACCACTCGGCGAGCGCAGGTCCGCGCCTCCGCCAATGGTGAGCCTGTGGGGGCGGGCGCTGCCGTGCGCCGCTGCCGGCCGGCTCTGAGGTGAGCGCGGCGGGCCAGGGGCTCGGCTGGGGGGGAGCGGCGCTTGCGGGTTCGTCCCTCCCGCTTGCCCCGGGTCCGGGGCGACAGGTGAGGGAGAGGAACGGGAAGGGAATGAGAAAGGGAAGGGGAAGCGGAAGCAGCCGTTC
The DNA here is from genome assembly GCA_008694505.1 of Cyanoderma ruficeps. Taxonomy (NCBI): domain Eukaryota; kingdom Metazoa; phylum Chordata; class Aves; order Passeriformes; family Timaliidae; genus Cyanoderma; species Cyanoderma ruficeps. The sequence goes on along the minus strand of VZDJ01007747.1, from coordinate 38,598,815 downwards.
CCGGCGGCAGTTGGGGGAGCGGAGGAGATGCGGCCGTTCCTGCCGGTGCGCGGGGCTGGGCCGGCGCCGCCTCCGCTCCGGCCTGAGTACGGTGCCCGGGCCCCTTCCCCGGGTGCGGCCCTGTCTGAGGGGCTCCCCCGCAGCCCCCGCCGAAAGCCGCGTGGCGGGTCCGCCCTCCCCGGCCCGTCCGGGTGCTCCGGGGCCGGCTCCGCCGCCGCCCGGTTCGGGGACGGCCCCGCCGCTTCTACCCTGCCCTGCCTGACCGGCGGGCGGCCTCAGCGCCGAGGTGCGGGCACGGCTGGGTTACCGCCGGTCTTGCCCCGTCTTCCCGGGAAGACGGGTCTGTTCTTCTCCGGAGGAACAGCCGGGGCTCGGCAGATGTAGCTGCATGAAGTTGTCGCTCTGCCCTCCCATTTTGTGTGACAGCAGGAGTGGGGGGAATGTTGCTCGCCTACCTCAGCCCGCACCTGCAGTTCATTACAGGATGTGGAAAGACTCAAATAGGTGTTTTTTTTTCCTTTCTTCTGTATTTGGTTTTTGGGACGGTTGAAAGCGAGTTGTGGCGTCTCTCGGAGAAACTTGTGCAAGTAAGAGCAATGACCTTTTCTTCTGGCCAGTGTCCGTTTTTATTTGCTGTCTGGAATGGGACATATGGCCCATGAAAAGGTTTAGTGTGTTTTGTTCTGTGGGTAGGTTTGGGGGATTTCTTGGTTGTTTTTGGAACTGTTGTGGGTCTTTTAGGTTATTCATTAACATGTCATATTTGTCTGTAGGTGTAGCTGCCTGCTTAGAGCACATGGACTGGTGTATCTCTGTTTATAAGCTGGTTATCTCTCATTTTTACTCTTTTTATGGTGCCTCTCACCAAAGTCTTTTGGTATGGGAACGTTTTACCTAATTTGGGTAAGAGAGACCCAGTTTCTTTTTCACTCAGGTTGGTGTAGTGCATTTGAGAAAATCAGAGCATCTTTCAAAGCACTGGAAATACAGGATAGGAAAGTTTAAAAAAAAGATTATTGTACTCCATGGTAAAAAAAAACAAAACATTGAGGTGGCACTTTCTGCCTGGTATGTGCTCTTCTGAGGACAAAAATGTAGTTATGCAGATACATCTTTGATACAGTGTTTCCTGTTCTTAGGGGCACAAAAAGACATCTGGAGTAGAAATGAGAAGCAATCTTAAAGACATGGTGATGCCTTGGACTGACTACCTAGAGCAGAGGCTAGACAGTTAGAGAATAAAGTGGGTATTTATTAAAGGATTTTAACAGGGACACCTTGAGCACTGCAAGTGCCTCGCAGAGGCTGCACCCGAGATGGACAACAGTTAGGAGTTTTCTGGGCAGATATAAGTTTGGTCTATTTGTGTATCAGGGGTTAATTGTCCAATTACAGCTTCAGGTAATGAAGTCACATTCCCCCAGTTTACTTTTGTTTATACTTTTCGGGCCTGAGGCTGTGATGATGACCTTGGTTTTCAGGCCTGGAAGGATTGTTTTGTCTGACCAAACTGTGATGAGAGCTTACTAGCACTCCATATGGAGTTCAGAGTTATACACTAACCCAGTACAGGATCTGAAAAATATAAAACTATAACTTAAGGCATCATTCAAATATTCCATTTTGACAAATTCAACATATAATGGTGTTGTTAGCTGTACCTTGCACATTCCCAATGTTTGGATTGACATTATTGGTTTCTTTAAGTAGGTACTTCAGGCTATTTGTCACGTTTAGGATGAAGATGAACTTAAGCCTTGTTTGTGGTAGTAAGATGGAGAAAATGCCTATCTCTTGCTTCAGACAATTTGGCTTCGTTCATATGGGAGACCAAGACTTTGGTTTGAGAGTGGGGCAAGAAAAGTTTTCCGTATTCTAGGGAATCAATTGTTTTTGAGTGGTAATTCAAACATGTTTAATTAGATCAGCTTGAACTCGGTGAAAACGTTGACTTTTTTGTAGAGGAAAAAACAGGAGACTTAAATGATGAATAGCAGTAGACTCCTAGTGAAACATTCTTATTTTAAATAGCTTGACCTTTTTTTTTTTTCTCAAGTACAGAGAGAAGTTGGTACTTGTAGTCTTTGAAATGCAATTTGTTCTGAGATCAACACTGCTTAGGAACAATAACTGCATGCGCGGAACTCTGTGTATGACAGGAAGGGGAGTGGCCTCTTCTGGTACTGTACCATCCTGTAGTGGAGCAGTAGAAAGTTTGTAAAAGTTAAAAGTATTCATTGGCTTTCTAAGTTGATCTGCTAAGTTTTTACACAAAGAAGAGCCTTTTAATTTTTTAAAAAGACATAATTTTAGAATTTCAAATTGATGTTTGCATGTATCTTGCTGTGAGACTTGCTATAAATCTCACAGATCACTGCAGCTAAAGCTGTGAGTGAGGTCACTGCATGTCTGTGGGTTGAGGGGGAAAGGTTGCTGCAGTAATTGCTTGTATCATCAACTCCTGGGAGTCTTGGTGCTGCGTGGTTTCATAGTGACTGCTGGAAGAAGAGTATTATAGACCTTATCATTAATTTGGGCTGTCCAGTCCTGTGTAACAAACTTCATTTTTAAATTAAGTAGTCCTGCAGTGTTGAAGATTTTTAAGAAATTCTTCCAGATGAGTGTATCTCTTAACATGCAATGTGCATACCCTGTTCCTGTACCTTACTAAACTTGACCTGTGGTGTATTTAAGAAAGTGAACTCTGCTTTGTTTTCAGAATGTTTGGGAGTTGATGGTCAATGAGGTTTCCCAAGTAAGCCAATAATGTGGAAATCTATAGCCCCACAGAAAAGGTTTGTTCTTACAAAATAAAAATGTTACTGGATCATAAGACTCCTTCCATAGTCTTAATAAATTGCAGCAGTCTGATTTTCTTAGTAAACAGGACTCTCCTGAGATGAGCCATGTTGATATTGATGAACTTACCTGTGATGATTTGAGGTAGTTTTACAGTGATGAGCTTCCCTGTGGTTATCTCTTCTCAACTTAATTCTTCAGAAGCAGCCTCTGAAGAGGTTTTGAGCCATTGGCAGCTGGAACATTTGTGTCTTATATGTACTCTCTGCATTAGTTATAAAGAAACCCAATTGTCTTGTTCTAAGATTCTGAAAATTAAACCATTTAAATACCAACAGTATGCTCTGTCACTTAGGTCAAAAGATGGTTCTGTCCTCCACTGCAATTGAGGGTTGACAGGAGATCCTCTGAGACATTTCACAGTATCCTGTGTTCACAGACATTACAGTAATCCTGTAAATAACCTGGTTTCTCATATCTGGATAAAGAAGTGTGTGAGTATTTAAAGGGGAAAGGATGGTCTTAACATGTCTTCTGTTGTGTGTTACCTCAGTTTTCACCAGAAATTTAAGATTGAAGTTTGTTGGTTGGTTGGCTTCATTTTTTCTTCTGTTATAGCTCTCCTTTGGCATTTAAGTCACTCACAGCCAAGAGAATCTGTGCAAGTTTTTGTTTGGAGTCATCACAGTGTTCCCCACAACGTTTTAACCCTTTCTAAAGGTATTTGGTTAACAAACCATTGCACTGGTTGTATTCAGTGTTAAGTCTGAAAAGCACCAGGTCTTGTGAAACCTTCTGGGTATTTTACATTCAAACCCCTGCTGCCTGATGAATACAATAAGCTTATTTTTTGCTGTCTTTCAGCAATGCAGATATGTTAATGTTGTTGTTCTGAAAGATTCTATCTAAAAACAGTTCTGACAACTTGTAATTTCAGATAAGCTGTGATGGTTTCAGGTCGAAACCAGGCAGAAACACCAATTCTTGTAGTGGTTTCAAGTACACCTACTTCTGTTTCCCAAATTATGTGTAGTGGTTTGAGTGCCTACTAGAATTATTTACTCTATTTCTGCTGTGAGATAGGGTTAGGAGAAAAGCAAAGCAGGCACAAAACTTAAAAGAATATAAAGACAGGTTTATTAACAAAACTAAATCAGAGAAAGAAATTAGTAAGAATCAGAATAAAACCTTTAAAACACTTCCCCTCTCCCCCAACAGCTTCTTTTCTTTCTCCCATACAGCATATAGAAATAGACTTAAAACCCTTGCTCAGTTTACTACCTATAAAATAGTTTTTCATCAGTTCTTTTAGAGAGAGAAGTCTCTTTTGATATGTTACGGTAAATTCCCCACAAGAAAAAACAGTTCTCTTGTGGCTTTTTAATTCTCATAAAAGCAGGTACCTAGGAATCTGCATTTGTGAAGTCCCTCCCATATTACACAGCCTCCCACAGCTGCATATGGGCTATGTACTCATGACGTATCTTTTTAAGTATGAACAGTTCCAAAAGAAAAGGTTTTTCTTCATCTCTAGGAACAGAGATCTTTTCTCTTTCTAGGGGCAGATCCTCATCTTCATCTCATCTCTCTCTCTGTTCAAGCTTCTCATAAAATCACAGATACTTCAGTATTTACTTAGTCCACTAGAAATGCCTTTGCTTCTATCTGCAATCTGAACACTCTTATCATCACCCCAATACATATTTCCACGACTTAAAGGGATATTCTAGCATATTACAGTCTATTACCATAGCTCACAAAAGATTTTCAGCCTAAAACCAAGCCATCTTCTCATTCTCTTCCATCTAGGCCTCAACTGTTCCTTTACTGACTTAGATGTCTTCATATTGTCTCTACATGTCTTCACACTCTTCTTTCTCGCTCAGAGAGGATTTAATGTTTTGCAAGTTTCATCTGTGCAAGGAAAGCGTTAACAGCCTGCAGAGGGCATGATGATTCTTCCTGGCAGTGGCCAAAGGGTGGTAAAATCAAGCCTGAGGCTAGGCCAGGATCTCGGGGTTCTGGCTGCTGCAGGGCCACCTGCCCAGCTTCAGAGCTGCCTTTGCTCTCAGCTCCGTGATGTCCCGCGGGGCTGGGGAAGGGCCCGGCCCTGCCAGGTCGTGTGGGCTGTGATGGTGGAGGGGAAAGGGGCTCGGCCCTTGGCAGGGGCGGCCTGGCCTGGCTTGGCCTCCCAGGGCCTCGGCTTCAGCAGCGGGATGTTCGCCCGATCCGGCCGGGAATGGCGCCCTCTCTCCTCACCTCCCCCTGCCCAGCAGTCACTGGGCCTGGCCCCCAGGGCAAGGAGGGAGCCAGGCCCCCTTGTTGCATCTTACCAGGCCAGAAGAAAAAGAGAACTTCTCAGTATTTTCTCCAATTTTTAACCTGTGTTTTCACAGAGGCGTATCATCTTTCTAGTGGCTTTACCAGATGTCAATATTCAAACCTAGTCACTGATTGGTTTTGCTATAACTTTCTTAGAAAAAGTCAGTTCTGCGCAAAACCAGCACATAAGCTTATATAAAGTTCATTTCCTTGTATTTCTCAGGTGTGTGCACCAACTAACGCTTCCCAGCCTTTTAATGTCCAGGTATTTTTTCTAATTCAATATCTGAGGAGAATCAAAGAAAATGTCTCTTGGCTTTCTTGCTGAAATAAAACTTACAAATAATCTAATGGCCTCACTTCTTAATATACCTCATGCGTTGCTCACTCCTGTTCATCCTCTTGCTGTGTGCAGAAAACTGGTTTACCTGAGTAGTTTTTCATTTCATTTGTAGCAGGTCATTGAAGATGGTGATTTGTCTTGAAGCAATTTTGAATGAGCAGATATGTAAGGTTTAGGGATAGTTCTCTCCCTTGCTTCCATCCCTTATTCCTTTGTGCTGTATCTCCTCCTTCCCCTTCCTCTTCACCTGGTCTCCTAAAACCTCCAAACCATGAATAATAGTCATATGGAACTAGGAGCTTGTATAGCACCTAGGAAATTTGCTCACAGAACAGTCCCTCTTCAGTTTTTTGTTTGGTTGGGTTTTTGTATGATTGCAGCATTAGGCATGGTCTGGCTTTAAAAATTCTTGTCTCTTATCCCAGAAACTCAGTAAAGTGAGTAAAATAGGATCTTTCCTGGAATGTTGATAAGGCTCACAGAGAAGCTTTCTTTCTTAACAAGTGAAATGAAATCTAGACCTTAAGAACTGTTGGTTGAAGTGTTAAAAGAGAATTCTCATTACCTGGACACAAAATGTTATGGAAATGACTGCATATGTGAGTCCTGCATTGAGGGAGCAAGAGACTGAAGTCACTCTGTCTTCTCTGGTAGCCTGAGTCTTCAACATCCCACGTGATAACGTAAGACTATTTCTTATCTACCAGAAAATCTGAACATGCCAGTTTAGATTTCTAAAAAAAAAGTGAGAGAGGGTGATACACATAATTGTTCTGAAAATGAGATCTATTGTGCCCGTGGACTCACTGAGCATTAAGTCTGGCATATGTGGTTCAACTGGGGGTAAAAAAGACATAGTGACTTTCATTTTGGCTTTTGTGCCAGTTTTAAAATGAAAAAATGTGAGAAAATTGATGAATGGTGTATTGTGTTGCTTTAAACTATACATAAATATATCTTTGGGCTTCGTAATAAGTACCAAATTGAGAGTAAGCATTTTTCTCAAGCATGTTTTGGTTAAATAATGTCACAGTTCAGTGTTAATGGGTCACTTAAAGTGATTTAAGAAATGAAGCAAGTTGAAGCAGAAAAAGATCAGTCAGGTTCCTTTTAATTGAAGGCTAGGATTGACTGCCAGTTCAGTTCCATGCCACTGCATGTTCACAGGTTTCCCCATCTGGGAGTAGGCTACAGCATGTGTGCTGGTCTTTATGGCAAAAATCAGTCAGCTCTGGAGACAGTTCAGCAGTTCTTGTTTAACATGGTGTCCTGGTTTTGGACAATTTTAGGAGAAAACTTCCAAAAGGGTGTCCTCTCTAATAGAAGGCTGGTTTTAGCAACCCCTCCCCCATGGGTTCCCACAGGTTCAAAAGGAATTCCCTTGGAGAACATGAAAAAAACCCTGTTAATTTAACAATCAGATTGCTCACGAGCATGAAAAAAAGAATGAATAATGTTAAGTAATAAAACCTCTCACTGCTCTGCAGGGATGGGAGATTCAGAGTCCTTTCTGTAGATGTGGCTCAGTTCTCTCCAGAGCTGGGGTGCAGCGTGGGCCCACTGGTGGTGAGGGGGGCCCGGGTGATGTTGTGGTGTTTCAGACCGGACAAAAGCTGAACAGTTCCAGAAGAAGCCATAGTCCCAGGAAAAAAAACACTGCCTCAGCTAAGGAACAAGAAGCTAGCTGAAAAAAGCAAGGAAAAACTCTCTCTCTTGCTCTCTCTCTCTCTGGAGAAAGAAAGTGGAGAGCTGGAAGAAAGCGAGAGGCTTATCTCTTTGTTTTTAAACACAGGCACCAAAATAATTCAAAATAATTTCCTCCCCAGTCCCATCGGATATAACTTGAAGCTACAGGACTCATATCTGAGCACAGAGCAGATGATGGGGGAAACCGGAGCATACAGTCACCCCAAGACATATAGTTGATATTTTCCTGGTCCCTCCACTGTGTCCACTTGTGCCCAGCCCCAGCTCCACACTGTGTTTTGGACGGGTGGTGACTGTTCCACAGCCAGGCTCCAAGATGGGACCTTCAGCACCCTGTCAGTTACTCAGAGCTGCCTTTATGCTATTCATCTCTCCCCCTTGGCAGGTAGCTGGGCATGCACATGTGCAGTGAACTCATAGTCTCCTGTACATCAGCAAGTATTTTGAAACTGAAATTTGTCTGCTTCATTTGTTTTAAATTCCTCTCACGCTGTTTGGCTCCCAGCTGTTGGAATCTGGAGATGGGTTGCAGAAGAAATGTGCTCATCTGGAGTTTAGGTTCTCTGAAGATGGCTGTTTATGACAAAATTCCCACTGATTCCTGCCCAAGACATTGCCTTGAGTATCATTCAGTTGCTTTTCAATTCAGTATCATTGGGATTTCTTAATATTCTTCTAGTTTGCTGTCAAACTCACTTTTTCAGGTGTTTAGTTCATGGGTGAGAATGACTGAGGCTTCAGGCCCAGCTGCAGGTGTCTGGGGCTCACATACTGAACTTGGCTTCCCTCCCCTCTGGCTTTGGGCAGAAACTGGTGGCTCAGGAATGGGAATCTTGGAGCAGGAGGTATTGGAGAGTACAAGCATTGCAGACGGGTAACCCTCTTTCTTCTCTTTGATAGGTTTGGAAGAGTATCGTTCTCTGATCTTCAGAAACCTGGAGTTTTTATCAGTGAACTATCTAAAGGAATCTAAGGAAATTATAGCTGTAGCTTCCTTGCCATTACTTTTCTGGTGTTTGTACCTCTTTTTCAGTGGGTATAGATCAAGAAACACTATGAGTACAGTAAGTATTTTGCTACTCAGCGCAAACCTGATTCTTGAAACATTTTCCATTGTATTTCAGCAAACTGTTTTAAGAGTTTGTGGCTAATACATGGGATGATAAATATATTGAATCTTCATGTAAGTTCAGTAAAGATTTTTAATCACTAGGTGCTAGCAGTGATACAGAAATAGTCACAATGTCAGCAAAACCTAATAAATTGTGAACTAGTTTCTCATTTGCAAACCATCATGATAGGCTTTGTCTTGGTGAGGCAGCTGCTAAGAGATCTAGGGTGATGATTTTTCCTTGCTGGAATCAATTCAGGTAAGAATGACCCATACCACCTTTCGATCACTATTACAGCCATTACAGGAGTGTTTTCTGTACCTTTGTGTGCTTTCATTGGTGTTGCAAAATTGAGGGCTATGTTAATATTGCTTGTACAGAAAATGCAAAGTCTTTGTTCTCTCTTAGACTCAACGGAAGCGCCGTGGAGGAACAGTTAGTTCTAGGCAAGCTCGAAAAAGAAACAGGCTCATGGCTTCTAGTGCTGAAATGGCTTCAGAAGCAGAACCAATAGAACTTGAGGAAAGTGGTAAGCTTTCTTTTGAAGTGATAAGAACAGAAAATGCTTCTGGAGGATTTGGGTCCAACTGAATATGTGCTTTTGCCAGTTTCTAGGCTGTTTACTGGAGAAGGGAAGCATGATTTTAGGAAGCACCTAGTATGGCATTGCTAAATGACAAGCCTACCAAAAACTGGTTGGTTTGTTACTGAGCTACAATGCATTTGCCACTAGCGATAGATGAGTTGCATAGGAAAGGTCCTCAAGAGCTGCTCAAACATCTGCATGTCTATTCAGATGAAATGGGAGTTACAGCAGCTGCCACTACGCAGAGTGCCAGACTAAATTTGGGAACTCCCAAGTTTGATTAAAATACAGAAAACTTTTTATCATTAATTGTGCGCAATCCCTCAAGAAAACATGCAAAGCACAGTACTATTTTATCCTATATGATTCATGTTATATTTCTGTGTGATAAACATTCTGTCAGATGAATTGTCTGTTGCAGTCGTCATCTGACAGAACTGTGTGAGGAGCTTAGCTGCTCTTTTGCATTTCAGCTTGCTGAAAACAGGGCTGGTAAAGCTCTCTGTGGGTTGCTGAGGGTAAAGCTTGAGTGAAATGTTGGACTCATTCCTGAAGAGAAGATGGGCAGGAGATGGTTGAATCTCAGGCTGTTACACAGTGGCAGGCAATTTTCCCCCTCTGCAATCTCTGACCTTGTTACTAACTTTGTTTCTCAGCTGGTGAAGAAGTAGTAGATCTTACATGTGAATCTTCTGATCCTGTAGTCGTTGATCTAACTCACAATGATTCTGTTGTGGTAAGTAGTAAATAGCACACTTGCCTAAATATTGTAGTCAAATTAGTTTTCTCATATCTTGCCTGATAGAATCTGGCTTTAAGGGTAAGTTTTAAGTTCAGAGTTGGCTTGTTAGGGCATGAAGGTCCTGTGTTACAGATAACAAAGAAGCTGCTCTGGAGGTGCACTTGCAGTTAGTGGTAGGGTAGTATAAAATAACTTTTTGCTCCAGAACCTGGAGTTTATATAGATCAGTCAATAAGTAGTGTAACATAAAAAGGTGCAGTTGATAGTTGAAGTTTTTCTAGATATATCAAAGATAGAATCATAGAATTGTTCAGCTTGGAAAGGACCTTCAAGATCATTGAGTCCAGCCATTCACCCAGCACTGCCAAGTCCACAGCTGAGCCCTGTCCGTAAGCACCACATCTACATGCCTTGGAAATACCTCCAGGGATGGTGACTTCAAGCCAATGCTGCCCAGCTGCTCGGGCAGTCCCTTCCAGTGCTTGACAACTCTCGGTGAAGAATTTTTTCTAATATCCCTATAAGCCAGTGATTTAAAGAAAAAGCCAAGGGAAAGAAGAGTAAGTAAAATAAGTTCAGGTTAATACTCCAAGAAGTCTTTAAAAACCATTTTTTTTCCCTGCTCTTTTGCAAGCTAGAATAGTCTTTGACCCAGCTGGCAGTGTTGTTTGTCCCCTCAGTTTTGGGATGCCACTCTTCCTGTGCCAAGCAGAAACAAAGCAGCAGGAATAGCATAGGGAGTATTTCTTGCTGGGGTTATTCCTGACCCTTTGCAAAGAAAAGGCCTTAGACTTAACAGCAGAATCTGTGCTTACCTTGCTTCAGTTCCACCAAGAGCAGGTTGGGGACTGGGTTTCTTTTCTTCAGCAGCTGCTGTGACATGAAGTGTTTATGGACATCGCTGCTGAACTGGCCTGTTTGAGGAGAAAGGGCGAGAATCACCTGAAACCCTAAAGCATGGAACTGAACTGGGGAAGCAGGGAGGAGTGGATTCAGGTGGTTCCTAAGTTGCCTCTATTTCTATCCCATTGGAGCAGTGGGAGCAGAACCATCAGTATCCACATAGTTGTTTACAGAGCAGCATTTAATATACTACTTTTAATATTCCTAATCAAAATAAGAGTTATAGTCTACCATTCTTAGCTCATTTTGTTGGAATCCTGTGCCTAGCTGGTATGTAACACTGGGGGTGCACAACAAAGTCTAATTGTATTTTCTTTTCTCTCCCTTCCTGTATGTGTTGATGCAAGATTGTTGAAGGTGAGTTGACATTTTAAAATTCATAATGGAATTCCCCTAAATGTAATAATTATTATTTTTTGCTTGCCTTTTCCAATGAATTTGAGCAGCATTTATTGAAACTGCAGAAGGCCAAGGACATTGCTAAAGCATCTGGCCAGTACCTTAGAGAATGAATCCAATCTCTGTTAGTCAGTATCAGAGCTTGTAGAAAGTATCTGAAATAAACTATATTAAAAGCTGCTCTAATCACTTATTTTCTAAAGACATAATTTCTTTAAAGCCCAAGTTGACCATAATTTTAATTAGCACTAGGATATTGGTTGTGAATGAAAAAAAAGTCAGAAGTTTTGCCTAACCTGTATTGCAGTGAAGGAACTAAAGAAAATGATTTGTGCTTATAGTATTCACTAGTCTAACATGCCTCAAATTTTGCACTGAGAAGTATTAACTGTTTTTCTACTTTATATGTTAAAATAGTTGCAGATCTAGAGAAGTTCATCTTTTATGTCTTTCAGATGTTGTTCTGATTACATTATTGGAGATGTATTAGTATGTTCTCAGCTGCTTATCTAGAATGTAATCTGTTCTGTGCTCTGAATGAAGCAAGAGTAAATGAAAAATGCCTGTATTAAAGGTGTAGCTGAACACTTAGGCAGGAAGTGGTTTTGTGACTTATGTCATTTTATTGTTCAGTAGCTTGATTATTTTTACGTGGATACTGGGGTTGCAGAGTTAAACTTGAGTTCAGTCCTCTCTCCCAGAACACAGCAATTGTTGCAGTTTCTGTCAGTCAGGGTTGAGAGAAGTATCTTCATTTTATAGGGGAGATTAATTCACAGTGTAGTTACATGGAATGTGTGACATTGAGGATCTTCAAGATTAAGTTTTAGCTGTTCATAGGGTGAGGAGGGAAAATGTTTTGTGTCAGTATGTAGCAGAACATTCACAATGTTTGGACATGTTCAGCCTTAATATTTGGAAACTAGTTTAAGGTTGTTTTTAACTCAGCTGAATATGGTCTAATATTTCATTTCAAGGATAGTTCCAGGGAGAGAGATAATAGTATGGGTAACTTAACAAAATTAAATTACAGAGAACCAACGACAAAGGAGAAATCTGAGACTAAGAAGCCAGCGGCAGTCAGACAGCTGTGTACTGAGTAGTGATGATGAAGATGAAACAAGAGATAACGATGTGTATGTGGCTGATAAAGCATCTCGAGAGCTGGGACCGCTGGAAGAGGAAACTGCCAATTCAAAGTATGTGTGCCTCGTGGCCTACCAAACATTGAGTTGTGCTTCTTGTGAGACAGACAGGACTCAGTTGTATTTGTCGTCCCCTTTCTTTAAAACCTTCACTTACTCAGTTCCCTCTTTTAATGAGTGTGACATCCCATATTGCACCATAGTCAAATGATACAATTTTCACTTTAGGATAAAAAGCCAGCCCAAACCAGATCTACAGCTTTGTATACAGCCTAAAAGATGTGTGTGAGGTATGGCAAGGAAGTGGGGATTAGTCACAGGCCAGAGCTCATAATATAATGCATTTCCTTTTCCTACAAAGCTCCAGTAGTAAGTAAGATATAAAATACTTCTGTTGTTGTCTGTAAGGTTTGGTATCACAAGGCTGGCAGGCAGCAGACTGGCAAATTCCACTAAAAACATTTATGCATTCCCTGCCTTTTTTACATACTGTGCCAGTTGCTGCCTTTCTCAAAGCAGCCGCTGTCCTTCCCAAGATATACTTGCAAGATGATCCTGGAGGTCATGCTCTTATGGTCAATTCTTGTTCTGTCCCTTGTCATGGAGCCCTGATATGTTTGCATATGGGATGGGAGTCTTGCTGTTTGAGTAAAGAGCCCATTCTGCAGAGAGAGAGTAAACCCTGCTGCAGTGTGTTAGACTAAGGAAATGAAATCCGGTGTCTATGTGACTAGGCAAGGTGAAGTGATGCCTTAAGTTTTTACCTTTCATATTTTTCAGATTCTGTACTGCATTAGTGTATAACTTGGAACTCTATATAGAATGCTAGTTAGCTTTCTTCCCATTTTGGTCAGGCTAAACAATTCTTCTGGGCCTGGGAACCAAGGTCACACCATTTGACTCAGGCCCCAGAAAGTGTAAACAAAAATTAATTGGGGCAGGTGGGAGCAAACCAGGAGAATGTGACTTCATTAAGTGAAACTCTAATTGGACAATTAACCTCTGATACTCAAATAGACCAAACTTAGATCAGTCTGAGAAACTCATGACTGTTGTTCATCTTGGGTGTGGCCTGTGCTAGGCTTTGCACTGCTCAAGGTGCATCCTTTGAAGGCCTTTTAATACATACCTACTTTATTCTTATAACTTTGTCTACCCTCTGTTCTAGGTAGCCTCTTCAAAGCATCAGAAGGACATTAGAATTGTGGCTAAACTTCTTTTAAAGTGGATTGGGGTTTTTTTGTGGGGAGCAGGGGAAGTACAGGGTTAATTGAAGCTGATGTGCTTTGAGCCTTTTGGATGACTCAAAGGCAGTGTAGGAGAAAACTTGAGTATGTAGCTTTTGGGTGCCAGGTCATAAATATGCCACCAAAAGGTCCTGTGCTATTCTAATCCGTAATGTGCTTTGCCAATGGATGTTGTAGATGTTTAAATTTTGGTTGTTAAGTACTTCAGAGAACAAATACCACTAATTGGATAATATAAAAAAGTAATAGTTTGTTTCTTCAGCCTCCTCTGTTAAAAATTGCACCTTCCTGCTCTGTGTAGGTAAGGCTGAAAGAACTCAGTGCTGCAGTGTTTAACATTCACAAAAGGGTCCTTCCTGGTGCTGGCGATTGCCAGAACCATTTGTAGTGTTGGACTCTTCATCTTTCTAAGATTATCATCAATTGTAATTTGTTATGAAGTGTTACGGCCAATGTCTCAAGAATTTGAGGAGTAAAAATTGGAAAATTAATGGAGTTAAATTCTGTAGGTGAAACTAGGGGTAGATGTTAGTAGTGCTCCCTGCTTGAATTGAAGATAATGGGATAAAGGCCATCTCATGCTTTCTATTCCCATTTGATTAATAAATTACAAACTGTGGTTCAGCATGGGCTGTGACATAAGAAAGCCAAGTGTTTAGGGTAAAGAGTTCCAAAGGTTTAAAGTACAGATGAATTTGTAAAGAAAAGTGTCAGGAAGCCGTTTTTGTTTCTGCTAGCTGATATTATTCAGCACTTGGGCTGGGACATGTTCCCCAGGCAGCAGAGCTGTGTCTGTTGCTAAGTGTATGTGCAGTACTGCTGTCCTGGAGGCTGAAGGCAGCAGAGGCACATCTGAAACCACAGCTCAGTAACGGACACTGAGTCGGTTTTTCTGCCTTGGAACTAGAAATTTGGGGTTGAGTATTTCCTCACGTTAATGTGTTCCTGACCTACATTTTATAAAGAGTTCTTGGAATGCACATGTTACTGGGCTGTTGCTAAATTAGGGCAGGGGATTTTTGAACTTCTGATAGCCTTTTCCCTTTCTAGAATGACTCGTTTCCAAGGCACAGCTCAGTGCTTTTGTTACAGAGCTGTCATTGATGGCCTGTTGGAGGGAGTGCTGAACAGAACAAGAGACTGCTGTGAGTTCTGTGAGTTCTTGTGGTAGACCAGGGTGACTGAGTGCATCTTTCCCCCTAGGGAAAACCTTTCCTTTGGGACAGGGAGACTCAGTCTTGTTATTACATGGCACAAACTGGAGAGCTAAAGATACACAGGAATCTTGAAAAGAAACGCATCATGGCTAGTCAGTGCACTCAGATGGTGACATGACATTTTGTATGTGAGTGACCTTTGATGTGCAGTGAAATTAATGGCTGCATGTTCTTTCTTGTTCTCTGTACCACAAGGCCGTCTGGTACTGTTAGCTGTCCAATCTGCATGGATGTCTACTCAGAGGTAAGGATCCACATGCTGTCATCCTTTATATTCTGTGAGAGGGAGAAAGGGGCAGAGGGGGAGTGAACAACTTCCTTGGCCAGTGTGGGATGTTACAGAGAGCTGGCTTGAAGCACAGAGCTTGCATTGAAGCTCATAGTAACTTGTCGGTCTAAGTCACTTCTTGGTGGTGAGGTAGAGGGAGGAACCCTTGGCAGGATGGCACTGAAAGGTCTTCAGGTTCCTTACTATTCTAAGAGTAAAGGACATTTCCAGATATGCCAAGTCCTGTTTGTGTGATGGCAGTAGACCAGCAAAGTTGAATTCTTTATACTTCCAACGTCTTTGGTGGTTTCTTTTCTTCCAGATTGTGCAAAGTGGACGGCTGATTGTGTCAACAAAATGTGGCCATGTCTTCTGCAGTCAGTGCCTCCGTGATTCCCTTAGGAATGCCAACTCCTGCCCAACCTGCAGGAAGAAACTTACTCACAGACAATATCATCCCATTTATATATGAGTACTTTTATTTCTCAGGACAGACTCAACTGGATTTTGGGGGAAATGTTATATTTTCAGTGCTCTGAAGATTTAAAGAGCAGCAGGTTGTGCACAAATCCAAATAAAACTGCTTTTTTTTTGGAGACCAACTTGAACGTATCTAGACAGCTTTTTTCTGGTCCACATTGCATTTTGTTATGTTCCTGGTTATCATGCTACATTGATGACTGTGTCTAAACTAGACCAGCAACCTAGACCGGGAAGGAAGCAGTTAATCCATTTCCTTCTACTTTTTTTAATCCTTAAATGAGGGAGTGTGAATATTTTGTTCTTTCTTACTCTATAAATTATTCCTACCTTCACATACAGGTGTGGAATAGTTTCTTTTCAGAAGACAGATTAGCAATTTACAATTTCATTACATTTTTTTTTTTTTGCATCCTGTAAGAAGCTCATGACTCTTGCTTTCTTGCATATCATCTTTGCCCAAGTAGAGTGAGTTCTGTACTGATGGGTTGTTTTTTCATAAATCAGTCTTAAATTGAAAACAAAGGTTATGCAATAAAGTAACCTGCTGTTAACCAGCAGTCAAGTGTTTTGAGCACATGATTTGAACATGCAGATGTTTTTATGAACTCCATGAGATCCCAAGTACATAGATACATTGCAGCATGTACAATGTGAAAATAATTTCTTGATGGTTTCAATGCCAAGAATTCCTGTATTTTAATCCCAACACTGAATTTATTTTCTAACATGATGAGGTGGTCCCTTGGGTTTACTTGTGCTGCAACACTCTCTCCTAATAACTACCAAGAATACAGTCTTCTCTAGGCTTCCTTGTGATGACCAAGAAGCAAATTCATTTGTATGCTGAATACCAAACTACCTACAGATCATCTTACTGTATCAGCTGTTCCCAGTGTAATGCTTTAAGTTCAGTGTGTTCACTTTGCTGTTCTCACTGGTTGTTACACTGACACCTGACTGGATGTAGCCTGGTGAATAGGATTGAAAATTAGATAACTGTACTGCCGTTACTGAGTTGAGGCTTTAGAAAGTGTTTGGTAGCAATGTTGACAGCTTGTTAGAGAAAAGTTCATCTCCCTTTGCCCTGAGGGTTGTCTAGTCTTCTTTAAATGCAGCTTTAAAAAAGAAGTCAGATATATCTCCTAGGAAAGACAATTTCTCTAGTAGAGAAGGCAGGAATACACTAGTTTATGCACTCTTATCCAGTCACCTTTTCCCCAGGACTGAGTTCTAAATGTCTGTTTTTAACTAAGAGCTAAAATGTCCAAGCTGATCTGGAATCCAAGGTGAGCTGATACAAACAGGTTGATGTAGACAAGATGATTAAAATCAGTGGTTTATGATCCACAGCTGTGGTAGGTGCATCTATGAAAAACTCCAGAATTAAACTTGGCCACCTCTTGGCAGTTGGTTGCTTATAGAAACTATTATAAGAACCATTCTGTGCCCTGGTGCAGCACAACAAGGATGTGTTTAGTTAATGTTGGTATCACACGTGTCATTGGTAACCTGTCCCTGGGATCTGTAGGAAGCCTTTAATTAAAGAAGCTCTTTTGAATTAGCTGTCTCAAGCTGCCTTGCAACCCAAAGTGAAGTTGACTTTTTTTAAAATTTTATTTAGGATGTTTCTGGATATAGTAATAGAGAGTTTTGTTACATAAGGGCTGCCTCAAGGAATGCAGTACCTTCTCCACCCTAGTTTGGACTGGCTTTGATTCAGTGCTGTTAGCAGGAATATGCAGTTTCTGTATTGTGGCAATAGGATGACTCCTGCAAAGTTACACAGGTAGTTCCTGTGTGCTGCCGTGGGTACACAAGGACTATGGCTGTCTCAGGATACTGCAGTTACAGTGATGGCTGCATTTGTGTCCCAAAAAGCAGAGAGTTGATGCTTAAAGCATTCATTGTGTGAAGAGAAGCAGCCCAACATTAAAACTGTAGAGACCCTTGGGGGTCACAGAAACTACTTTGTCCCGGTAGCTTAACAAAGAAACAATAAATTATGGCTGGTTTTCCTGGGGAGGCTGCTGTGTGAAAAAAACGACCAGAAGAGGATTTAAGGGATTACTATGGAGGATGAGGGTGAGTCACTTAACCATGCATCTTTCACAGCCTACTAGCCATAGCTTAAATGATTTTGCACAACTTCCTCCATGTAAATACCACTTTAGAGTTAGTGTCTCAATAAATAGATCTAATCAAAATTTAGATATCATAAACTATAACAAAAAGTTTTTAGGTTTTGTGTACCCTGTGAAGTGCCACAAATTTTGTGCATCTCAAAACAAATATTATGTCTCAGTACATGGGAAAAAAATTGGAAATTCATTACATGCTTTTTTTCTTCAAGGGAAAAAAAGTCTGATATATTTCAGTTCCAGCAATATTGGCAAGAACTCATAGAAAATTTAAAAAAATCTTTATATTACGTAGATGTCTGTCTTGTTGTATATAGTTCAATTTTTCCTGTATTTAATTGTATTCAAGTCTGTCTGCCTATCTATGTTGAGCTCTGCTGGTAGGCAGAGGGTTCTCTTAACAGGTGAAAATAAAACGATTGGATTGATCACAAATGCTTCTTCTTTTCGTTGCGCTGGAGTCATTCATTTGGAGGGAAATAATCCTGAAGGCTAAAGCCTTTCAGATGCTGGGACCAGTGTGGGTTGTGTGGGGCAAAGGAGAAAGGTGCTGCCTGGGGCAGGAGGGTGAAGTCCTGCTCGGGGCAGGGGCAATGGGGTGATGGAGAGGTGGGCTTGTGAGTGGGGGGACCTTGGTAGCCAGTGCTAGAGAGAGAGCAGTGAAGAGGGTGGGAGGATGTTGGGCCATCTCCCTGGGGTCCCATTGCCTGCTGGATGTGAAGCAGCTTCTGGAGAGGGGGCGAGAAGGAACGCTGAGGAGAGAGTTGGGCACAGGGTAGTTTCAAAGTTTCAATAAAGCTTACTTGATTTTTTTCTCTAAAGAAACTAGAGATGCTGTTTCCTGAAGGTCTTGGCCTATGCCTCTTAGTTGCTTTTATTGTATTTTGTTCTTTTTTACTCTTTATATTGTACACATATGGAGTAGCTGCCTTTCCAAATATTGATGAGTAATTTGCTATTTTATTATATTTCTGGTTTTATCCTAAAATAAGCTTATAACTTTTTGCTTTCTGCTGTACTATCTTTGCCTTTTTACAGTACATTCTGTAATAATGGGTCTTTTTTTTAGAAGTCAGGATTAAAGTGACAACCTTCATCATGCAATAATGTAACCTGCTGTTCAACAGCTGTCAGATGTTTTAGACAGAGGGCTGTGTGGACAGGAAGACTGTTGTTATGGGGAGTCCTTGCTGCTTCAGTTAAGCCCTTGATCTGCTTCTAGTGGAATATTGGATCCATCAGATCCGCTCTCTGATTTGCCAGATTTGGCACTTTGGGTGGATGAAGCATGCAGCAACTGCAGAAAGTTGTTCTCACTTGGAGTTTGATTCTGTATCACAGTTTTGGAAGGCAGAAAGGATGAATATGAAGCATGAGCCAGATAGAAAACCAGGCCCAGGGCAGACCAGCGCTGGCCTAAGGAGCTAGGTATGAACCATGGTCCAGTGGCTGGGCTGAAGATGTAATCTGGGTAATGTTTGCAGTGCTGCAGTGTCTGAAGTGAAGGCTGAGATTGGGAGGATGGTCCTGGGGGCTGGAGTGGAGACCACAGCTATGGACTGGGGACCAGTGCAGGAACATCATGAGCTAGAAATTGGAATTGCAGAGGAAAGTGTACTGATGTGTTTGCAGCTTTTTTGTGTTTGAGCAGACACTTGGCAAAGGGGAATTGCCAAGGGTAAGTGTTGGTGTATAGCAGGTGAAACAGATTAGCAGGGCCATAGCTGCATTCTGGTTACAGAGCTCAAACCTAAATTTGGATTAGGGTTGACACAGGTCTGGGGCAATGCTGACATGTGACATGATGCCATCTATGAAGGTTTTTTTTTAACTGTAGAGATGTGTCCTTGCATTGTGTCTGATCTTCACTTGATGGCAGTGTATGCTAATTTAATATGTTCTGTTAAAATCTATTTTATTCTCTAGGTCAAGAGCATGCAGCTGAGCCCTTGGGCTTCTCAGGATGGTTTTACCTCCAAATACTTCGTCTTTTTTATGTCGATGTTACCTGATGATGTAAAATCCAGCTTGGTTGGTTGTGTTTCATCTAAAAACTTAATTCATTGTGGTTTCTACAGTTGACTTAGGGCCTGTGAACAATGAGATGCTTTAGAGCTACTTCATATTCTTCCTGTAATGCTAAATCCTCCTACAGTTTCTTTTTGAGGGTTCTGGGAAAGTAAAAGGAACATGAATATCTGGTCTGGGACTTCCTCCCACTGCTGCCGCCGCCACCACCACCACCACCTAACAAGGTTTCTGTATCCAGCACACAAAAAATTAGGTCACTCAAGAACTGTTGTTCCTTTTTTTCTCCCTTTTTCTCTCAATGTCCTTATGCCCCATGTTGGGCACCAAAATCTGTCTTGGTTTGAAGGACAGGTGTCTGCTAGGGAAGGCAGGAGCCTCCCTTGGAATGGAAAATGTAAACCCCCTCCCTCCAAATTATTACAATTTTGAAATTAAGGGGATCTCTGGCAAAGATAGGAGAATAGGAATAACAGTTCTTCACTAGTATGTATAATAAAGCAAACAAACAACAACAATTACAGCATTAACGACAAACAGAATCAGGAACCTCGTGAGCCCTTGTGGGCTGCAGGCACTTTCCCCTTCGGTGCAGTTCCAGTCACAGCCACCAGGGGCGCTGCTGGCTCCCGGCCAGGCAGGACACTGCCATGATTCCCCCAGGTCTGCAGGGGGCGCTGTGGTGTGGGCTCAGGGAGCGCACGGTAATGGCGGCTTGGCCCAGACGGGAAGGGATGGAGGAGAGGCTTCACAAACCCCTGGAGCAGCCGATCCTAGTGCCCCAGCAGGACATCTCAGCAGGCAGGGGGTGTGGGGCTGCAGTGCAGCGAAAGCTCAGAGCAGTGCTGAAGAAGCGGCAGAAGCGGGGCAGCAGCAGCCGGCTCCCAGCAGGGCAGGGAGAGATGAGCTTATCTTCATCCAAAAGAGGATGCCAGGCACCCAAGCAGATGGTGATAAGTCCCTCTTTTAGTGAGGTGGGTGTTAATAAGGTCCCAGTTCAGTGGCTGCTCTCACAAGCAGAGGCTCACCCCACAGCAGAAGCAGCAGCTCCGGGCTGGGCTCCAGTGGCAGCAGCGAATTCCCTCCCCAAGCAGCTCCAACCATCCTGCTCCAAAGCCGAGAGGGAGAGATCTACAGCTGCCCCAGACCTGGCTTTTATCAGCCCAATTCTCTTGATATCTCTGCCCCTTAGAGAGAAACTCCCAGATAAGAGAAGTGCAATCAGATACCGTCCTCCCCTGAGCTTGGCTGCTTCTTTTGTTTTTCTTAAGCACCCAGTCATTAGTGTTTGCCAGCAGCTTATGGGAAAAAATTTTATAAGTAAAAAGGAACAGGGAAAGAAATCTAACCCCCAACACCCGAGGAGAGGATTGCCATCTCTCTCAAGGAGAGTTGTCAGTGCTGTGTCCAAATGCAGTTCAAAAGTGTGATGTATCCCTTCAGAGCAAGGTCCCACCCATGTCAGTGGTGCAGGATGAATGCAGAGGTGATATATTCTGGTTTTGTTAGGAATGAGATGAAGGTCTCAAAGACCATTTCAAAAATATTTTCAATGGTTGCCACATCTTTCACTCAGTAAAGCCCTTGATTACACCAGCAATGTAAACCTGAAGGCCTTACTTTCCCATAGTAACTCTGCTACCCACAGATTGTAGATTCAGACTTTGTATATATTTATTTTCCATGGTAGATATTACCTTGAGGTTTTAGGTAAGCAGTTAAAAATAGAGACATTAGGAATGAAAATGGGAATGGAGAACTGCTTATTTTTATCCTGTTTCCTCTCTCATATTTCATGAGGAAGATATTAGCATTAAAAGACTTACACAGGAAAATAACAGGTTATGATATTGACTTAATGCAGAAGTTACAAAGGTCAAGGGATTAATGGTTATAGAGGTGTGTCTATATGAGCACTTCCAGATGTCAATTTTAAACACATTCTAAATCTTTATATGGGAACTCTTTTCACAGGGAGTACCCCAAATGTATTCATACATAGTGAGGGATTTTTCTTGCTTACTGGGGAAAGAGAAGGGCCTCTGCTTTCTCTAGCAGTAGTTTATCCCACTTAGTGCCTTATGGGATGGGATAGATAGAGTAGCATTATTTTATGTGAACTTCTGTGTAGCTCTTTTTGCATATCTTGATTTGCAGCATCATCACAAGTGGGCAATTCATAATTAGTGTGATTAAAAGCACATATATTGCAGTGGAAAGAAGCATGAAAGTTAGTAATTAAAACTCTGCTGCAAGAAGATGGTGTTCTATGGCTTCTTTCCTTTGTCATAAATTCCTCCGTAAGTCTAATTTCAAGCCTTGCTCAGCAGAGGAAGGGTATGAAACTGTGGCTATTTCCATGACCACTATTACAACGCCATTTCCCCAAATCATTTATTAGTTGACACAAAGATTGAAGCATATTTTTAACTAATTCAGAAATCAACATTTTAGACATGGATCATGCATACATTTGTGCCTTCCTTCTTGCTGGAGTGAAGACAAATGAATTTTAAAAATAGCCTGGGGTGAAGGTTTAAGTCATTCATTTTACAAGGCTCTTTAAAAGCTTCTTTTCTAACCTGCCAAATTATAGGATGGCTATAATTTGTTTAAGTCTTTCAACATTTAAGAAAATGCCTGCTGCATATTGAGGGATTGACACCCCTTAGCTGAGCAAATTGAGTGCAGGGCTGCAGGAGCAGCCAGGACTCCACTGGGAAGGGAGCTGTCTGCTCAACACGAGGCCTCATGAATTGCAAAGAGCTAATCAGAAGAAATGCTCACAAAAGACTGATTTTCTGACACTTCTGCCTAAAAAATATTTGAAGTGCTGTGGGCATTCCGAGGGATCTCTGTCTGTAGAGACAGTTTATTAGACTCACCATCAGTGTTCCTTTTATTTTTGTCTTCTCACACCTCTCATATCAGAAGGCAGAGGGCATTGCATGGAACAAAGTGCTGCTCAGCCACTGTCACCATCATTCAGAAAGAAAGGAGACTTCCAGCTGGAGGTGCTCGGGCCCTAAAATAGATATTTTTATTATTAATTTTATTAGATCAGCAAAAATCAGCCAGATCCATAAACTTCTACAGCCATCTGCAGGAGCTGCAAATTGTGCCCCAAAGCTGTTTTCAGAGGGGAGCAGAGACAAGCAATTCAAGCAGTACTAGAGGCTGGGGACTTAATAAATGCCGCCAGGTTCCCAGGCATGAAATCAGGCAGAGCCTTCATTTTGGAGCCTCTTCCCCTGAGAAAGTAGGGCTGTTGTTTGCCATGTGTTCAGCGATGCCAAGGGAAAAGGCTGACACCCAGTTTGCTGGATCTGCTGTGAACCTGCCACTCCCTCTGCCAGCAATGGGGTTTCACTGAGCCACAGCAGGGAAGTACCTATTCATCTGAAGAGATGAATGAAATAATTGTGTCGTGTGCACAGCAGCTCCTCAGACATGCAAGGGAAGTAGAAAGGGTTTGCTATTAAAAAATGGACAGGAAAGCTGTGCATACTCTTGTTACACCTCAACATTGCTACCTAGATATTTTATAGGATTTTATTGGGTTTTGTATTGTTTTGTATCTGTTAGGTTGCCTGGAAAAAGCTTTTTGGACATTATTTTGAAAACAAATGTATATGTATTTATCTATCCTACACACTGATTTTGCAGCTGGACTTGCAATGCTTGGACAAGAGTGAGACTGTGAACTCTAACCTCAGTCATCCCTCTGGGCTTCCATTTCTGAAATAGGAAATATCCACAAGACTGCACCCTTAATATCTGAAACATTCCTTGGGTAAGGTGTTGTGTTTATAGGCTGGGAAATAACCTTCTAGCCCTGGGCTTGTGTCCTGCATCCCCCATTTCCTGCCATAGTGATGCCCAGACAAAATCATGGCAAGCCAGACCAGGACACAAGGCAGTTCACTAGGATAGAAAACATTTTGTGACTGATTTAGGTGAGGTCCAGCACACAGGAAGAAAACATTTTGTGACTGATTTAGGTGAGGTCCAGCACACAGGAAGAGTTTGAGGCTGTTGCTAGGACACATTTGGTGTTTGACAGTGCAGCTCTGGCTGGTTCCTGGACAGACAGGAGGTCACCTCCCCTAACTGAGTTATGTTGCTCCTACCTCGTGCTGCAGCCAAGATCCCATGGGAGAGACCATCCAGCACTGACATGCCTGCAGTGACTTGGGAAGCTGACCCCTGCTGCCAGATTTCTTCTGGAAAAGGGTTTTGCACCAGGTGGGAACATGTGGGAACATCCTCTCGGATGCATTGATCTCAGAAACAGGAGGAAGTGACAGTGCTCAGGAGACTTGAGTTTATGCCAGTCCTTTGTGCAGGGTTTTGTGCCATATCTCCCTGATTTCTGGTTGTGGGATTAACCAAAACTTAAAAATAGCATAAAACCAAGGTGAGGAAATACAATGTCAGTTGGTGCTGCACCATCTTGGTCTGGGCACACACCCTGACAGAGGTCTAGGATAAGTGTTTCTAGCCAAGTCCAAAGTATATGTGCATGTATCACCATTATCTTTATTCTTATTATGGTTTAGTGCCAGCTTGGAAGGAACCCTGATCCAATCTTTCTTGGCAAAAGCATAGTCTAGACAAGATGGCCTAGCACCCTGTCCTGCTGAATCTCAAAAACGTAGAGTGTTGGGGAGTTCATCCCCATGACTGACTGTTCTCTGTGTGAAAAATTTTCCTCTTCTGTGCAGTCTTACCAGGAGTAACTCGTACCTGTTACCTCCCCTCTTTTCCATGTGACTGTTTGTGAAAAGGAAGTCTCTGTCTTCTTTGTAGCCACTCTTTAAATACTGGGACATGGCAATAAAGTCTCCCCTAAGCCTTCTTTTCCCAAGGCCATACAAACCTAGTTCTCCCAACCTTTTCTGTTATGGCAGGCTTCTCAATCCTTTAATCACCTTTCTGACCCTTCTCTGGACACTCTCCAGGTTGTCCACATCTTTTTTATGTAGTGGGAACCAAAACTGAACAGGTGTGACCTGACAAGTGGGATAATGACATATTTATCTTTGCTGGTGATGCTCTTGTTGATGCAACCAAGAATCCTGCTGGCTTTGTTTTTATCTTGTGTTGAAGTATTGTTGGAACGCTGAGTTGCAGATTTTGTTCATTAAACAACATTAATGAAAATGATTAAAAATTAATGTCTTTCTAACTAGTCTATTTTTGCTTTATGCTTTCAGTAATTTGAAGAAATTAGTAGTGAATAGCAAATTTTGTCAGTGCTGTGAATAATTATACCTGCAATTATTAAACACTTGTTATTAAAGTTGATGAGGAAGCTGGCAGTTCCTGTTTAAACTGCATACTGGTAATACTAAGGAAGCCAAGAGAAAAACAATGGAGATGATTAGGCATCTTGGTGGGATATATGGAAGAAATCTGACTTTTATTCAGCCTAACAAGGGGACTGTTAGAGAGGATTTAACACAAGTATTTAGTATATTGAAATTTATTGCAGTGACAGGCCCAGTAAGAGGGAAGTGATTATTAAAAGTTAATGGCAAACACTGAAATGTGTAGTTGTGATTCTCCCCTTCAGCACTAAGCTGTGAGCCAGGCAACTCACCAATATCTTACCTCAGGTTTTACATGTGAGACAAGAGGAGAAACCTCTGACCAACACGTGGGTGGATGGATGAACAAAGAAAAGATAGAGCTCAGAGAAGGACAGTTTGGATTTAGCAATGGAGTCTGCTGGAACCCTGTCAGGAGCTTCCCAACCCTTGAAAGTGTTCAATGCTGAAAAGGAAGAAGTGCTGTAGTGAACAGATCTTCCCTGCTGCACTCTCTGAGCCAGCGCTGGGCCCGTGGTGGTGGTAACCCCCTTCCTGTGCTTCTCGTAATTACTCTTGGCATTTTCCCACCTTACTATTTGCTCTCTTTCCGTCCTCTTTTATAAAAAGATTAAGCTTAATTATCACTTAGAATACCAACATTTAACCTTGTGTGTGTTTTAATCTCGCTTTCAGGTATGTTTAGAACCTGATTCCTTTCTGCAGCTGTGGATCAAGGCGAAATTTGCCTCTCCTCATCTTAAGCAGATTGGAACAAATGCAGCCTTGCGCAAACCCTGAAGGGGCATTTGGGGTAGGCAACCTTGTAGCATAATGGTGGCCACATGTGCTCTTAATGCTACCCCTCTTGGTTGGACACCCTGCTCACCAGCCAAGGAAAAGAGGAAAAGAACTTCCTGCTTCTGGCTGAAGAAAAAAAATCTTGAAAATATTTCTGTGGGAAGTAAATAAGGGTTCCCTCAGGGTTTTCTGGACAGCCTAGAAATTAAAAATTACATATAATCATCAAAACCAGAAAATACTTTTCTTCAAGAGCTAAGTATTCTCTTGAAAAACACTTTTATTTATGATTTTGATCATAAATCAATGCAGGACACTAATACGCAACATGCAGCTCTGGCTGACTTCGCCACACGAAAGTACATGGGCCTTTGTGAGCTCCTGTGCTGAGCCAAGAGAGGAATCCCTCCCCTCCTAGCTCAAATTTGTTTCAATTCATGCTGATTTTAATTCATATTAATTTTGCTGTCATAGTAATTTCTCTGTCAAGCAGCTGAGCGCCCTTCTAGGGGGTGGCTGGTGAAGCAGCACCTGCCTCTGGGGCTGCTCCGTTGGCGTGGCATGCCGGCAGCTTGGCCACTTGTGAGCTAATTGTGACTTTGCCAGGTGCACTTCAGTGTGGAGCAGTCCAGGAGCAAAGGCCAAATGAGCCATTTTTCTCATTCGCTGGCTGGAGAAAGGGCAAGAGTCTGCCAGCAGCATAAAATATTGGCACTGCTACTTGGAGAGGCAAAGACCAGACTCTATTCAGAACAGAGGACCACCTCTAAAGCTATTTTTTCCAGGAATCTTGACAACTGCTAGCACATTTGGTTGGTACAAGGCCAGCTGGTGTTGTAAAAGGGTCAAAAGGTGGGAAGGTATTGATTTGCCTGACACAGAAGGTGGTCACTGGTGGTGCACACCACCACATTTGTCACCTGTGGGCCAGCAAGGAGTTGAGGATCCCTGAGTTATAAATTTGCATCATATTTTTTCCCTGGAGGAAAGATGCCTGATGTGCTTAAAAAGTGATCATCTCTGTGTGCTTCAGGGTCTGTGAGGAGAAAGAAATTATGCCTCAGATTAGAGAGGTGAACAAAGTAAACACTCATATTTTTCAAATGACCTCAGCTCCAGAGGAGAGATTAACAGGCAGCATTGGGATGCCTCCATTAAACAGATCTCCACCTAATGGTTTCAGCTAGACAGAAATATTTATTTTTTCTGCTGCTGTAGAGCAGATGAAACTACTAGAGGAAAATAATGGACATTAACTTTCAAAAGCATGGTGATTTGGACTGAAATAAAATTCCTGTGGTTGACACTATGTGCTTGAGTTATAAGATCAAGTAGTGATTTACTTACGAAATTGCTACAGGGAGGTCTTTGAAGTGGTGAATTAGGGTAAAGCATGCCATAATATATTTAGCAACAGATAATGCAAATTGCAAAAGAAGAGAAGAGGAGAGGAAAATAAATTAACTCTTTAAAATGTTGTTGAGTATTTATGGGGAGGTAATAGGTTTCATGTGAATCAGATCATTAATCCTGGGGTCCTGGAGAAATGCCAGATCCAGTAATTGCATTTTGTCAGCCCAAGTCACATCTACAGCAAGGTGCTGCTGGCTTGCACCTACTCCAAGCCCCTCTACCACACAGGGAAATACTTCCACCTCTCTCATGCCCTCCTGAGGGTTCCCAAGCCCCCTCTGAAGTTATCTTGATGTTTCAAGACCCTTAAAGATGAAAAGTGAGTATGTCAGTGTTGTTACCGTGGCTCCCTGCCAGCAGTGACAGTGTGTGCCTGTGCACAGCTGGAACCTGGTGATGGCCAGAGAGGAGGCATCAGGCTCCTTCACTGGCCTGACTTGGCCAGTCAAGCGATGGGCTGAACCCCAGTGTCAACAGTTGCTCCTTACAGGACTTGTGCTCCAGTCCCTTCTCCAACTTCCTTGCCCTTCTCTGGACACACTTCAGTACCTCAGTGTCTTTCTCACAGTGATGGGCCCAAAGCTGAACATAGGATTTGAGGTCTCATGCTTCCCAGGGATACAGGTGCACCCCATTCTTAGTGGGCAGCCAGGTGCCCAAGGGAGACTGGCAACAGCCCCCCAGGAACAGGGCAGGGCATCATCTCATCCCCAGAGCTGCTGCATCAGCACAGCCCATGGCATTATGTACCCCAAGCTGAGGACAGTGACTGCTTCCAGGCAGGGGACTGCAGCCCTTGCTTGCAGCAGCCTCTTTTCCTTTGCCCTCGTCTGCCTTGTTGGATCTTTTTGCAAGCCCTGAATGCACTTTCAAGAACTGTAAATCAGTAACAACAAGCACATTGCAGAAGTTCAGTACGTCAGAGACAGATTAAAAGACCATAACTTTCATGAGCAGACGTAAGTGTTAAGAGAGATTTATTTTGAAACAGCTTTTGAGCTCTTTGGTGTTCCCTGTGCCAGTTAGAAAAAATGTCTAGTAAGTCTATAATCTGCCAGTAACTATATACACAAAATGCACTGAAGTGATGCTTGTAGCCTAATTGAGATGCCTATTGTGCCCTCTGGATGTACCACACTGCTGCATGGAACTCAGCACAGTAAATAGATATGCATATTTTTACACAGCTAGAAAGCAGAACTGCTGTATGCCAAGGATTTGCACAGCATAGGTGTCAGTGTGCTTTTGATTTTCCATGTGGGTTTCATCGTTTTCCATGGAAAATAAACTTTCACTATTTCCCTACCACACCCTAGCCCAATTCCTCTGGGTACAAATAACAAATACATGACCTAAAGCAGAGCTGTGTTGCTGGATGTGGACGCAGAGGATTTGCAGCATCCCATGCTGATGCTCAGGCACCATTCCACAGCTGCCAGCAGCTCTTGCACAGTTGCCATCCTGCTGTTGGGACAGCCAGGGTGGGGACAGCTCAAGAAGGGCAGTCAAGCCCTGCCACACTGTCTCTGCTCTGTGCCAGGCTAAGCAGTGCAAAAAAAGTTAATCCTGAACTGCTAAACTGGCCCCAGAGTGTCTCTCTTGCAATAGAGGTCATGCCCTGTATCTTGCCTACAGAGCAGGAGAGTCCCCCTGGTCTTCTCTCTGCAAAGCAAATCCTGCTGTGGGAATGGTGGTGCCCCTGCGGGATCACATCTGAGAAGGAGAGAAATAAACCACCCATCTCACACAGACACCAATACATTTGAAGTCTCACATTTGAACATCCAAAGAAAGTGCTTCTGCCATGGATGATTTACTTATTCCGTTTGCTTCCTGCACAACCACGGACACCAGTCCAGCCTCCACAGGTCTCCATTGCATCAGAGGCCATGGTTGAAAAGGTTTGCAGCTCAGTGGGTGCTTGTTTGCATGACCACAACTGTAGTATGCCCCTGCTGAGGACTGGAGGGAGGAGAGGACAAGGCTCTCCTCATCTCCATCCATCCTCCTCTTTCCCAGTTTTCTGGACTTGGGGAGTTTCTTGGCCAGGCTGGGGCAGACCTTACTTTGTTCCAACCACCAGCATATTTCAATGTGCTGAGAACAGTGATTCGTGTCCATGATGTATTTACTGCTCAGCATCTCCCTGACTTCATTTCGTAGAATCATAGAATATCCTG
This sequence comes from Cyanoderma ruficeps, assembly GCA_008694505.1. Lineage (NCBI taxonomy): Eukaryota > Metazoa > Chordata > Aves > Passeriformes > Timaliidae > Cyanoderma > Cyanoderma ruficeps. Next base: position 38,569,673 of record VZDJ01007747.1, on the reverse strand, counting down.
AGTTGGAAGGGATCCACAAGGATCACCAAGTCCAATTCCTGGCCCTGCACAAGACAGCCCCAAAAGTCACCCCATGGGCCTGAGAGCATTGCCTGTGTTCCAGGCCTGGGACTGGCTGTAGGAGCAGTGGCCTGTGGCAGCCATCCTGGCCTTAAGGAGAGTCCTGTGTAGAAGAGCATCTTGTTACACTTAACTATGATAAAGACTCTCAGTTCTCTTGAGAAAGGTGCATACCAGGGGAATGACTGCAGCCATAAACACCACGTGTGAATGTTTTTCCTTTGCCTCTCAGGAGCTGGGAGGCAGCATGTTTGAGTGGATGGGCAGTGAGGGCAGAAATGTCTGTGCTAACAAGTGCTTGGTTGTGTGGCTGTTTTGTCTTTTCTTTTTCCCGTTCCCAAGACTTTCTTTAAACTTTCCCATAGCAGAAACATATAAATACTGGATTGTGTGTAATAAAGATGGATCCTGCTGGAAGAAGCAGTGGTCTCCACTTGTTTTTTTCCAAGCTGTTGCACTGGCTTTATCAATTATCCTTTCAAATGCCTGGCATTGATTTCTCAGTGGCAGACTGGATGAGACTGGTCTGGCCTTGCTGGACATCAACACTATCCTGCAAGAACAGACTTTAATGTTTGGAAGTAATGCCCATTATACCCAAGTGTGTATAGTATACGCTTATGGTTTCCACATGGAGCTACTAGAAGGAAAACCAGAAAGGAAACAATCATCTTCTGGAGTCAGCTTCTTGTTTTCTTAGCACACTGACTGAAATGTATCTATTAAACTACTGCTTGCAAAACCACAGGGTATTGTGAAATTTTGAACTGAAGAAAATCAGTAGAAAGGCTCCAAGGAATGTAAATCAGGCTTAAAATAATGTAATTTTTGGGTTGTGGCAAAACTCTGATAAGAAATTCCAGAAAGATATTTTAAAGTTTAAAAAGTGTTCCCCAGGATTTCAGGAGGTCCCAGGGCAGTGAGGGATGAAGTGCTGTACCCACAGCCAACCATTCCTCTAAGCAGACCTCAGGAAGGAACATCTACATTTTGATTTATGAAGTCAGTCTTCCCCAGGAAACTCAAGACTTAATACTAGGCATAAACAACATTTGTAACTATTATCTTACAGAACAAGCCTAAACTGGGATCAAATGATTGATTTTGTTGTTTACAACATAGATACAATGCTCATTCCTAGGTGCAAGAACTTGAACTGCATTAGAAAACACATCTCATAAAATAAATGTCCTTATTTTTCTTTTTTTTTCTCACCAGTCCTTAAAAATTGGTTACTAATAGATCTTTTCTTTCTGTCTTTTTCCTACCTCCTTTCAAACAATGGCCCATCCAAGGGCATCTCTCACCTACAGCTGCTGTTACCTGCAAGAGAATACATAACAGGCTTCACCTCCAGGCATCACCTTGGAAACGGCAGAGCAGCTTTGTGCAGTGTCCAGAGGAGAGTGGGATGCTTTGCAGAGAAATGAAAAAGGCATTGCCCTTCTCCAAAGAGCTCTCAGTCTGTTGTTTATGGCAGGTGGAGGCAGATTGACGTGGGCTGATGCTGGCCATTGTCAGCCTTGACTCCCCAGCCCTGAGCACAGTGGGGCAGTGGGGTCAGGGCAGTTTGGTGCCAGGTGGGACCCAGGCCTGGGACGCTGTTTCCAAGACCTGTGTTAATATCAGTGGAGGAGGTCTGGCGTGCACATCTCTCAGTGTCTCTTTTGTTATCGCAAGGAGGAGTCTTTGCACTGCGTCAAAATGTTCTGCATTGTGGAGGGAGCCTCTGGCCACTGCAGCAACATTACTCTGATTATAAGGAGTTGCATCGTGCTAAAATAAATCACATCCTCCACTGGCTGATGTCACTGTGGAAAGGGATGGCCTCACTGCCTGCAAATCTGTGGCTGTTAATAGACAAAATGCATGCATACATAGTAAGGGTGTATTCATAAAAGACAAAGCAGAAAACCAGTAGCATTCCCCATAGGAAAATAAAATAGGTGAGTGACACAGACACTTAAAGAGCTGTAGAATGAAGTCAGGCTGTTGTTTCTATCTTCTTTTAATCACATTTTATCCCAACGGCCTAGTATTGTCACACACCCTCATCCTGTGCACATGGAATAGCTCTGCTGGCTGCTAAGTCAGCTGCAAAGTCACTTGTTTTAGCCACCCCAGAGATCCCTTCCAACACACTGCCATAAATTAAACAAAGTAAAGGCCTGGGAAGGGACCTGTGACATAGGTCAGCATTTGTCCTGCTACAAACAAAGGGGCTCCTGCTTGTTTTATCTCATTACTAGGAATTTGGCAAGAGCTACCCTGTGCAAAATCATGGAGTGCTGGGAGATATGCCCTGTGCTGAGGGAGTGTTGCAGCCTGCAGTGACATGAAAGCTACACGTGCTCCTGACTGCACTGTGTTTATCATGAACTGAGCTGCTCTTTGTAATTTTTACACTGCAAAACACAGTACTGGGGGATTCTGGTGACTGAAGCTGTAAAAAAGGCAGAAGGTCAGCAAAGAGTGTGTGACTGAGGGTCAGAAGGAGCAAGCACTAATTGTCTCCAGCTTGTCAGCTACCTGTGATATTTGTACATATCTTTATTTCTCAAGGTGATACAAGGATGCTGTTAAGAATAGTGAGTTCTTCAGCTTGCAGGCAGAAGGATGCTTTTTATTAAAGGTGAGACATACTGAGAATGCTCCTGGCACTGAAAAGACATTTACCTTTATGCTTGGTCTTGATGAGACAGAAAAGTCACCTGGGTCAAAGGTGGAGAGGCTGCACCTGGAGTGGAAATCAAGCTCTTCCCTGCTCACTGCTTTCACTGTCCACCGTGGGAGCTCACATCATGCAGCCTTCAACACTCAGCACTGCCAGCTGCCCAAAGAAGGAGGCAATGCTTCCCAGTGCCAGTGGTCACAGAAAACCCAATGCATAATTTTCACCATGGATCCAATTGTGCAAACATCCAGGCACAATTTTGTGGAGATGAAACCAGGAGAATCTGTCACCAGCTGATGTATCAGGGCTGTGTGTGTGGGTGTGATCCCTCCGGATCTCCATCAGGAGGAAAGGTGTGGCCACATCAGAGCATTTGACAGCGAGGCAGGATGGCTACAAACCATAAAACAGACAGGTTAATTTACTACCTTAACTCTTGAAGGCTGCCTCAGGCTGAGAAAATCAAATCTTCACAGAGAGTGAAGCAAATGAAAAAAAAAATCAACATCTGTCTTTGGTGCTGATTGAGAGTCTGTAAAAGAAGCTCACCTGCATCTCAAGATGATGGAGGTACCAACAGGGCCTCAGGCTTTGGGAAGTGATTGCTTGTCACAGTGGCAATGAAGTGAAAACCATTAATTAGCATTGTAATTGGGGAAAATAGAACTCTATGATATGAACAAGGGGGGAGCAACCTTTTTTATTTACAAATGTTTAGGTTTTTCCGCTGAAGGGCTGAGCTTGAAGATGTGTAGCCATGCAAAGCCTCCCCAGCACTGGGGAAAGCAAAACCAGGACTTCCTTCCCTTACAGTGATCATAACTGGGGTCGAGGGGGGAGAAGAGAAAATGGATGTTTAGTATTGCCTAGACTTGCTGAGAAGGAAGAGGAGGTTACAGTAATTTGTATGTACCCAAAGTAACAATTTTTTAAAAAATACCTTTTTTTTTTTAAGAAAAAGGTTTCATTACTTGTGCTGGGGGGGATATGGATAAGCTCACGTCTTGCAGTGTGGCATTTTTAGATTGCCACTACACTTAACTGTAATGCAAAGACCTGCAAAGGTGCTTTGCTCATGAGCTGATTTTGCACATGGGCATGATAGAGTGAAAGAAAGGGTGACTCAAAACCTCGACATTTTTCCTAGTCCCCTCTATCCTTTGTCCTTCTGTTTGAACTGCATTTTCTGTGCCATCTTCTCCTGGTTTCTGCTAGCACACCCTCATCCCTTCCCCTCTTGGCTGCCAAAGAAGCTTGCTGGTTGCTTTTCAAGAGACACTCACCACAGCTGAAGTTCCAGAAACATCTCCAAAATCCATGTCTTCCTGTCTTGCCTGCAGTCACTACCTCTCTTCCTGTGGCACTTATGGGACACTCACCTGCTCTTCCTGCCCAAATTCTAGCCCTTCTTGACTTGCAGTTCTGTGAGGTCCAGTTTCCTGGCCTTTTTTTTGAGTACACCTTCCACAGCTGCTATGCTACTTTCATTTACCCCTCATCACCTCCAAGTCCTGGCCCAGTGACAGCTGGGGCCCTGTCAGCTGCTTGCTCCCACTGCTGCCAGGCAGAAACAGCTTCTTTCCTTATTTCTTCTTCTGTGGGACAGCTTTGATCTCACCACCTTTTCCCTCTCCTTCTTCTCTTAGATCAGGTTCTTCATACGAGACAGAAAGCAAATCCAAACCTGGTCCACAACCAGCAGCTATTTGACACCACATCCTATGTGTCACAGGTGGACTCTGCCCTAAGGGATGCCCTTCTCTTCTCTTTCACTTTCCCTCTTATGTCTGTTCTTAACAATAATTACAGCTGGTGTTAGACAAAGTCTGCATTGCACCAGACTTTCAAGGGTAACAGGAGGAAAACACTGTAAAAACTCACCCATCCTAACTAGGTCAAGCAGATGAGACTTCTTACAGTTTAACTGTACCAGGGGAAGAATTTTCCAATTTTATGCGGAACTTTAAAATGGTCAGTGATTTTTTTTATGCCATTGTAATTCCACTGACCTGTCAGTGTTGTGTTTTTTAAGAGAAAATGAGGGTTTAGTTCAACTATAGAAGATTTTTTACAGATCAGTCTACTTTGTAAATTGGATTTATATGGTCCTTGCAGTATTGTGCCACATAGGCTCAGAAAGAAGATTTGCACCATGAGATTTGTTTCCATTTAATACTTGGGAAACTGAACCCAAGGAGGTTCAATAGAGGGTCAGAATCATGGAGGGCATTGGGCAGAAAGGAAACTTTACCCATCCCAGTACTTCCTAAACCAGAGCATAAGCAGCATCTGTGGGTAATCCAGGTTGGACTAGTTTCTAATGGGTATCCTCAGTAGAAAGTTTCCTTCCAAGAAACACATTTCTGGCAGCCCTTCCCCTACCAGCTTTCTAAGCTTTCAAGCTGCCAAAAATGAATTGCTCTCTTTGACAAAGCTTTAGAATTAATTCAGGCTGAATCTGCTGCCCCTTCTGGATTTGAATTATTATCCATTATTTTCATCTACAATGCATTTGGCTACCACATACTCTTAAATTAAAACATTTTTCCACTTTTTTTTTCTTCTGCACTTAGAAGAAAATAAAATTGCTTGAAATGTAGAGAGGTCACCCTTCTTTGATAAGTGCAGGATCTTCAAGTAAATCTTTAGCAGAGAGTGTTTCTCATAGCAGCAAGTTATTTTACTGAAGCATATGATGCTGTGGTTTTATGTATCATTTATTTGCAGACATGTAATAAAATACCTCTTCTTTGTTCAGTTTGTTTCCAATTTAGTCACCAAGAAATAAAAGAATTAGGAAAATACACCCATGTCTTATCTGGCACAACAGCAATGCCATATTTTTAATTTGGAATGAGATGACTAGAAGTGCTTCATTAGCCAAAGACAGGAAGGTGTTATATGGCCTGTGGAAGATGAAATGTGACAGAAATAAGTGTAAATAAAGTTATCATAACCAAACCCAACTCTAGCCTGTATCCCTCGTCTTCAGTTGGCATGAATTATCAACAATAATGTAGACATTTTAAAAGGGGGAAGAGAAAATTTATCATTTCTCAGTCAGTCTTGACTCAATTAGGCAGGATGGAAAGAATTTATGCTTGAAAAACAATTTCTGACTATTTAAAGTTGCAGGGCTTCTCACTGTTCTTTTGAATAATTTGGGCAA